>OV788322.1:17138924-17528924 GCA_928718305.1 Tetramorium bicarinatum
TCGTATACGAGTCATCGCTAGTTTTCGAATATGCGAGGATAAATATGTGTATCTAACTGTACATGTTTTATAATACATGTAAATACATAATATACATAGTTTGTAAGTTCGTTAAACTTATCTAGGGGAATGAATCGTAGAACCGGAATATAATAGTAAATCGTAACGGCCGGTGAAATTGAGTTTATTGTACGTACGAAACGTACGTACTAACAAGATTGAGATGAAAACCGAGTTCCGCATGATTCAACAATATTATTATCGCAGAAAGCTTGATCCACTGAAACTTGATCACTATCTTTTTTAACTTTTTAATAGAAAGTCTATAATATACATTTGTAAATATTTAAATATATATATAAGAGAAAATTAAATATTAAAGAGATTTAATAATTAGCAAATAACTTTGAACAAAACTTTCATATTGAATATTATTATGCACATTCATATTTAAATTTCTTTTCCAAAACACCTCAGTTATTTCTCAACAACTATTTTTCTCCTATTTATAAAAAATATATAGTATAAAAGTACAGAATTAATTTTTGTTTCTTTAAAGAATTGTGTCTTTTATTATTATAAAATATTTTAAAAATTATGGCAGAATATAAAATAGAATTTTAATTTTATAATTTTAATTTCTATTTTTTAGTTTAGAAAAATTTTGTATTTAAATAAAATATCATTAAAAAAATTATAAATATAAATTTCATTTCATTTATTGAATAAAATTTGTTTTTTAATTGAGTTTTAATTATATTTTTGTTACATTTTTTTCATTATGCATGAATTACAATTGAAAAATATTAAAATTCGAAAACTACATCTTTAAATTCTAAAGATCAAGAAAAATCTAAAGTCTACGAAAAATATTTTTGTCACAAAAAAATTTGTTTATTTCATACAAAATACTGTGTCTCAACGGATCAAGTTACTTTACATAATTCGGTAGAGCGATAATTTTATAATTTACAAAGCGCCGTGTTGATAAATCATGCGGAAAAATTTACAGTCATATACATATCACAGTGTCAATGTATAACTCGATCCTTCATTCTCCCAATTAAAACGGAATCCTTTAGGTCGACATTAAATCACTCTTACATATCGTAACAAAACGTATTTTTGCTGGCAGTCAAGTCAAAAGCTGAATCCATAACTTTTATTTCTGAAATATTGGTGTATAAAAACATGACACACATTGTTTTTTAATTAATAATCACATAAATATTATGTGGTTACTGTTTTATATTTTCAAGTTATAATAAAAAAATTACAATTTCTTTAGACAAATTATAAAGTAAATGATACTTTATCTGCACACAAGCGTTGTGTCAATAATAATCAGACACCTTGTATAATATGCAAATTTTTGACTGAATATTGCTGACTTGAACGTTTTCGCCGACAAAATACGTTTTTCCACTAAATAATAATCGAGAACTGGCCTTTCCTTCTTTGATCACCGCAAAAACTTGCTATTTGTTTACAAAAAGACTACACATAATACTTTTCTTACACGCAAGACATTCTTTGTACTGTATTCGCCGAAATAAAGTATCATTGCATCATAACAACAATCTATACAACAGCAATTGCTAGAAAATTCATAATTGTAATATTTTGATTCGCACTATTTTTGTTTAATTTATTAATATTGAAAAATGAAAAATATATTAAAATCTTAATAAATTATTTAAAAAAACTGCGAGATAGAACTGTTTGATTAATCAAAGAAGTTTCTCATATTAGCAATAACAATAAATAAACACCATCATTTTATTTCTTCTTTATTCGTCTTATTCTTTCTGAGGAAAGACGAACGAACGCGTTTTATCACCAAACGATCATTCGCCATGTCGACTATTTATAACGAGTGAAAAGAGAGAGAGAGAGAGGGGGGGGAGGGGGGCTAGAGTAAGAGAGAAAAGAGACAATAAGTTAGTTAATTGAATTAATCAGTCACCTAGCATTCATATTCATCACGTCATATTGACGCCCAATGCCTGTCGGAAATGCTCATATACTACGTAACTAATAGATACAGCAGGTGCAACCTGTAAAAAAATATATTTTTACATTTAATAATAATTAAAGTATACTATAAATTCATTAAAGATAAAAATCTTTAATTTGATAATTATTATATAAAATTAATATCAGCTAAGCTGTAATAAGTTAAGCAAATTTCTATATAAATTCAATTTTAGAAACTCTATAAAAATTCCTTGAAAATACATAAAACTTATTAACGATCACGTACCTTGAGAAAATTAGGCGTGAGGCCGCGATACAGACCGCGGATTCCCTCGCGGTTGAGAATATCTTTGAAGACACCAATCATGGTGTTGGGCGAGCGATCGGGCGCAATCTCGGCCTGCAGTCGCGTCCGCACTAACGCTAGCGGATACGAACATACTTGGCCGGCCGTACTCGACGCGGTGCCACACAGCAATAGAATCCAAAATGCCGGTTGTTCATTTTTGTCATGTGTACGTAAGTAACTATTCTTCAGCGTCTGCAAATATATTCTTCTTTCAAGTAATCGTCGAGAAAAGCGGGACATTTTATCTCAACTTACATATTGAATTGCATAAATTTAAGTTTACACAAATATCATGTTATTGTAATATTGATGAAATAAAAAATAACATGAAGCTTTTGTTCAGTATCGACTTACTTCGTAAACGGCTAAATCAATGCCGGCGTAAGGAAGTATTCCTATTAAATTAGGTATATAGCCTCTGTAGAAGGACTTCAAACCACCTTGTCTATATATTTTCTTGGCTGCGTCAACCATGCCATTAAATTCGCCCGTTTTGCGCAATGCAAGTCTCGTCTTCAGTACCTGCAAGAGTTTGTTACATATTTATAATTTATCTCTAATTTATACAAATAATACAAATAACTTGTCACGGTATATTATTCAATCTTTTTTTATTTCTATGTATGTATTATATGTATGTATGTATGTATCACTAAATATAACGATACAACGATAAGAATCGAAGAACAAAAATATTCACATGTCTCACTTCTGACATCATAAATGTCATCTAACGTAAGAAAGAATAAATCACAAGGTAAGTAAAAATATACCTCAAGGGGATAGATAGTTGACTGACTGATGCCACCGGCCATGGAACCGGCACAAAATCGCTCGTAGAGCCTGAGCTCGCGTGCCTCATTGTCTGCCTTGATCGCCCGCTTCACTTGCTCGTATGCCATAAATTTGAGCGCTGTCTCCGGGCCAATTTTGAGCACGTTAATGCCATTGCCGCGCCACAGACTCCTAATGCCACCCTCACGCAACATGTACCTGAAGCAACTCATGATATTGCAGTGTCGTGTGCCGTGGACCTGCAAGGACGATCGAACGATTCTCTCGTCGTATTAAAGCAAACTAGACAAATTTACTCGCTCGCTCGACACGTCGTCATAAGCGAGTCGTTTTGTGTACAACACATAATGTGATGATTTTCGAACAATATTTAATATATAGATTATATTTTTATAAATTATATATAATTCATAAATATAATGTTTATTATATATTACATATGTTGTCGTAAATTTAATAATAAATTCAAAAATTAGTGAATCAGATAAATTGAAAGATAGTCATGCAAATGCTTACTTGTAGATAGACCTTGATGCGGTCTAAGGGCGCAGTGCAGGTACGTGATACCGCACCTGCTATTCCGCCGGATAATAAATGTCGCCACCACATTCCGGATACCATCTCACCCTTTGTGAACTCTTCGGGGACGCCGATGTCCTCCCCGATATCCATATACTGTAAATAAAAAAAAATCGTCTGTTATCCAAAGCATAATTGTTGACGTCAAACTGTTAACTGAATCGTTCAATACAGAATAATTTCATACAAGATCAGTTTAAAAGTTTTACAAATATTAATGAACATGGTCAGTTCAACCCCTGATAAGCTCACACATACGTATTATCACATTTCCATTTCGATATAACGTATTATCGTGTCACGGTATATCACTTATATGCTATATGTATATAAAGTGGCATTTATGCACATAACATATTCATGTAAATTTATTTGAATAATTCTGTTTTGCGTTTTGTTAAAAAAAAAATTCTACATAAATTTGTCGGTTTATATTATTGAAAATAATTAATAAGCAGTCAGAATTGATATTAGCTGCCCTTAATAATAAATCATTGATTACAAAGTGTTCAATTAATATAATTGTATAAATATATATTTGATTTAAGCTGCTATTTAATTTCTCCAATAATTCATGATAATAATTTAAAATATCTATTTATAAATCTATTGATAAAAATTTATATCGTTTCTATTTCATTCTTTATTATTCTTTTGTGAGAATTCACTGAAGAATTCTCTATTTTTACAAGCGTTTTCGCTTATCTGCGTCCTCGTACGAGAGCGATTATGTCTGCGTTTCGATATTTCTTGCCAGTAAAACGGAAAAAAATAAGTGCACGTAACATATGTTATATTTTCAACATTTGTGAATATTAAAACGCAGCCTTTATGTGACTGACCCTTAATGCAAATATCGATCGACCAGATAAGATTCGTACCGCCTATCTTCTTTTCTTTGAAGTCACACATAGGTATCATGTATGTACGTATCATTTGGATTGCTTATCTTATACTTATTGAAGTATTGTACTATTGCGTTTCGACATAGGTGATCGGATCGGAATACAATAGCCCTATTATGTTACAAATGTTCTGTTACAAAACTCGTGTTGTAATTCAAACCCTGATATATGTATAGAAACCTGCACCGTGTTCATAAAAAGAATCTTTAATCTTTAGTTATTTGCAAAATAGGGTTCCATTTTTATATAAATTTAAAAATATATATATTTAATTCACATTATTTAATTTTATATAGCAATATAAATTATTTATGTGCAAATATTTGATATGCTATTTAAATATTTTATAAGCGAAACTATTATTTGATAAAGGAGCGTTATCTAAAATGTCAATTTCGATCATTTCATGTTTGTATAATTTTATTATAATTTTATATGCTAAAAAAGAAGAGAGATTTATATATTATACATATTACAATGGTATACATATAAATCTCTCTTTTTTTTACCACATAAAATTATACAAACATGAAATCGAAATTTATGACCCAGCATCTTGTGTACTTTTGAACTTTACATCTCATAAACGTTACGTCATATACGTATATTTTTAAAAATAAAGCTCAAAGTCTAACTTGTCCTTTAAATTCTCTATTTAATCGTTTTATAATTTACAATTTACTTAGACAAATTATATAGGCAAGTTAAATTATCCTGTTTTACTTTTTAAATTCAAATAGTTACTGACGTACGTAGACACAAAGCGTATTTAACAAGCGTAATTTTTACAAGTCATCGTTATACATAAAACCGTTACGCGATATACAGTTCAATTTAAACTAATAAATTTGAAGTTTGTTTGGTCTACCTCCTTCAGTTAATCTCGCAGTCATAACCCGTGACGTAATAATTTTGCGAAATCACGATCGGGCTGGCTATTCGCTGGAAGACGATGGTACATTATTGCATTATTGCAATTGCCCGGTGCAATAACAAGTGATATTGTGAAAGAAGTCGAATGTTCTAAGCAAAATAATTCGCGAATCGTCGAACGATATAAAGTCGTACTGTGAACTAAAAAGATTTTCCAAGCTTCTTCTCAGCTCGACTGGGCGACGAGCCAAGCCCGCACAGGTATAATATCCTAAGACTGTTCCTTCTGAAGCTACATTTTCCGCACTCAAAATAAAACAGATGTGTCGCAGAAGCGAAACTGAAGAGTAATATAAAATATATATTCCATCGATATGTTCCGTACTTTGAACCACTAATGTTCTAATCAATTCACAGTCATATCTTTAGCGGAAATAAAGTCTTTTTACTATCTAGTTATCATATTTTAAAAATTGAGTAACGGCTAAAACTTAATTCACATAAGTAGGAATAAATGGAAAGTAATGCACCGTGTTATCATATAGACATATCGATATCTACTTCCACTAGTCGTATAAAAATAATAGATAATGGATGTATTAGACAAGTCATTTCAACATGTACTTATGTACACCTGAGTTTCAATTTTCAACCTTGATATATTCTCACACACATATATAAATATATGTATATATAATTTTTTTTAATGTATGCATGTATGTGAAAGTTCAAAAGACGAATTTCCGAGACTCGCATTCCAGAATCACTTTCGCTCTCTAACGCTGACCTTGCCTTGCGCACCTGACACTTTCTTTTTCCATTCGAAACGGAATACCTCAGTAAACTTGAGTGCCGATTGGCCACTTGATCGGCAAGTGCCCCCCCTCTCCTCGTCGCTCTACTCACCCGTTGCAAGAGTTCATGGTAATGCTGTAGAAATTCCTCGCGTACTTGACACGCGGACAGGGTGTTATCGTGCTGGAGAAATCGCGGGTTCTTCAGAGCGTACATGCTGCGGTCAATCAGCTGTAATCGCGGATCATGTGGCCTCGCACACGCTCGCCGCATGAAGTCGGCCGCCGCTGATCACTCGCTCGCTTTAAAGTTAGTCGCCCTTTCTCTTCTCTCGCTCTTCTAGTTGCTTCTACAATCTTTCTCTATCTTGTCTCTATCTCTTCCGAGATTCTTCTCTTTCTTTCAATTCGTTCTATTCTTCTCTCCTCTTCTATTTGCTTTCAATATCCTATTTCCGCTTTTTTTCCTTTTTCTTTTCTCTTCCTTATCGTGTCACGCAGCTTATCTTCTTTCTCGTTATCTTCTATTCTACGGTTTTTTTTTAGGATCACTTTACTTCATTTTCTTCTTTTAGCGCAATTAAACCATCTTTGCTAATTTATTATATGCTTGAGTCACGTGGTCGCAAAAATCACGCTTCTGTCGTGAAATCGGTCGCGCTTGCACACTCGTGTCTCACTTGGCACTACCGAGACTTGCACGCACACTTTCGCGACTTTCGAACTTTCTATGCAGCGAGGATGTTCACGCTGATTGGGGTTGCGCAAATTCTCGGGAATTCCCCTCCTCGTTCTCTCCTCGGTATCTTTAGATCGTTGGATCCTGCGACCTGTAGTACGCGCTCCCGAATGATCTGGCGGTCCAAAAATCACCGGTGTCCGATCGAGTGACTTGATCGTTCACAGACGGACGATCCAGAGATGAGCCGACACACGTGGAAACGGTGTGCTCCACTCCAGTGCCACTCCAGGTCTTGACCGGTCTTTGAACGGCGAGAGAAGAGGGGTGGGAAATAACGAGCTACGAACCGATGATTCGACCGCTCGGAGTCCGGTTGCGAGACTGATGAGATGAGGAAAAACCCTGAGACACGGAGAACGTGCCCCCTCCAAACGGGGAACGCCTCCGTCTGCTGGTATGCCCCTCCGGCTCCCTCTTCTCCTCGCCGTGCTCGTTCCTTCGACGTCAGAGACACGCGCGTCATCGAGGCAAATACCCGCGCGATGACGATGATCAAAGTCGGCGGCCGTTACGTGTACACGTTGCAAAGTTCGCCCGCGCGAAAGGACAAACTTATTATGTTTTATATAGCACTTCCTGCTTCCTACATTTTCATTTTTCATATATACTACAGTTATTATATATTACAATGATTATAATTAAATTATAATTATTATTATATACTGATTTAGATTGTGTATTCGTTACACAACATTGTATAAATATTATGATTGTATATTTCTTCTTAACATTTGTGTTGCTCTTAATAATAATAATTTCAAATACCTGTTAATTTTCTCATTTATATGTATAAAAAATATAAATTATATCTGCAAAAGGTATATCTTGCATTCAAAGTTGAGAACCACTCGTATAGCTTGAGAAACAGTTGATGAAACATTATGCAGAATTTCGTCAGAAAATAAATTTATTGAAAATTTATCTTTCGTAATTTAACTGAATATTTACTGGTGTTTCGTAAAGTATCAATGTTCACCCATCAAAGTTGAAAATTTCGTTTGTATTATGTGTATGTATACATGTGTATGTAGCACAAAATAAGGTATGAAAATAGTACGAGCTAGATATTCGAGTATAGATATTCCGTAATTTAGATAGTAGAAGAATATAGGTGATAGTAATACACTCTTAAATGATACTTCATGATAATACATGCATCTTGATAATAACTCTAATGTTATGTCTTTTCCTATAAATTAAATTGTACAAAGTACTCACTGTAGTGTGATGCCAGTACTCGATAATATCGAGCAAGGTAGAACTAGGTGCATAGAGGAGAAAATCCCGCCATTCGTTAAAACTGATGTTGAGACTTCCATCTTGATCCATCCTATGCACGTTATTGAATAATGTACTATATCATCGAAATATCACTATATCATGTAAGTTATGTCAGTATATTTCATACACTTACACACATAAATTATGGGGTGTATGTATGTGTAAATGTAAAATTATTATTTAATAACGAGTTTTCGACGATGATTTAATGTTTTAAAATCTTTTTATAATAATAAATAATTTTTTTAGCAATTTTTAGCAATTTTTAGCAATTAATGCTATGCTCAATCACAATGAACATTATAGCAAGTTGTAATAAATTTGAAAAAATTAATAATTTATTATAATTAATAAATTTTTACCGTTGCAGTAATTTTGTTGCTTCCTCCTGCGCCATTTCTATTCCCAGCTCCTTGAAAGCCCTTATCAATTCTTCTAAATCTAGCTTTCCTGCGAATAATAATATACAAAAAAATGTTTAAAATCTCATAATTTTTTTATGAGATTTTTTTTAATGAGATTTATGAAATTTTTTTATACATTACATAAATACTGTAATTTTTTTAAGTAGATTATTAGCCAGTCTTTAATTAAAAAAAAAAAGTATATTTTTATACTTAATAATCTTAAATTTTTATTCAGAAAAGTTTCTTAATCTTGTAAATTTTTTTTAGAATTGATTAGCATGATTTATTAAATATATGCTTACCATCTTTGTTTTTATCAAGATGGGAGAACTGTAACCGTAGATTTTTCTCATGTTCGCGAACGTAGTGTATGAATTCAGCCAAGCTGATATCGCCACTTTTAGTACTATCTGATTTGGCCAGAAATTTCTATAAAATCGAAGAAATTATTCCTTAGATATATGCAAACATTTTAACTTAAGAGTATATACAGAAAATGTAACTGATAGAAAAAATGCAAAATGTAAATTATAAATATTCTAAAGGACATTATGACATAAGTAAATATCAAAAGAATACAATCGGCAAGAAGATAGTGCCATCTAAAATTCCAAGAACTTTCCAAGATCTTTTCTAAACCAACCCCAGAGCTATATTAGCAACTTAATACATAACTTTTGGAGTTTCACGTTTCGAGATTTCAAACTCCGAAAAAGTAGAAAAATATGAAGAGAATATACGCGACAAGGAGCTTGAGACATTATATAAAATTCTAAAAATTTTCCAACATTTATGAGAATTTCTAGAATCTCAATTTCCGAGAGCCGAATCCCGAAAAACTGAAAAAGTATCAGGCGAACATACGTGGTTAGGCAGTTGCAGTATCTAAAATTCCAAAAATTTTCTAAGAATTCCAAGAATTTGGGATTTCAAATCGCGATAATCTAGAGCTTAAAAAATCGACACAAAATATAATTGAATTTAAACATGTGTGTCTAATCCTAAAAATGCTTAGCTCGAAAGATTGACGATTCCTATCGTCGCTCTAGAAACAGACCTTTAAATCTATTCATTTTAACTGCACTCTCTACACTTTGCCCATAACGCATTTATTCTTTTCTCTCATTTCTTGTATGTATTTCTCTTGTTTTATAAATGCAAGACAATGCTAACACTAGAGACCTATTTTTTAACAACTTTTTAAATCTCTTTCTTCAATATAATTCAACAATTCTATTCGTCTTATCTATGCTTCAATCCTTCCCTTTCTTCCTTTGGTACATGCTTATCGCATTATCTATATAAAAAATGTAATATAACTTGCTAAAAAGATTCAGGTCCTCTCATTAGACGTAATTCGATTTCGTGAAACAAGAAAATAATAGCGCGTTCGAAAAGGGCGCAGTAAGATCCTCGTAAAGATAGACTGTCAAGTGCAGAAACTGCCAACAGCGCGTACTACAGCTGCCGAGGGGTGGTAAGTGCAGATGACACAGGAGCGCTGGAAAAAGAGTCGAGGTGCTCCGTTCCTCGGGATCGGCCGAACAGAGAAATGGAGAAATCTGACACGTCTGACGAATACCTGGGCATACTGACGATACTGAGTATGCACGCCGGCCTCGCTGAGCGCCTGAGACAGATCGTGCACGTCGACACGGCCGTTGCCGTCGAGGTCGAGGCGCTGGAACAGCCGCTCCAGCCGCTCCTCGTCCTGGGCCGGCAGCTCGTGCAGGTAGTGCGCCGGCGGCGGCTTGACGACCGCGCGCGCCGCCGGCGACGCGCTTATACGCGCACCGCCGCCGTTCCCCGGCATATGTACGGACGCGACGTTACACCACGCTACGCAACGCACAGGCCAGATAAGACGGGACACCGAAGCGAAGCGAAGCCGTGCCAAGGCAAAGCGTATATATATGTACAACGTACATGTACGCACTGAGCGTGTGCATGTCTACGTCTACGGTCACACCGCACCGCAACGCGACGCACGCATCACACCGCACTGCCGCTGAAAAGGGTGCCCCGCGCGCGCGCGCGCGCGCGCACACGCCGGAGTCCAAACCACTCCAGCACCGGTGCCACCCTGTACGGCGAGAAGTAACTGGAGAAGGATCCTAACCTGTCTCCGCGAGGAGATCCGAGATGACTCGAGATGACGTGACGAGGAACGTGATCCTGGACAAGTGGAAAGAGAAAGGAGGAAATGTTTTATACTAATTTTATTAAAACCACAGCACAGTATATTCATGAAATGTATTCCAATATATTTTATTTACATGTCATACATTCAGGTACGATCGCGCACTTTGTTTGAAAGTCTGCTTCCCTGAAACGGGATTTTGTGTTTCTTATATTCTTAGATCGATCTTACGATAAAATCTTATATGCTGTTGGAATAGAAAATCTTTTAGACCTGATTACATTTTTTCATTTATCCGGGTGGAATTCTCTTTTAGTTGCATGTGACGAATTGGCTGCGTTTTTCAAATTAGCTGTCATGAGAGAATCGAGTTTAAAATTGTGACACAAAAAATATATCTAGATAAGGCGCAGGAATATCTATTCACGTCAAGTTGCACGCATGTCGTGGCATATTTGGAACGCATGTTTCCTCACTAGCTATTCGCTCGTCCGTGACTATTCCTTGACGCAAGTTTAAGTATTACATCTAAATATTTATACGTTTATGATAGTTGGTTAAAAAAACCAAAATCATATTTCTGTGAATCATTTAATTTTTAATCTTACTTTTAAGCTTAACCTCTCGCACATGTGTGCATTATGTAGATATAAATATTAAATTATTCTAATTTTAAATCGTGATACATGAAAATTTAGACACTACGTATTACATATATGTATCTCAGCTGTGTAATTTCACATGTCGAGCACACGCGATGTTATACGATCGTTTCTATTTCTAATAGATCCTCTATATTAACTCTTAACAAGAGAATAATAATAGCGATTAAATTACGTCGCTTTTTTTCTTTTCTTTTTCTTCAGGTTTTCGTGAAAGCAGGAACCACGGAGTCGCTCGTCACGTATCTATTATTTCCGGAAAAACGGGAGACTGATTGGCTGCGGCCGCGCTCGTGGTGCTCGTCGGTGACGTCATCTCGTGCACGGTGCCCGAGGTAGCTCGTAGTCGCATCCCCACCGTACTGTCCGCTGTCCAGCTGACGAGTAGCTCGTCGTCGCCGTCGCCGTCGCCGCAGTTGTCGTCGCGGTCGTCAGAGAGAGAGAGAGAGAGAAAGAAAGAAAGAAAGAGTGGGACCGACATCGTGCGTGTCCCTATAACGGTATCGCGGGAAAAGAGGGCGGCCTTCACGGGCGCGACATAACAAAAGGCAAAGGACGAGACAAACAACGGCCTCTCGCTTTCTCTCTCTTTCACTCTTTCGCTCTCTCCCTCTCGCTCGCGAGGCTTCTCCCTCTACCTCGATCTCTCTACCTTCCTTCCCCCCCCCCCCTGCCTCCCGCTCTCCGTCTCGCTCGCTCGCGCTCAGCGAAACGTCGCAAATCCGGGGTCCCGTGAGAAGAGTAGTGAGAAGTAACCCTCGTCCCGTCCGCGTGCGTGAGAGAACAGGAGAGAGAGAGAGAGAGAGAGAGAGAGAGAGAGAGAGAGAGAGAGAGTAGAAAAGTGCGTGCTGCGTATAAATCTGCTACAGAGAGAGACGCGTGCGCGCGCGCGCGTCTGTGTGGTTGCCGTGATTTCTCTCGCCCGCGGCCTGTCGCGCTCTGACACGAACAGCGCGCGCAAGGTGCACGAGAGAGAGGAAGGAGGTTGTCGTTGCCATCGTCGTCCCCGTCGCCGTCCT
Source organism: Tetramorium bicarinatum (assembly GCA_928718305.1). Lineage (NCBI taxonomy): Eukaryota > Metazoa > Arthropoda > Insecta > Hymenoptera > Formicidae > Tetramorium > Tetramorium bicarinatum. Next base: position 17,151,448 of record OV788322.1, read on the forward strand.
CATCCTCCTCGTCGTCATCGTCATCGTCGTCATCGTTGTCGTCGACGTTGGTCCACCCCGCGCGCACCTATCTGCACCTCGCGCGGAGGAAGAGAGTGAGAGAAAAGAGCGCAGCCATCATCGTTCGCAGAAGTTAACGGGCAGCCCCATTCGCGCAAGGGATGTCCACCCCCGCGAGAAGGAGACTCATGAGAGACTTTAAGAGGTACTTGGCGTACGACGGTATTAACGTCCGTTCGTCTGTCCATCCGCCCGTCCGTCCGTCCGTTTGTCTCTCCGTACGCACGTATGTCCCGTTTCGATCGTGTTCCCAGTATGACGCCATTGCAAGTGCAGCGGCTCCTGGGGCGCCCCGACTCCGACTCCGACTCTGACTCTCCGGAGTCGAGGATCTCGCGCGCGAATCGGGGAGATTTCGCACCTTCCGCGCGAAACCTTCCGTCGGCCGCCAGTTTATTATTAGAGATGCGCGACACGTCCCTCTCGCGCTCGCCTCCCCTCCCAGTCTTCCCTTTCTGGCCCAATAAAACAAACCGTTCTTCATCCTGTCGATGGTCCATGCACTATCGCTCGACATACGTCCAGCCGTTTCTAGAACAATCCGGCAAATCGTCGCGATGATCTCACTTTAACGATGATTCGCCCTCGCGCACTTTTCTTTTCCAAGTACAATTCGACGAGACGTTTATTCTTTTTGAAGAAATTTTCGTAGAAAATTTATACAGACCTCGGCGACCGCGAAATCGCGAAATAATAAATGTATTAGGAGCGTATTGTAATTTTGTCATTTGCTTCACTGATCCGTCAGACTTTTGCAATGACTGGTTTCGTGACAGTCAATGTCATTGTATTCATGGAATGTATTAATTTCTACATACTTGGAATATAAGTATGATTTATTTAAAAGACAATGATGTAATTTTTAACCATGTCTTATATGCAAGGAACAAAGTTTTACGTTGCGAGATGAGGCTCTAAAAATTGTTTTTTTTTTTCCAAAGATTACAGGAGGATCCTCCAACTGGAGTGTCAGGTGCCCCGACAGACAATAATATTATGATATGGAATGCAGTTATATTTGGGTAAGACAGGATAATTTTTTCCATACATTTGATCTTTGATAAGACTTGTGTCACGAGGAACGGTTATCTTTAGTCAGAAGTGCTGTTCTAAGTATATATCTAATTGTAAGATATAAGATTCACTTAAAAAATTTTGCAAGACTATCTTTTGTATATAGGCATGTCCATATATATATATAGGTTAAACTTTTTATCTTCTATAAAATTTGTCTATAAAGTAAAGAGATAAAATTTTATTTTAAATTTCAAAGGGAGATAAGTATTTTGGTATTAAGTGTGCAAAAGTTCTTTATGGAAGGATGTTTGTGAATTGTTTCAGACCACACGATACTCCATTCGAAGATGGCACATTTAAACTTACAATAGAATTTACAGAAGAATATCCAAATAAACCACCTACAGTGAGATTTGTTAGTAAAATGTTCCATCCTAACGTGTACGCGGACGGTGGAATATGTCTGGATATACTACAAAATCGTTGGAGCCCTACTTATGACGTCTCGGCCATCCTAACATCAATACAGGTACTATCTTCTATTTGTTTTTATCGCAAAATGTATTTTGACATTTCTTGTATTTTTTTTACATTTCAAACAGTTGGAAATTGAACTTTACCAATTGTGAGATTTAATGAATTAATATTTTATGAGTTTTTATTATGTGCACATACACACACATATATATATATATATATATATGCAGAGCAAGCAAGTGCTTTTGATGTCTTTCTAAGAAAGATTTTTTTCTCTATACCACTTGTCACATCATTTTATTACAAAATATATATTGCATATTATAATTATAAAAAAATATGCTCAACATATTTTAATATCATGTGCTGTTATATGAAACACAAAGTTACAATTTTGAATCAAATTTTAATATAGTTAAATATGTAATTTTTTTACAACTGTATGTTATATTTTATATATTCTATTTTAATGTAATTTTATTCACAGTCTTGTGGAAGCTAAAAATTTGCATGGCAATTAATAAATGTTTATTAATAAAGTAAAGTATAAAGAGATTGTGAAGATCCATGCTGGATCAAGAGTTTCTTATATCTTTCTGTTTTTTTATTTTTTATTTATTTATTTTTTTTTTTAAGATCTGTGTCATTCATTGTGTTGTCTTATTTTCTCTAAAAATATCATTTGTATAATCCTCATCGCTTACAAGAGATCTCTGTTGCGATAAAAATGTCCGAAGGGATCATACGTTTTGTCTTAACAGCGGTTGCAATTCAGCAAAGTCTAATCACATGATTTTAATTCGAAATTATTTGTGCATAATAACACTTGCGTATATTTACGTCTATATACAACTATTTTTGATTATTCAATACGCATCTTCAATTATTTTCCATCGATTAGAGGACGAAAGAAAAAGGAGAAAAAGAAGGGAAAAGCAGATCTTTTCTTTCTGCTTCTTTTCCTCACATTCATTTTACGATTGTGGCCATGCACTTTGTCCAAAAATGTAACGGAAAAAGTATTTTCCGAAGTGTAATGAGGTACGACTTATGTGATTGCAGTCGCTGTTAAGTGACCCGAACCCGAATTCACCTGCCAACTCAATGGCAGCGCAACTGTACAAAGAGAATCGACGCGAGTACGAGAAACGAGTGAAGGCTTGCGTGGAGCAGAGTTTTGTGGATTAGTCGCGGGCGTTAACGCGATGCTGCTATCGCGGCGTCAGTCAGCCACCAACAGCCATCAGATACAGAGGAGAGGAACGTGCAGCCTTACCAAGGAGCTAACGTTTAAAGAGAAAAACGAAAGAAAAAGGAAAACAAACCTAGCATGTTTCTTTCTGAAAGCTCTATCGAACTACCACGACAATGTGCAACGTTAGACCGAATTTTTACGATGTTGAATAATAAATTATTATAAAATTGCGTATTTATTTATTTCGAATATCTGATGATACACGAAATTAGTTACTATATATTAAATGTTAGAGTATAAAAACAATACTTGGCTTGTCTTTTTTGTTTTCTTCATTTCCTTTTTTCTTTTCTCTGCGAAAGGAGTGTCCTATCTTTTCGACGGCGCAGAATTGTACTTTGAATTCTAGTACTTCAGTACCATAGACACCAAAATCATTTTTATATATGTATATACATATATACATTATATATATATATACATATATATATTATATATATATATATAATAATAAGAAAGATAATGATAATAATAAATACATAATTTCACATTATAGTCTAATAATTGTGTAAAACCTGATATTCGCTTTCCACAACCTGGAGACCTTTCAGTCCTGTATGCGCTTAATGTACACGTTCGATTCTTCTGTCGAAAATTTAAGAGTATCTGAAGTAACATGCTGAGGGAATTTGTCAACCATTTGTGTTGCAGTCGCTTTTGGACGAACCGAATCCTAATTCACCAGCCAACTCTTTAGCGGCTCAATTGTACCAAGAAAACAAGCGAGAGTACGAAAAGCGAGTGGCCACTGTAGTTGAACAGTCTTGGCTGAATTTTCAAGAGAGTCATACGGAGGATCCCCGCTGACATTAAGTACGTCGCTTTTCACACAACGCGTAAGAGATCTCCGTCGCAGCTTCTCTGTCTAATGTAAAAGTTGTCCCCGTATTATATACGTAATGGTAATTCGGTCGACACGTTCCGTTCCGAGCTGTATATGTAATACCCTTCTAATAATCTCGTGGCGAACATTCCGTGTGTTGATTCACAGTCTTCAGATTCAGATGAGAGGAATTCACACGGTTCTCACTCTGTTGCAAAAAAATAAAAAGAAAAAAGTAGAAAATCGCGGAATGACGTGAAATTGCACTATAAACTTATGTGATCTTTTACTTATAAGTACAATATGTATTGTCTTGCTCTTGTAACTAGCCGTTAGGTATCCCCTCGCGCAAGATAAAAAAAAATGCTCGTATAATGTTTCGCCGTACGTTAATCTACGCAGGCAAATTGACTTACTATTTTACAAGTATAGACGAGCTTAAGAAAAATACAATTGTGGTAGAAGATATGAAAGTTTGTAAGTCGCTTCTGGAAAGTCTACTTTCACCATGTAATGGCGCAAAATATAAAAAGATATGTGATTATTTCTTGTTTTCGACTTGGTATTTATCATTAGAGACTCACGCTTGTATTAGATTGTAAATGAATGTCATACTGAATAGTATCGAATTAATAAATTTTGCAAGAAAGAAATCAACGTGTTTATGAATTCTTTACTGTTTTTTTCCAATATGAGCCAATATTGCTTGTATTGTATATAAGAATGCTGTATGTCTGGTACAATTTTTACAGAAACGAGATTTTTTAAATAAAACGAGTTAAAATTACGTAATCATTAAAATACATTTGATATATTTTAATGTTTCGATATTACATTTTCGTGAAATGTTTGTTTTACTCGTCCAGTTATTTACATCGTGTTAGTTTTACTTTTTATTTATATTTACATTAGTCCATACTGTATGTAAGTCATGAATTTTTGGGACTATTGCTTCTCTGCGAAAATATTTTACTTAATATATCTTATTATACGCACTCTAATCTAGTATATCTGTACGAGTCAATATCGTAAGATATTAACGAACAAAATGCATTTGAACATAAGTCTATGACTCATTTAATATTAATAGCATTACGTTCTATGTACAATATCGTAAATATCACACATACATTTATCTATTTTTTATAATTTAAAAATAAAAGAAATTATCGTTTTCTGATTATAAATTATCGTCGCATCGCGTACAGATATACAGTCTGTCTCGCTGTGCTCGTGTACACTCGGCACATGAGACACTACCGTGTCTCTTGATGACTTTTTTAATGGTAAAATTATAACGAAAAATATTCGAGATTTTGATAGAATACAAGTCTACGTTACAGCTCAAAATTAAAAATTATATTACAAAAATCTCGATCAAGTCCGATCTCGATTCGTTTGGTTTTAAGTCCAATTAAGTTTCGCGAGATTTTTAAGTTTTTCACCGCTCTGTTCTTGCTATGATTTTTCCTCTTTTTCTTTATTGTATCTTTCCAATTCTTTGAGGAATTGCGCCTTGGGTTTCATGACGTTAGGTCGGTCACCGCGACACTTGGGGCAGAACCATTTACCCTTGGGTTTCGTAGTTAGAGAAACGCAAGAGAAATGAAACCATTCTATAGGACATAGATCATTGTCGCAAAGGATCATCTCGCCATACGATATCTGATCACACAGACAGTAAGTGGGCTCGTCCGGATCTATAGCGAGATCATCTTCCGGTGGCGGTGGAGTATCCTCGCGATGCTGATTTTGCTGATTGCCTTGCCGAGATTTCCGCTTTTTCTTTTTACCAGTAGCTGCAGCTGCTGTCTTTTTCTGATTTCCATTACTCGCCGTGGATAATGCCGAAGATCTTGTTTCCGTTATCCCAACCATCATGTCCATAGAGTGAGTCGATTCTATCAACGTTTCAGTCCTTGTTCTTCTGGCACGCTTCGGCTGACGTTCCGCATTGTTTGCGTGGCTTGCATTATTCGACGTGCTGTTCATATTTGATTCACGAACCGATTCCGAGTTTTCTTGCTCCTTTCCAAAGTCTACAACATGATAAAAATGGGAAACAAAAGTTCCGAAATTACCTGCGTTTACATTAATTTTATTAACTTGAAAAACGCACAAAATATTATACCTAAGTTTCGATAATCTACTTCCAACTGTCTGGATTTGTTTTCTATAAGATCTTGCACTTGCTGAACAATCTGCAATTTCTCGTCTCCTATTTCCTGTGCCGCAATCAGGGCTTGCTGTATTCTCATCAATGATCTTCTTTTAATAATAGGATCCGAGTCACTCCGTAATACTTCTTGTTGCTGATCCACTTCATATAGATATGCTGAGGAAAAACAAGTGAAATATCAGTAAACAATTACATCAATCAAAATAAGATTTACAATTATAAAAAAAAAACATTCTTAAAAGTCATCAAAAATTTACAAGTGAAATGCACGACTTTTTTATTTCTTACAATCACAGGTTCTATTCATAGGATTTCAATATTGTCACCGACATTTCTTTTTGACACTTGAACAACATAAAAGCTTAAGAGATAAAACGTTCGAGAAATTTAGAATACACAAATTTATTTTACGTTATCTGAAGTATCATTATAGTTATAAACTGTCAGAAATCGTTGTTAAATTATTCATAAATAGCCTAGTATACGAAATACGCCGATCGGGAGAAGCAGGCAAGACATCTATCAGAGAAAATCGCAAGAGAGTAACAAGTACTCGCGGACCGCGAGTTCAAGGAACAAGCCGGCAACACGATCGAGGTATCAGCGATCGAAGGGGCTCTGAAAATCCGAATCGAACTTACTTTGACAAGTGGCATCCAGCTCCCGGAGACGGGAGACATATCTCTGCAAGTCATTGGGCAGATTTTCCACGCAGTCCAAATAATTTTCGATATACGTTGCCGAATAAAGCGCCTCGACCACCGCTTGGTTCAGCATCGCCGTCCTCCTTTTTTCTTTTCCTCTCGACGGTCCTCGGTACGACGATACTGACGATACTCGGCACGCTAAGACCTGGTTTACCTGGTTATGATGCTCCTGGTACTCGCACCATCTATACGACAGTACGGCTACGCGGTATGCGGGAGCGTGCGTAATTACGTGCTCATCGCGAATCCACGTAAGACAGACGGGCGCTGGGCGCAGCACGACGAAACTGTTTTGTCGCCATCTGTTGTGTTGTTTGGAAAACAAAATGGATATTTGTGACATGTGCGCGCGTAATTTAAACTTTAATATTTCTAATTGTAAATCTTTTCGTCCTAAAATTACTTTGCTCAAATGCATATATAAATATGTTAATTAATAAAGAACATTTTAACAAACTATCTTTATATACTAACATCTTTTTATATTTATCGAGTAGAAAAGTGCAATTCTACAAAAAAAAAAGAACAAAATACTATAAATAAATAAATAGATAAGCGAGAGATGTTTTGCGAATTTGAATTTATCTGTGAAAATAAAAATTGATTTTAAAATTATCTTCAATTCAAAAATTGAGACAAATAAGACTTAAGACTTAAGATTTGTTCGTGTTGCCTGCATTCTCATTGAATTTAGAATCTTATCTTTCTCTCTTACCAACGCCCAAATGTATATTTATCTCGTTTTAATGGAATTGGAATTTTGAGACGCTGCACTGACTAGCTGACGTCGCTGGTGACGTCACTCGGGATCGCGACGCCGGCGGCCAATCACGCGTCGCGACAGCATTTGATTTCCGAACGACGGGGCGGCGGAGGGGGGGGGGGAGAGAGTCCTGGCTCCGCATCCGGCAGTCCGGTGGTGTCGCAAAATCTTGACGAATCTCCGTCGCCCGTCCCCGTGCTTCGCAGCTCGAGCTCTCGCCTCGCCGTCGAGATGACGTCGACCAACACGTACCAGGGCCTCGCCGATAGCTGCCGCAAATCCAGCAAGTGAGTACCCGCCATTATTCTGCGTTCTACTCGCGGCAGTCTCGCGACGTCGAGCCGGTCGAGCCCCCCCAGGATCACCCTTCTACATCGCCCGTCGCCGGTTGACGTTCGCGAGGCGGGGGGACTGTGAGCCGAGCCGAGCCGACGTCTCTCGTCCGGCTTTTATTAGCGTCGGCTTTATTTAAATGACACACGAGAGAGTTGGCATCAACAGTTTTCCCTGCTGCGACTATTTGTGTGTTTGCCTCTCGTTCCTTCCTCGTCTTTGTTTTAATAAAATCCGTGCGTCGCTTGGCGCCAGAATCACGCGGAAGCCTATGCGTGAAATATTCCGCATTTCCTGTCAGTCTCACATGTCGATTTCAATTTCAAGATTCGGATTATAAACAGTTTCTGTAATTCGATTATGAGTTTCTATCGGGTCGAGTTTTCCGATAGGATTTGGGATATCTTTGTATTACCTCTTTAGAGATATACGAGAAAATATTTGAGAATAGGACGTAGCCAGATAATACTGATATTTTTTTATCAGTTACCGTCATCAGCTGACATTTTCGGAGAGATATGTTTGAGTTCAAAATACGCTCGTATGTTTATAACTTTATTATGGCTTTTTATTTGGCTGTGTGTATTTTATGCATCGTTTATCTTTATTTGTCAGTAAATGATATTAAATATCACACATGTATATATGTATATATATATATATATATATATATATATATATATATATATATATGTATATCGTATATATATATAAATCGTAATCTTTTAATGCAATTTATTTAATACGAAAATAAATCTTGCATTTTGTAAATTTTCTTAAATTTTTTCCTTCGTGTTTATTCATATCGTCAAGTTACTTTTATACGGATCTTTAATATCTATTTCGGCATTTGCTCTGCAAGTAGAGAATTTTACGATCTTTGAACCTAAAAACGTCGAAATATCGATTTTACATAAATAAATGTTTTTTTATTTTAATTTTATACTATTATTTGTGTACATACTATCGATAAACTCGTGAAGAACTTGGCGGAGTCAACGATAGATTGCGTGCGGTGTATTAAAAAGTGGGATTATATCGTATTCCTTGGAGATGACTGCACAGTCATAATTCAACATACTGCGAACAATCACACATATTTACATGTCATATACACATATTTTTGTCAATGACAGTGCACGATCGAAACATTTGAAGAAAAATAAAAGCAGGGTATACAAAACTTGATTTAAAAATAATCCTAGATAGAACAAAAAATATAATGACATCATACTGATGTTAAAATAACGATAGAATAATGATAAAAAGACATAATAATGACATTTTAGAATCTTTTTGACATCTTTGTGACTTCTTGGATAAGAAAACTCCCTCTACCTGGGATAAGAAAAATAAGATAACACTTAATAGAGCAGAGTAGTTAAAGCTAAAGCTCAGTTTTTACTTATATCTCTCGATAGAAAAAAGATTGTATGATGATTAGACTTTTATAATTATTCAGTGAAAAAAAATAACTGACGGATTGAGATAACAAGGTGCTTTTGAATGCAAAAGCTGAGTTAATGAATAAATTTTGTTGCTACGATAAAATAAATGTCATTGTGTTGATTTCATTCGAGGCCACAGTATCATCTGATACCAAGTATACACAATTTCTATGAATGCCATCATTTGTAGTTTAAAGTTTGTTTAAGTTAAATTAGTTATTAATTAATTTTATTAATCAACTCAATATTAAATTTAAGATATTCGACTTAATCGTGTCCACGTGATTTAATCACGTCCAAAAGACTTTTTAGCTTTATTTATTGAGAGACATCTCGAATATTAAGAGCGTTTTGTTATTTTTGTAGAAAATATCAAGGAAAGCCGTTTGAATTGAGGACCTGTCTACATTAGGGTCATTCATTCCGGAACCGATCGTCTTGTTGTTTGTAGAAGCGGAACGCGCCGAAGATATATTAGCCATAAAGATTTTTCTTGGGTTCGCGAGCGCGAGCGTACTTCTATGCCTTCGTGCGAGATGAGTATCGTATATTTAAGCGCGTTTAGCGCGAGTATTAAGGAAGTCCTGCGGTTTCGCGCTCGCGCGCAAGAGAACGCTGAAGAAAGAGAGACGGAGACTTCCCACGGGACTTTGTACAGAGTCGTACATCTCGCCGTATGTTATTTTGCAAAGAAGCGAGCCGCGCTAGAAAACACCGCCGGTTTATCGCGTATCGTCTAATCATTGCCGGTGCACGCTCGCAATCAACGAGGCCCTGGTACATTTGCTCTCGCGTGTACAACACGCACACATATGCACGTCGCTGTGAGATATCTCCTGAACGAGCATTCCATCAAACGCGATATGGCATAGTTGATATTACGTTAAATTGCCGTATATCGTATGGGATATCTCATCCGGTAATATAAAATACGGAATTTCGATTATTTAATACTTGGCGATAGTTATGGTGACCATCGTTCTTTGAGAAAAATTAAGGACACCGCCACCTATCCTTCTTCCACAAACAAGTGCAACGTACCTAAATTTATTCGTATCATTAGTGTTTTTTCCCTGAATATATATTTATATGAAAAAAGAGTAAAATTTTGTTAACTAAAACAATTAGATACAAAAAAGAAACATCTTTATTTAAACATTATACAAAATATTAATGATACGAATAAATTTACGTTGTACTTGTTTGTGGAACAAGAGTAGGTAGAGGTGTCCTTAATTTCTCTCCAAGAACGATGGTCACCATAGCTATCACCAAGCATTAAATCATCAAAATTCCGTACTTTATATTACGAAGGTGATAAAGAATAAAATATAAGATATTTTATAGAATTTTTGAAAAATAAAGGACAAACGTTTTAAGAAGAAAAAAATAAATCTAAAGGGCACAGATCTAAAATAAATGACTGTCCTCTGTAATATAGGACGAGATGATCATCGTATAGCGTTAGCGCGGTCCGCGTTAAATTTGAGAGACGTCCAACCTGCGGACCGTCGTACTTCTTTCAGCGGTAGACCGGATGTTGTGTCAGGATGGTACGTTTAATGTCCGTCCGTTTAACAGTCGCGTGACCGCGGTCTTAACGCGTCAGCGTCCGTTGGAAAAAGGATCGCTCGGCCGATGGAAACGAGCGTTATCATTACACTTAGGCCCCAAGTAATGCCGGGCGTAATTAAAAGTACGCGCGAACGAGCAGCCCCGACCACGTTTTGCTCTTTTTTCTTCATTTAGATCTCTTCACCCCTCCGTTGCGTTTTATTTAGATTTCTGTTACGTGCACGCACACGTTACGGATCCCGCCAAGGTTTCCCTCGCGGAATATTATCGCGTCCTGGTTTGCGTAATTACGCGGTGCTCGAGCTACGATGATTGGACAAGACACGAACCTCGTGTGTCCCGACGTGTCGCGGGGTTCTTTTTTTTTTTCCAGGGCGATAACATATGGCTTATTATTTTGTATCGGATACGCGTACGAAAGGGGAAAAACGTAATAGCGTGTTGTTGTTGCTCGTGAAGACTACGGGCGCCATGGGTACACGCCCAATGCGAACGACGCGACGCCCACAGTATCGAGGGCTAGTCCCGCTGTCACACATGACTGAACGAATAAAAACGTGATATTAAATTAACAATGTGGTTGAGGAGGACCCGAGAGTTTCTGGGGAGGCTCGATTTTAATTCTTATTGTCAGCGATTTCCATTAATCTCGTCACTTTTTTAATATTTGACATCAATTTCACGCAGCCTTCGCCTGGACCTATCATAAAATAAATAGTCGATAAAAGATTCAATTGTTTAAGTTCTTTTAATTCAATCTTTTCGTGTTCGCAGCACGAAAATGATGGCGCAAATATTCGAAAATTAAAACTTGCGATTTCTCAATGATATTCTGAATAAATTGAATCGATTTAATCTTTATGCGTTATCTTTATTTGGTGTTTCACGTAATCGTTATCTATGATAATTAGCATTTTGTTCTCTTTCTTCTTGAGCATTCGTAGATGCTAGAATTCAACATTGCGTTTTTTTGCCGGCGCGGAACGTCGGCGGCGTGCGAGTACAAGCTCCAAGCTTGTGACTCATCGCGACTGCTAGCGTGCCACGTAGAGGCGTATACATTTAGGGCCCCGAAGCCTCGTAATTGCATAGGTACACGACGTTTCTGCCTACCCTTTGTTCGCTGTCCTTCGTTCAGCTGGTCATCTTCGTTATCTTTCTTTCTCTCCCCGTTGTGTCTTTTTTCTCTCTTTCTCTCTCTCTCTCTCTCCCTCTCTTTATTTCCCGACAAACTCGTCGCTGCACGCGGCATGCAGGAAAGGCTTCCACGTACACGCGTTACGTGCGTACACGTGGGGATGAGGAAATGATGCCAGCAATTTGCAGCGCGACGTCCGCGAATTCGTAGAATTTCGCGATCTCGCAGTAAGCAGTCGGGGTATAAAAAGAAGCGTTTATTCATTTTATACAATTTGCGAGGGATAGCCATAAATAACAAATATTGGCGTAAATTTTTTCTAGTATTTATCTTCCATACAAGAAATATTTCATTACTATTTAATTAGTATTAAATAGTTTCTAATGATATTTTAATTGTATTCAGTTATATTCCATCTATCAAAATTACCCAGGAGTGCAATGTTAAAAATAATATGTTTTAACAACATTCGTGTTTTCAGCGATACGAGTGTCGATTTTATTATTTTTATTGATGCATTAATCAGTTGAGTATGTACATTGCAATTAATTTGTACATTGAAATAAATCCACAGTTGAGTACACTACAATAATTATATAATTATTAATCAATTAAACTACTTAATAATCTCTCGCGAGCCTGATTCAAAAACGTGAATTAAACGCGGAGATATGTCTTCGATCACCATGTAACTTTTTGCTTTGAAAAAGAAAAAAATTGCATTACAAGTCTATCGTAAAGAAAAATATCGGACTCGTTATCACCTGATATAAACTTGACTGAACCTGACTAATCGGGCGGAAAATCGCGGAAAAGATTCGGAAAAGTCTGATGCCAAATCAGTCGAACGTTAAGGAAGTGGACTGACCACTCGGAAAGTGGGTTGAAACGTATTTTTAAGTAACCGCGAGATTTTGCACAGAAAAGGAAGAAGGAGAGCATGGCGACACGGTCGGTAAGATAAATATAACCGCTGTCGCTGGCCCGGTTTTAGCGTGTATTCCCAGGAGAAAATCACCCGGGGTATCCGTGACTGACGATGAGCCTAAGGGCAGAGCCTCCTAGCTCGTTGCCGGCTGTGACCCGTAGGGCCTAAGGCCCACCGCATACTCCGGCTCCCGCGAAGTCGCATCCGTTGCGACGCACCTGCCTCGATTTACTCGCACGCAACTTCATTCTTCGTGTATCAACAATCTCTTTTTTTCTTTTTACGGAAAATTCTTTTTCCTTCCTCCCTACGTACTTTTGTAGAGAAACAGAAAAGAACAGACTCATAAATCAACTTATCATGTAGTCTGTATTAATAAATTACATTACCAGTGCGAAAATTAAGATTATTTTATCTAGAAGTTTTTAAGCCACTTGAATCATTAAATCGCGCGCGAAATCCTTTCTATTCGTTGTATTCGAGCTGGCTCGAGTCGACGCAATCGATCGCTGTGATCCAGGAGAGTGAAAAAACAGCGATCGCGTGTGAGGGGAACCCTCGAATCTCTCACCCCGAATTTCGTGTCGTAACCGCAGGGCTTAAGGCCCAGTGCACAGCACTTGCGCTCGGGGCGCCCCGCGTCTCGTTCCGTCCCCCTCCTTTTTCGTTCTCTCTCTCTCTCTCTCTTGCGCACACGTACTTGGAAGCCGTCGCGTCGCGTCGCGTCGGCCGTTCGCGCGCAACTTCGCGCCGCACCTCGCCGCCGCGCCACCATCAGTATTTCGCGATCGTGCGCAACCGGCAGCGGCTGAGCGTAGCGCGCGCGCGCGTCTCTCTCTCTCTCTCCCACCCGCCCTCTCCTCGTTCCGATTCTGCCCGCGCGAGTTTCTCGGCTTTTCGGAGGTGGCGCCTCCTCCTTTTGCGCTCGCGGCGCGCAACGTCTCCGTCTAGCGTCTTTCCTCCCGCGGGGCCTCATAGCTAGCGCTGTCTCGTTCTCGCCCGCGCTTCGGGTCCTCGCGCTCTCTCTCTCCCTCTCCCTCTCCACGCCGCGCCGCGCCGCACGAACGAAGGAAGCGCGTCGTACGTGACCCAGCTTGACCCGCGTCATTCGCGCTCGCGCGTGTGCCGGTACGAATTTCGTTCGCGTGCCCGTGCTCGCAATCCTCCCGCGAGGACAATTCTCCGCGGCGACAGTTCTCCGCTGCCGGTGTGTGGCTTCGAGGTTATTCGAGTTCGAGCGCTTGCTTCGGCGGTTAAGAAGGAAGATGTGGGCCGGTCAGGACGACACGCAGCGATTCAAGACCAGGTGCGTTCCTCTTACGTTCCAATTCACGCGTACACTCGCATGCGGCTGGCCGCGCTCGCCTTTCCTCGCACCATTTTTTTTTCCTCTTTTGACAACTGTCTCCCGGCACGATCTAATGGTTATATCTTTCCCCGCGACCTTCATTCATCAGGTCGGACAACCTGATGCAACATCGAGGTGCGACTCGGGCGCACGCTTCTCATGTCCATTTCAATCGTTCGTTGCTATTAAAAAAAAAATGTTATTTCAAAAGTGCGCTTTAGAGTCCATCGCGTTAATGAATCTCCGTACAAAAATTAATATTTTTAAGAAATATTGAGCAACATTCTTCCTAAATTAAAGCGTTTTTGTAGTATGTCGTGAAAAATTTGGCATTTTCAAAGAAAAAAGAATTTTTTTTCCAATGAAATAACGTTTGACAAATTTCGTTTTATTATTTTTTAGTTACGTCAGCATCGTCTTTTAGCAACGAGCGACTCGTTTACGTTCGACAAAGGGTGCTTGAAACATGCGCCTGCAGGTTCCGTTTCGATCCTGCATCCTTTTCTCCTTCTCTCTATTTTTCTCTGTCTCTTGCGCCTACTGCATTGCAGTTCCGTGGCGATCGGCGTGCAATTTTAACAACACAATGCTATGATATGTCTTTCCTGGAAAAATAATCATTTAATTTTTACAATTGTCATGCTTTATCATATCGCGTGAATCATACATCAAAGTTTAAGTGCAGCTACATGTATCCAGAATTTCTGGCAAGGTCAAGTGTGTGCGCGACGTATCAAAGATAAGCATGCAGGGTCTTTCCGTTTTTGATATGTACATATTAAATAATTAAATATTTAATATATCTCTTAAAGAAATTACATATGAAAAAGAAATAAAATCTACACTGTTAACTTACATTGATACTCCATTAAAAACCTTATTAATTCGGTATTTGACAATGCAAGTCATTATATATTATTATTAGTTTGCGAACTTTTCGTAAGACTATTTAAAATCGAAATTGTAATCAACGTTAAAAGTGTTAAAAAGTTCGTAGTTAGGTACCTTTGATAAAAGGCTTCTTAATCTCTAAGGATCACGTTAATTAAATATTCTTTCTTTCCCCACGGAGGCTTTAATTAAATATTCCGTAAATCAAAGATGGTTAATGAAGTGCTCAACAAAGAGTGGCTTGTGAGGCTCGGGGCAATTGTCGCACTTAATAGCGGAAGCGGAGGGGACACTCGAGAGAGATTCTCTCTCGCGAGACAAATCCTCTGGCCGATTAAGGGCGTCAAGGCGAACGGGAATCGAGCAATCCAGTTTCTATTTCTGCGAGATGCCTGAGAACGAGAAAGGCAGTCGGTCGTGCCGTTGCGCGAAGGTATGTAGCCGTACAAAGGTTAATGCCGGCGCAACGAGAGCAACATGAGACCGTCGCCAGACGTGTTTCCACCATCTCGTACGAGTCACGCCATGCGTAAAAGGACTCGCTTGCACCGGGTACCGCGAATCTCGGTTGTAGAAATTACACCGTCTCCCGCACCTGTTTGCTCGACGAAGCATGCGACTACGCCGAAAATCGAGATAAACCAACCGCGAGAGATATCAGTGTCTCTACGTCAATTTCGCGAACTATGAGTCATGGTTTATAAACTACGAACGCGAGTCAATTGAAATAATTGGCTATGAAAAGTGTAGATTTTTTTTGTAGGTTTTTCATTAAAAAAAATGTATATGCACTGAAAAAAATACTGGTTAAAAATGGACGAATCAGAAAATCTTGTAGGCGCGATCAAATGTTCTGGTTATTATAGTAGAACTCAATACTTTATAACTTGTAATAACCAGAATTTCTATTATAATAGCCGGAATATTTGATCACGCCTACAAGATTTTTCTGATTCGTCCGTTGTTAGCCAGAATTTTGTTCAGTGTGTCTAATAATAATAAAAATATAAATTAAACCTAGAAATTAATGATTATAAAATTATATATATAACAAATTCTTTCAATTTAAAAAAAAAGAGAAAATTTTATTACACATTATTTTCTCCAGTAAAAACAAGTAATGCGTTAAAAGTTCAGACGCGCCAGGCATATGACATTTGGATTCTTTTCCTGATAAGGCAGCGATAATGTATATGTCGAAAGATAACGATATGATTGAGAAAGAGACAGAAATATTACATGAAGATAAAAACGATAGAAATTATCGCGAACCTATCAATGATCGTACTATTTATTGACATTCCCCCCCCGAGTCCTTACGTCGCATAACAAAGACGATAAATCATACTTTGCTCATACATTTTCATCGAGTGATGTCACGTGAGTTGCTAGACAAACAAGCGCAAAGTAAGGCGTGACACCAAGAGTTTATGGATTAGCGCATTTTGATGTTGGGAATACTTGTCGGCCACTTTCATGGGGAAAAAGGAAAAAAAAAAAGGAACAGCACTGGTTCAAAGTCCACGCGGCCAACGACTTCGACTTGCATGTTGCTCGTCGTTTTTCCTCCCGCGTTTAAGCACGACGTCTAATTGCTGACAATTTCGAAATGAGGATCGCTTGAATCGCCTCGAGAGCATTATCACGAACAATGAGCCGCGTGGGCACGTAGCGTGAATCTTTTTCCGCGGGGTATAGACAGCATTCGACTGGCTTATCAAACCTGCCGGAAATGTCGAGTGATACGAAAAATCCTTGTTGAATATTTGATATTTTTCAAGTATGCATAATTGTATTAATTAATACGTGCAAGCTGTTGCACACAGAAAAATATCATTCTACAGACGAGAAAAGCACGTACTTATTTTTATTTTGTTTAAGTAATAGTTTTCTTCAGCAAAGAATATTTTCTTAACAATAGTTCAAGAGATATACTCGTTACAAGTCCAGAAAATGTTTTAAGTAAATGTGATGGTTATGATAATTTTAGATTTACGGATGTATAAATTTACCAAATATTTAGAAAAAATATATTTACTCATAGGTAGTATATATTTTTCTGTGTGTACTTGTCTTTTCACGACCTTAAAACTTAATTTTCGACACTGTATTAATTAGCTCGCGATCTAACTGTGCAATACATGTTTTGCACAAACAGAGAATAATGCATTTGAATGGCAGTGCGAGTTACTATGAATCTACGTAGAGACAAAAATTTTCATTTTATAGTAAAAACATCATTGATTAAGCTTATTACGACGTGCAGATAATAAGATATAATAATCGGAGGTACTCTGGATTAGACCTGCGCTGCATGTATGTACGCAGATATAATACACAGTCGGCCTCTCGGTTGTGCGTGCAATTAGCGCGAGATAGCGATCGTGTCTCTTGATACTTTCATCCATCCTGATGCGACGCGCGATGCACGGATACATGTCGTATGAATATTCTCGCCCGCTTGTTCGCGCGAAGCGCAATACAAACGCGGGCGCAGCGCGCACCGTCATCGGTATCCTGTTGCAGTGGGAACGTCGCTTTTGCTCGTGCAACTCGTTTGACCGATCCTCTCGTATGCGTTCCGGTACTCTCATTCGACCGGTTTTAAAAGCTCTTCGTCGGAGCGGCGCGAACCGCTCCGTCATTTTTGTTTTCTTTTTTTTCATACACGCGATATCTTTCTCGCCCACGAAAAGAAAACAATTTGGTGTAACATTTACAAAGTCCTGTTTTGTTCGCAATTCGCAATAGGCTAAAACGAAAGGGATATATTTATCGGGAAAATTTCTTCTTGCTACAAATTGAAAATTGCTTTCTAATGAAATTTCAACGAGACGTTTATTATTCGGGGTGGTTTTAATACACGTTTAATGTGTATGTCTCGATAATTTCGTATTAGCAGCATTTAATATGCATTATTAAATTTTTATGCGCCGGCCGCATGAACTGACATGTGTCTCGTAATAAGTACGCGCAAGAAACGCGAAATGCATTTGTAATACGCATAAGAAATGAGTACGCGCCACTGACGGCTTAATAGTATCCCGCTACTTTCGATAAGGGAGTAGGAGAACGAGAGAGAAAAATGGCTTATTAAAATCTTTTCATAGTCATTACTTAAATGAGTCCGGTAGCATTGCATGCCATATGTGCGTCTAATGAGGCCGTTAAATTATTTAGAGAATGTCCGGCAACGAGCACGCGTATTTATAAGTATAACGTACTCTCATCCAGAGTGTAGGACGTTTTCATCTTATAATAATGTTGTTTAGCGCATGCATGATGTTTACGTTCTAATTAGGTCGCAATTGCGATATTTTGTATTCGTGTGCGTAAGCAGCGTTTAGTGTCGGAAGCGTTAAAAGGATAGCCGATGACTCTGCAAGGTTTGAAAAATAAGAGAGCAATCGTGGGAAAAAGGGAAAGGCGAAATGAAGGATGACATTTCGCTGTTAGTCATTAAGAGAGGCGGAAGTTGCGGAGAGTGCATTCGGCTGTAGAATTAAAGTCGCGCGCGGCCACTCTCCTTTCTATCTACGAACGCAGCACGATTATAGGGACTCTCCTGCTTAATCCTTCAACGTTAAAATTTCAGAAATTAACGTTATTCTAAATATAATTATACACAGCTAGAGTGTTCTTCTTCTTGCACATTATTTTTCAACACACTTGTTTAATTGATTTTTAATTGGTTTTCTTCAGTAAAAGTATTAAAGCATCGATAATCCTCTTATAATGAACGATTATTGAAAATGTAATGCGTTTTTGCAAATTAAACTTAAGAAATTACATTATTGAATTAATTTTAAATAAAGCCTTCAATAAGAATCTAACCTGAAATTTAGTTACAAAAATATATGATTAATCTGAAGATTGAACAGTTGCAATACACGAGTGACACTTTCTAGGATTATATAAAATGTTTATACAGAAAGTGTTTGCTTAAAACATACGAAATGAAAATTGTTTGTTCTAAAAGATACATACATACATTGAGAATGTCTTATATTACACGTAAGCAATAATTGAGAAAAATTTCAAAATCCGTTTTCTTAGACATGCGTGTGTCGAAGTCTCCGTGTGTATCCGTATCGACCTACGAGCTCCTTCATCCCGTTGATCGGGCTAGTTAACGCCTCGCGCGCTTAAGGCGCGTTTTATAGAACGCCGTGCTCGCAGCGAGTCCATTAATCTTGAGCAGGCAGAAGGCAGAAGGGATGTTTATCTCGGCTCATTGTTGATAGTCGCGCATGTGCAACATGTGTGCGCGGCCGTTCGCGAAAGCGCATCGTGGTGTGCACACGCGAAAGAAATCATTTGCCCGGGGAAATTTACGGTTGATCGTGCGATTACGTGCTAACGTGCGCGTTCCGGCGGAACCCCGTGAGCGGCATATTATTGCACATCCCGCGAGCGGAACTTGCACGCACGTCCCTACTACACTTTTCCGCGGAATTCGAGAAACGCCACGCATGCCTCCTGTCCCATCGTCAGTTCCATCCTGCAGTTTGCTAGCTGCAGGCTTTGCAGGCTTTGCAGGCTTTGCAGGCTTTGCAGGCTAGGGAATCCGAACACGTCTTTCTCGAGCTGAAAATGAGTCTTGATCATTATCATTATTTTCTTTATGTGTATCAGATTCTCTCCATGTTGCCAGAACGCTGTTGCCGGAATGGGAACAGTAAATGATATGTTCTCCCGGTAATGAAAGATAAATTTATGTATTTTCGTCCTGGGAATACACGCGATGAAACTTTGTTGCCCTAAATTAAAGATTCAAGTCTGTTGCTTAAAATACAGAAGTATTACGGAGCACGTAAAGATAAACATGATATAAAATAATTAAATTTGACGTCGCAACAAGTAATCTACATTAGCATAACATGGTTATCTCTCGTGAGAAACAGATTCTTTCGGATAAAATGCGATAAAATTTGGATTAATAGTACATAGGGTTGCCAAATCCTAAAGTTTAAATTACCGTTTTATTCCCTTCTTGATAACAAAATCTAACCGGACAAAACCTGATAGAAATAATAAACATAACACTAGATTAAATACAAAATTTGAAGAAATATTTACAATAATATTTTCTCCAAACAGTTTTAGAAACAAGATTTGGTTGAATAAAATAATAAACTATTATTTTTTAAATATATAATATATTTTATTATTGAACACAAAATTAAATTAAATTAATTTGATAAATAACACTGCTTCTCGTGGCACTCTATATTGTAGTTAACAGAAACAAAGAAACATTGCTGAGATTTAAATTCTCATTTCATTGATAGGGTGATAACTTAAAAGCCGGACATCTGATGGCCGGTTTGACTTTACCGGATACCGGACAAGACTCCTGAAAACCTGACAGTCCGGATCAAAACCGGACAGTTGGCAATTCTATTAATACATGTTCAACAGAAGATCACTGTTAAAGATTTGTTTACGTTTGCTTTCCTCGATGTTTTCTCGATCGCCATTTCTTTTTCATCGAATTAATTAGCTGATATTAAGCAGTTGACACATAGATTCAATCTTCTCGAGGAAGCGAGTTCATCCTTCTTGTGGAAAGACGAGAATGTCAGCGGGAAAACATTCTTCGTCCGCAAAGGTGCATGCTTACGCGACCGCAGTAAAGACATAAAATGCAACTTTATTGCTCCTAAATGCAGTATGTGCAAATATCGCAGAATACAAATTTCTTTTACTATGATGTCGAACGTGCTCGTCTTCCGTTTCTTTTTCTTTTGGCGTAATGTAAAGTGTTCAAATATACCGTTTAATTAAATTTTGATAGAGAAAATGATTATTATTATTATTATTATACATATATTGTATTTTATTCTCGTTAATAGTGAACAAGCGCGTTCAATTAGGGAAAGGCGAACCACTTTTAACTACCGCGTGACATGCGATTTAAGCCGTTTTAATCGTAATGCAGTACAATTATGTATGCTCGCTCATACTTGTTAAAGCTTAACGGTTAATTGAAATATTCATTGGAAGAAGTCGGCTTTAGTCGGTCCGCTTTGGGGGTTTCACTTACTTGACGTGATTTCTAATATTCGCCCGCACTGCGTTTAACGCGTTACCGTTAGCCGCTAATTGTTCAACAAGATGTGGAAGAGCGTTCATCTTAACGATCCCGCTAAACGCTCGTTTGTAATGTAATTCACGGTGATTTTAATTGCGCCCGCTAACAAACGAGGTTCGGCAAGAACTAAACAGTTTTCTAGGTGTGCCGCTCCAATTAAAGCTGCATCTAAATAGTGCTCGTAGTATTTTATAACAGCCATTATATTGATATGATACCATTATGTTGATACTACCGTTATTACGACAATAATACTGGTTACCGATAGCCTATAATCTTATTCCATAAGAGAGAAAGAAAAGCTGAATCCTTTACGAAGCATAATTTGCTGAATCGTCCGCGTATGTTTTTCGTACGAATTATAATTTTTTTTTCCCCTCACATTTCTTCGCGTTAATGAGCTTGCATCCCCGCAATATCACGCGCGTCCGTTACGACGACGGTGGCGGCGACAGCGATTCGATAATTTATTACCATTGTACGCTAATGATTCGTCAAATAGCATAAATAATGTCCACGGCGACGCACTGTGCTGCGGGCCGTAACATTAATCTTGCGATTCCGGAACACGCGAAAATTACATACGGTGCTTGCCGATTATTTACGACGCATAAATCACGCCGATCTTAATATACTTCGCCGTATTATAACATTACAGCTTGACGCTCGTTTTATGTACCGCGCGTTGCACTTTTCAAGTGTTTCTCAATAGATCAAACCCGGTCACCGTAATTTCGTTTGCGCATTTGTCGTTGTGTTGCAAGATCAGAAGTTAATTCTCTTAATTTTCTCTTGAGAGACGAGATTATCTTCTCAACTACGTATAACAATATGATTTCATATTTAAAACAATTTAAATAAAGTTTACTTTCTTATTTGTTATGAAAAAAAATGGAATATGTGAAATATATAAAAATTGAATATATTTATGGATTAAAAATTTTTATATTTATAGTTGTGAAAATTAAGAAAAAAAAAACTTTCTATGATTTCATTTTTTAGAAGGAACACTGAAAAAAATTTTGGTTAAAAACGGACGAATCAGAAAAATCTTGTATGCGTGATCAAATATTCTGGTTATTATAATAGAACTCAATACTTAATAACCTATAATAGATTCTATTATAATAATCAGAATATTTGATCACGATTTTCCGATTCATCCGTTTTTAACCAGAATTTTTTTTGTCAGTGAGGAATTTGCCGTTATAATACACAATAGACATTTTGGATACGCTTCAGGATGCTACAGTGTTCACTCCATGTTTACGTTTAATTAAAATCCGTATAATTATTTAAACAAAGCGCCGTTTTCCTCATCCCGTTATATCTCCATATATTGTACGTGCCACGTATACAAATGTAGTCTGCGTTAATTCCACAGCACGATGCTCATTAGGGCGATCGCTATAACATTCTTGTTCGCTGACGCCGCGAGATTATTTTGTGAATCCGAAATTTTGTAATTTTTCGAAAGTCACCAATTTTAACTCGTGCACAATGCATTGTATTTCTAACTCGCGTGTACGTTCTTATGCGCGCGATCCGTCGCGTTAATTATGTATAAATACTACGCAAACGCGTGTGCGTGTGTCTGCAGGACGAGGAAAGGCGAAGGAAGAGGCCGGAATCACGCTTCGGCATGCGTGGCGTTTTTTCGCGAGTTCCTCCGTAATCCTAGACTTCTGCCGCGATCCCGCACGAGAACGATAACCGAGATTGTTCCAGGTGTTCTTGTATTCATGTATACGTTACTCTCTGTTAGTGTTTCCATTATTAATATTATGATATTTCCTGTACGTTGCCAGAAACATATTTTAATCACTCCGAATTTCAAATCGATCCATTTTCAGTAAAAAAAATTTATGCAAGTTTTTTAATGTTGGAAAGTGAAGAAATTTGCGGAAGTGAATTTTGTTTCTATAAAAAACTTTAGCCTCTTATTTAATTTCAAAAGGTACATTTATCTGATTTAATTTTTATCTTAATTATTAGGAAATCGCGAAAACGCGATTACACTGAAAAAGAATTCTGATTAAAACGAATCAGAAAAATTTTATAAGCGTAAATATTCTGGTTCGTATAATGGGACTCAATACTTAATAATAACCAGAATTCCCATTATACGAACCAGAATATTTGATCACACCTACAAGATTTTTCTGTTTCGTCCGTTTTTAAGCGGGAATTTTTTTTTCAGTGTAGGAAACTGCGACGACGAATCGGCTTCCCCATCAAATCATTCGCCTATAAATCAAATTGATTATTAATTATCCAAAAGATTCTCGACCATACAAGCCTCATACCGGTATCCTTCTCGTATTCGATTCGCTTTATTGATCACCCTGCGATGTCCGACGTCGAACGAACATCGCGCAACAGGTACATCTCAATATTTCCTCGAGCATGTGCCGTTAATTCGTGGCGATTTATTCCGGGCGTTTTCATCGACCCGCATCAAGATCGACATTTCTCATCGGCGTTTCCTACGTGGCGCAGGCGATCGGCCGGCGGGATTCGCGAGCGTAATAGAATAATACGTTCCGGAATAGAAACTCGCGGGTCTCTAATGAGTATGCGCGCTCGTCAAACCGCCGCTGCACGCAAATCACGCGTAAGTATAGTGCACCATATTGTGCAGCATTTCTAAAGGACTTGATACTTAATGTGAAAGGCACTCATCTGGCCGCCGCGCCGCGCCGCGCCACGCCGCGCCACGCCGCGCCACGCCGCAATCGGACCGATATCGACCGGGGCTTGGTCGCCCGGGATATCACGTCTACGGCCACATTTTCACGTACGCATCGCATCCACGCACATCACATTGCGCTCCGTCAGTCGTGCCCTGCCCGACGAACGCGTGCGTGTCCGTGTGGGTTTGTGCCTTCATTCATGGCCTCGCCTCTGGCACGTATTCAGGCCTCGAGAAAATGTCTGTCCGTTCTTATTCTTGCGATTACGAAGAAAGTCCCGGAAATTGAATCGAAAGTTATTGATTTTCCATAAAATCCCATAAAATCTTTCTTTCACGTTCTTAATACATGATTTATCTCGCTGAATCTTCTCCGACTTTCAATTTCATGATTATAGTCTAAAATGTGAGACACAAATTTATGTGAAATTTAGCCGTTGATATTAACGCTGTAAAATATATTGATCTCTCTGCGTCTCGATCGTTCTGCGTTGCAGGTCACCATGGCGGTTATTATAACTGTAAAGTACACTTCCTAAAATCCTCTCGAGATGACACACGGATATCTATGGGGAACAAGTTATAACATACGTGTCCGTGCAGCACGTACTTGTCGGATGTAATAATAACACTGGTAAATTACGATACGCCGTATCGTATATAGATAGATAATCATGTATACATACGATAGCTATGTTTTACACTCCGTATGTATTTATTATAAGAATTCACAAGAGAGAACGAGAGAGGCAGAGAGAGAAAATTCGCTTACAATGCATTCGATTTATACTTTACTATGAATCGCGAACGCGTATATGCATTCCGAAGTAGGTAAACCGGTCTTCATATCTTCTAACCGCAATTTTAATAAGACGTATTTAGCTATAAACGACACAAACAAATATTTGTTTATGGTCGAACGTGCTCATGAGATTGGAATGTCTCTCTTAGTGAATAATCAATTTGTGCAAATGTGAAATGCTTGGCATAACGTGAAATGTGTCTGTTTTCATACGACGTTTTATGAAAGTTTTAATTAGAGTGCAAAATTATTATACACGAAAAGATAAGATATTTTAATATTAAATTTAATTGATTTAAAATTTTTAATTTTTAATATTAAAATAAAAATATTTTAGTATCTTGGAATTAAATTTTTGATTGCCCTGAAATTAATTTACAAGGTTTAATGATTTAAAAAAAATACCTTGTTAGAGCGACATTATATCTTCATAATTATTATAACTATTATAAAATATATTAGAACTTTAATAAAAACAAGGATCTTTTGTTTTTTAATTGTTCAATCATTTTGACAAGTTCATTCAGTTTGACAAGTCATTTTGATATAAGATATATTAAGATTATTATTTATTTGAAGACCATACTATACGTGTGCCGTAACTACGTATTAGCTGCAGCAAAAACTTTGCAGTTCGTCTTACCATCAATTATTAGAGATGTCCTATATTTTCCGCTGAGTATAATGCACTGGCACGCATCCTTGTGATGCGGTAAATACTGACTCGTTCGTTCGATTGTGAGGTACGTGCGGATGCGCCGACATAACGTGACATTACCAATACATTGTCAATTTTAATTAAGAGGTTTTCAATACATTGCCAATTCCAATTAAGAGACTTAAGCTTATTCTTTCCAAACCGTATTGGGGTTACATATATGTATATTGTTTATTAATATCTACGTATTTAAACAGTTTATTAAGATAATCGTATGTATGCCTTAAAAGAGCATCGGTTCTTTTTTACTCTCGTTTTTTTTCCGTCGGTCTGGTTTCCGGTTATAACGGCAATGCGACATCCGGTGCGACGAAAGGGCATTGCTGTAATTTGCCGACGTCGAAAACTCAAATTGGCTGTGCATCATGAGAAATAAAATTGTTGAGAAGATTGTTATTGTTATAACGATGTTAATAAGAAATCTTTTGTAGAAAGACTTCTCTAGAGAGAGAAAGGTTACAATCGTATATTACAAGAATAATTTGCAATTTGTAGTAAAATTTGATAACTAGTGAACAATACAACTATACAGTTTAATTACTCGTATTATTATTATTAATTTAATGACATTAAACTGTGTGTGTGTGTGTGTATATATATATATATACATATATAAAATCCTAGAAATAATATATAATGATGTAAAAGCGCGCGCTTACACACATTCATATCATATTATTTCCTGGAATTTTATTTTACCAATAACTTCTCTAATCTTCATCTTTATCATATAAATTTCTATTCGTGATACAAAATAACTTTCATTGTATTCTAACAAATACAATTGTTACTTCCTGCGAGTTAACATTATTGTTTTCGAGTTAGTTTGCCGCGACATGCACGCTCTGATTGTCTCTATTATCGCCATTTACTCTCGTAGTCCGATTTATGTATACACGTCAAACTAATGCACTCTCTTCCTTTTCTTCTGTTTCAGGTGAGTACATTTTTGACTTGGAATATCAGATACGTCCCTGTGTAAAACAATCCGTGAGTTACTAGTCGTTAATCTCGTTGCTCTACATTTCTCGCGATTTATATTATTATTTATATTATCTAATCATAAATCTACGTTTGAAAATCATTCTTACCAGTAATTGATCACTATTTCTAGTTAAAATTTTTACGAGCATACACATTGTGTATTATATACGTGTATTACGTTTTATTATATACACGTGTAAAATGTGATAAACGCACTTATATCTGATGTATAGAATATCTCGAAAATTGTCTGATAGAATCGTGAGTTCCACATAGAATAATAGAACATTTATTTAATTTGATTTACTTTAGTATCTATTTTTTTACGTGTAAAAAGTAAACTTTAACGTTAACTGTAATTTCAACTTCCTTGTACTTGTATTTTATTTTATATAATTGGAAGAAGAGGAATTAAATGAATGACACAAGAGATATATGAATACATGCGCCAAGTACTAGATTCGTGCGCTGATTCTCTAATAAAACAGTACGGTCATACTGATCATTAAGAACTTGTACCGTAAGTGCATACGCATAACACAGCTCACGTATCGCACACGTGACGGTGAGATCGTGATATTTTATTGTGATGTCGAGAATCTAATGCTCAAACACGGCTAGCAGCCGGCTGTCTGCGTTTTATACGTTTGGATAGAAGATGGAGATGAGATGAAATACTCGACTGTGCCGGCATAATTACTTGCTTCGTCTGGGGAAAATGAGAGCTCTGCAAATGTGCCAGTTAATTTTTAATCAATTTATTAAATTAAATTTTTACATTTCTCCATCTTAACTTAAAAAATTATAAATTTAATTTTAAGCTTGATTTCTCAGCTTAGTTGAAACTCAAATGAATTCTATGAATGGAGCTTTGTTGTTTCCAACTGTTGGAGTGTCTCGTTTTTTCTGCGCTCCTTCGGCAAGCTTTTTGTTGTATCCAAACCGCTCATATTGTTTTCCTCCATCGGAGAGACGGACTCAAGTCAATCGAGCGTGTTACCGAGATTTTTTGTGCTCTCCGCGCCGTTCTTGATCTCGGGACGTGATTATCGATCGTTCTAACTTGATCGGCGTAAACTGCTTTATGTTTCGCAGCGTCTTATTTCTCGACCGAGGTACTCGAAGGAGGCAGGTCAGACGTAGAATCACGTCCATCTTCTTGTGACTTTCCCCTTCGCGGTTTCGATCGAAGCGCGCCGGCATTCTAATCTAGCTCGTAAATCCTTTGTCATAAATAACGAAACAACTCAACATACTCTTAGTAATAATATAGAGAAACATGCTTGCACGTGAATATTAGTATGCACGTTGCACATGTAATAGGATATATGAAATACGCCAAGTTTATTTCTCCGCGTCTATCATTTAAGTCTAAAATACATTTCTATTAAGTAAAATATACTTGAGATTAATCAAGTTGTATTCCAAGACAGAACTTGGTGCTGTTCGGTAAAAAAAATCGCTAATTAAATAAAGTATTAAGTTTTCTTCGTGGAAAAATTCTTCAGAGAAATTATCATTGGAAGTAAGATTTACAAGAATGATACATTTTGTTAGAAATAATTTCATTTCACTAATCACGCCGATGTTATTGAACCGCGGATACGCTTCAGCGTGAAAGATTCCAAAGCCTGCACCGGAAAGTGAATTAAATCGAACCGGAGAAGAGCATTCCTTTCGAGGGAGAATCCAGCTGAGTACTTTGCTCTCGATAAGAAATCCGATACCCCACGAATACGCGCGAGTGATTTTCTAATACTGGTACTCGCGAAGATGTTCAATGAATGGTCCTCTTTTATATCGAGACGATACGTCGACAAACAAAGCCGCAGAGAATCGGCCTTGCACAAGCGTATCGGAATTGATCCGTCATGCTGTTCTTATAGAATCTTATGAAACTCAACGACGAAACTAATACAGAGTACCTTCTGTTACAGTTAGAATCCTCTCAATTTCACAAATTTCATAACAGTAATAATTATTCTCACTTAATACAATAATTCTATACAAATAGAAAGCTTCTCGTAAGTGTAATTATGAAATGATAAAAGTTTCGAGATATAAACATTCTAAAGCGTATTTTTAATCGATATAGATATATATCTATCTATTTATCATCTGACACACCTTTTATTTCGTCAGATTTATTTCATCCTTATTCAAAGCATCATAATTTCGATTGAACGAGCCGCTCATTTTCACGCGGCTCAGATTACAGATTTTCTACATTGCAATTTTGAACGATTGCTGGGAGTAACTGAGGATATGGTAATACTGAAAATTAGCGGCTCGCCGCGAAAGGGCCGATGAGAGTTTCCCGCCTTCTGATCAGAGGACGTGCCCCGAGCTCGTTGCACGTCCGATCGCGGCGGAAGTCGCATGAAAATCGGTCTCGCTTACCTGCGTCGTAATGACGGGAAACGTTGTAATTGCTAGCGGGCCTACCGAGCTTGGCCGGGTGCGTTTCATCGGTAACCCGAGCGGACTTCTTCGCGTTTAATCGAGCGGAATGAGACAGAACAACTGTAGCGGCGCCCCCTTTTCCACATGTTGCACGCAAATCACCTCGTATGATGATTTCTGCACACCATCAATCAATCCTGGTGAGCGAAGTTGTAAACTCCGGCCGCGGAACTTCTTTTTCAGAATATTTCAGACAAGTAATTTGAAACGTCTTTATAAATCTCGATCGAAGGCGCCGAACGATGATGTCATTCACTTTTGCGAAAATTAATGTAAATTTAATTTTTCCGATACACTTTTTTATTCGTGAAACATATAGTTAGAATTTTAATCCATAAATTTATACCTGTTAATTAATGTCATCGCGATTGAATGTCGATTCTCGTTCGCATTGTATGCAATATCTACGATGACCATATTTTTTGAAAAAAAATAAGGGACACTTAAGCTTCTTCCACAAACAAATGCAATGTAAATTTATTCGTATCATTAATATTTTTTCCCTAAATATATATTTATATGAAAAAATGAAAAAAAAATAAAATTTTGTAAAATAAAACAATTATACATATACATATATAAAGAAACATATCTTTTTACACAAAAAATACAAAGGTGATTAAGACTGAAATATAGGACATTTTATAAGACTCTCCAGAAATAAAGGACAAAAGTGGATTTAAAAAAAAATAAATTTAAAGGACTATCCTCTGTAATATAGGACGGATGGTCACCGTAGCAATACCGGACAAAAGCAAACTATTCCTTTTCGTAAAAAAAAAAGGCAGTCGCGGAACGCTTTCTACACTACGACGTTCTGAAAACCCATTTCCATGCGACGTTCTCGCTGCGTTTCGCCAAATTTGCGCATTCCAGGATAAATTACTTAACAGTAAACCAGTACCGCGTGGTCGCTTTAAAAGAATCTTTTTCGTTCGGGGACATTAAGGCCCGACGAATACCGTTGCACCGTGGCCGATCGTGTGTATCTAGGTGCGAACGTCAATGTTACACGACGCTTCACGTTTCAGTTTTACTTCTGATTAAAATTATGCAATTGCACGTGCAAGGAAATATTTAGCTGACGAATTTTTTGATCGGCTTTTTATTAGGTTTTTAATAGATTATTCTATGAACTGTATTCAGCTTAAAAGAATAAAGACATGTCAAGTACCTATCGCTTTGTCAAACAATTTGCGATATTTATTATACATAATACGTAAATATATATATATATATATATATATATATATATATATATATATATAACTTTAATATGTGTATATTACGCATATTCTTTGTTTCTCCGTAGTGATCGTAACGTAATGTGTAGTTATTGTAACATTAGAATCGTCGGAAAGTGAAGCCAACTATTGAAATCGCTTTCCTTCCGCGATACGAGTCGATTGTAAATGACACTCGGAAGTATCGAGAGTGCGACATTCGAACCGTATAGTTACAAATATGATAAACCACATTGTATTTTATCCGATACATGCTGTGGGAGGTAAACCGTTAACTAGAAACGTACATCAATTCAGACGATACTTGACATATTCGAAAGTTAAATAATTTCGAGTATGATAGTGCAGTGATAAATTATTAAATTACCGATAATATTGTATTGCATGAGCTAAATCATTTTGAGAGATTAAAAAAAAATGTTATTACAATTATTGATTGATATTAAACTCAAATAATAGGTATCATGTGATTTTTGTTAACACTTTAATATTTTATGTTTAAATTTTTGATTGCGACTTATTCGATAAACATCCTTCCCGACATACGATACTGCTCGTTTAACAACCGTTCCTAGCAATCTCCCAGGAATTTATAGTTTCCCGAAGACATGAAGAAACACGAAACACGGTTATACTTCATTGCTCGTCTTCATTCCCTCGTCTTCTTGCGAGGAAATCGCGCTGCCGACATACTTCTTCCCTCAAACCTCGCGATGATCTGCTTTTTTTTTTCCTTCTTTCTTCATTGCCCGCGCCGCACATAACCACGTACAGCTTGAAGCAATATTTATCCGACAAGAAAGCTTATAGAAACTAGCAAAAGAAAGTCCCATCACGCAAATTTCTGCGAAATTCTTTAGCGCGTGATCACCGAAGCGAATGCGAGGTTCACCTGGATTCGATATTGAAATTATTTCAAATTCTTTTTCCATAGAATCAATTTTCTAAATTAATCTTACAAGTTCTTTTCGAAGACTTTCGTAAGGATATCTTTTATAGAGACTATAAACTTTTGTTTTTATGTAAAAGCAAAAGCCGAGTCGTACGATCGCAGGGACACTGTTTTATCTCGTTGGTCATCTTAATTGCATGGGTTAGCAAATACTGCTAATTGCACCGGAGATTCCACAATGTTTATCATCCAAGATATCTCCTTATCCAGCAAGCCTTACATAATCTCAATAATATACCTTCCAATAAATGTTCGCTCTAACGATTAAGAATGTATTTGACTTCAAGGATGCAAATCTATGGTTGTCTCTCACAAATTAGCGGATTTTCTTCGCTAGCAAAATTATCAGCCGTTATATTAGAAATTTCACAATAAATTATCAGAGATGCTTTTAATGCAATTCTCTCGAACTTTAAATTAGTTTGATCTTTTCCCTTCAACTTTCTTCATGTATTCTATATACTATTTTATATATTCTATAATTACTCTTCAAGTAGTAGAAAAAAAATTTCTTTAATATTATAAACTAAAATAAGATGTTTAATTAAATGGGTATCTTTTTCCTATCTTCAGTTTTTTTCTATTTTATGTATGTATAAACTAAAAGAGGATAGCATTAAGAAATTTAAGAATACTAGAAATATTATTCACAAAGAGTTGCATTTTATAAAGTATATGTATGTAGTTGAATGAAGATAGAGAATATGATAATGAAATTGCTTGCACACTTGATTATTGTACAACTGCATACAACTATCGCGTACTTCCTGCTGATATAGATATCCATTTCTTCGATTTCACAACGTTATGTTCGCAAGACGTTTGGTCAAATCTTCGCTTCTCGGAACTCTCGGATTCCGTTAGATAAGAGCTCGTAAATCCTATACGATTTTCACCCTCATCTTGCCTCCGTTGCAACAAGTCTGCAGTTACTTCAAGTGCAGTGCTCCAAGTCGCTTAGAGCCAATCCTTAGATCGCTCGAGAGTTAGAGTTGCTCCAAAAGTTGATGGAAATCGAATGTCACGACTTCCGAAAAATACGCCGTTCCCGATAAAACCTAATCCGTTACAAGGCCGCTTTCTGCCACCGGAAGCGCCGAGATACGTCGTAACACTTCGCACATCGAGTGCGAAATTAATCCTCGCTGCTTTTGAGATAACATCGAATGACATTATTAATCTTCGAGAAAGAAGACTCTTAAAGATGGAGAAAACTCTGGCTTATTTACATTTTATTTATTTTATCTCGTAATGTCGATATATATATATATATACATATTATTTATATTTTCAGTGATTCACATGCATCGTATAATGCGTGAATAATGCAAGTATTGTACGTATATACGGCGATAATATCCACGATTTTTTTTTTAAATTGTTCTTAATCATGAATCATATGTCTCGCGTTTCTGATAAAGCGTTGTAAAGCGAAATACCGCTGCGTGTTTAAGGAAGGATTTGCTTTATTTTTCGGTGAAAATGCTTAAATGATCGTTGGTCGAGGCACACACAAGATACGGTCTGTCTCAAGATATACTGCGACGAGCTGAGAACCACATTATCACGTGCAATGCAACTGTGAGAATTTCGAAATAAATTCGAAAAGAGATTTTATGTTACAAACATCGTTTCGTAAAATATTTAACATGTAGTCTTTTAAATGCATTAAATTATATACATTATATTTAATAAAAATTAAATTAGTGTAAATTAATTTAAATATAAAACATACAAATTATGATAAATCGTTACAATACTCGCAATTATAATTGCGAAGCAAAATGTTGTCTTTCGCAACGTAAATAATTGTCTTCACGAACGATCGCGTTTACACTGGAATTCTCTCGCTTTGTTGACACGCGCCTAAAAGTTCTTACGAGAGTTTTACTTCATTGCGGTTAGAAATACGCGCGGGTATTGCCAGTACGACTTGTATTTAAATACAGGATATCGTCGAGGTTTTAATTACCCTCTCCAATACATCCTATAGACGTTGTATAGGAGAAGAGCGCACTTTCGCGGTTAGAAAGTTTAGAGATAAACGCACGATTTCTGAGAAAAATCGCCCGCATTAATCACACGCCCGCGGTGATTCTCGCGCGCGCGCGGCTGAATATGGACCGATCATCATTTTCTTCATCTCCGCGCGTTTCACCTTCGAGAGCCGGAGATGTAATGGCTCAGATTTAAAGCGGGCCTTTGTTTTGTTCCGTCAGCAGTATCTCGCCTCGAAGACCAAACTGCTCAACTATGTTCTCACAAGTTCTCAGGGCCGCATCGAGGTGATGTTAATCGAGGATATGAAGAGGTTTAGATTTAGAAATATTCATTTTATATTAGACTTTGATTGAAAAGTCTTCCTGTGATTTACAAAAATGTATTAATAACATGTCTTAATATCAAGTGTCATTTCTATGATTTGTATATTTCTAAAAACTAACTTGTGATCGTTTTCAGCATTATTATTAATTAATCTTAAATAATCAGTTCGTTTTTTAACATTCTTTTCTAGAAAGAAAGAGAATTAGATAATTAAAGTGAGATTAACTAACGATGGTGAGATAGGAAGAATAGGAGCTTTGTAATTGTGCACTTTTTAATATCTCGATTCAGCCCTGCAATTTTAAATACATACCGTTAAATTAATTTCAAATATCGCCGCATTGTCGGATCATCCTTTCTTGTCGCGTTCGGCTTCAATGAATACCCTTTATCCATCGATCATGGATTTGGATGGCTTAGAGATCCCGTCTCGCTTGATGCGCCGACTAGAATGAGAAAGTTTCGGTTGCGCAAGTGTAAATCGGGAAGATGTGCATTATGGAATGACCCTTGTATGTTTTATTCATTCTTGATAGATCCATATACATAGATCATCGGGTTAAACTTGGATTTTATTTGGATGGATTTACATAGCTTTTTTCTATATAAATATAGTGCAAAAAGCTAAAAAAATCTGCATATACAATTTTTTAATTAGTTAAGAAACTGTCGAGTTTCTCTAATGCCAAGTACAAATGTTATTTTTATACTTTTTTTTTTTTGCGAATATAGTTAATAATTTTCTAAATATTATTTTGCAAGCAAAGAGACTTTGGTATTATATTTATTATACAAAAATTGCACTTGATACAACGAGCTTCTGTAGTAATGGAATCGTCTCTGTCTCGCCGGGTGATTACAGCGATTATTTGCACGATACGATAAATGGAAGAAGGCAAAACCGAAGCAGTCGAGTCTGGTCTTGAAATTTTTCCATCGGCCAGAATAATGTCGATTTCAAAAAGAAACCGAGCAGTATTGACTGCGGCGTGAACAACAAAATTGTTCATTGACCGAAACGCGGTCGGCGAGTCTATCATTTGTCCAATGACGAAAAAAGTGTAAGACTCGATGTTTAGCGTGGCGCAAACCACGGCTGTTTCCTATCGCACTGATAAATTAACGATTCGCCGGTTGAACCCTATGACGCTCATTGATTTTGCGCTTGCCTCAAGGCGCTATTTGTTGCGCCCGATTGTCCACGCAGAATGCTGAGAAATACTTGCAACAGGCTTTGTCACGTACATTTCATCATGTGCTGAAAACAAATTCTGATTAAAAACGGATCAGAAAAATTTTTTAGGCGTGATTAAATATTCTGGTTCGTATAAGTTATAAAGTATTGAATAACCGAAATTTCTATTTATAATAACCAAAATATTTTGTCACGTCTACAAGATTTTCTGATTCGTCCGTTTTTAACCAGAATATATATATATTTTTTTTTCAGTGTAGGTCGTCACGTATAAATATATTTTTAAAATATTTTTATAATTTGTTATAAAACACTTCATTTTTTCTCATTTTTCTCTTTTCCATCTCTTTTTATATATAAAATTTATATATAATATATACATACATATATAAAATACGCATACGCGTATGCGCGTGCATATAACATAAATCCGGCGATACGCGTCAATGAAAGCAAATTATCGATTACATACTTGTAAGTCTCACAATCTCGACATCTATAATCCAATTTAAATCATGTCGATACGAGCGCATCACGTTCATTTTCTCCTTTCCTAATGCCGATGCGTTACAAATCAATCCGTCATGTATGATCCGCGAAACGGCGATGATACCAGAGTAGGACACTCATCGCGGGCAACTTATCTTGTACATACCTACCATCCAGGCTAACACCTCGGAATTGCACTTAATAACGTGCAACACGCGATGCAACTACCGAGGAATACGTCACACGGTTCATTGCATTCGTCGAAAAAAGCCAAGGACATTCCTCACTTTGCGATAATTAGCGAAAAATTTGCCGGATGTAAATTCTAATTCCACTATTATTACCACGAAAGAATTAAGTTAATGATAATTAAAAGATTATCTGGAGATTTCTGGAGCATCGCTTAGATGCGTGTTGCGCTCTGTTGAGAATCGAACGTGTTTTAATGTACGATTGTATTTTTACGATGTAACACTGCTAATAGTGTTAAAAAAGATACGAGCGTAAAATGCGGATATAGGTATGCGTATTATTAAAAATGAGTTATCGATGCAAATCGAGTCTACAATTTTCCAAGTATGCGTTGCTATTCACCGTGCGAGCATTTAGCATCATTCGCAGGACTCAGTAGATACGCGATTTCTTTCTAATCATCTTTCTGTCGGCCGATCAGTTGTGACGCGGCCCTTGCACGTCGGTTTGAATTTCGTGCCAGTTTTCTTGTGTGCCTAGCCGAGCGTGAGGCTCATATCCATTTTCACCTTTTCACCGTTCCACGGATTACTTTCTAAGCACAATAGGCCGCGTGCGAATGAAAGGAATATACAACCGCGATTTCCTGATAGACGATGAGTTTGCCGTGATAGAGGTATGTCGAATTCCAATTGCGGCTCCATCAAATCCCATTCACTACGACATTGAAAAATACCGTACTCGAATCGTTGGCCAGAGAGAAAGGCTTCCTAATCATCCGTATCCTTGAAAATTCACGCGTGCCCTTTCACTCGCGTTCTTAAATCACAAATACGATATTTTATTAGGAGTTACAATTTCTCAATTTATCTTTAATTTAAATATTTTGTACAAGGAAATAAATAAAAATAAAAATTTTTAATTTGCACAAACACTGAAAGAAAAATATAGTTACTTTTAGCCTCAACCACCAAATTTTCGATTATTTCTAACGATAATTATGATTAATATAATAATGCATATAGTTCAGTTAATCATATTTCGTGTTAGAAATATTCGAAAATTATGGTTGGGTCTAAAAGTAACTATATTATTCTCTCTGTGAAGTTATATAAACAAAATGATAATTCGAGATGAAATTTTAAATTCTCAATTGCTTAGAACTATGATCTTACTGATATGTTCTGACACATTTATAAAGATGATGTTTATCTGAAATTAATAAAAGAATTTCACACGATTTCTACAATGGAAAAACGCTCGCTAAGACTCAAGCTATATAATGTTTCATACTTGTTCACTGCTAATGAATACACATTATCGATGCGTTTACAATAGGCCGGCTATTAAGTCGTCAGGTGACTCTCTCGCCTCGTGTTGCGAATCTGAAAAAAATTAATAACCCAATCACGGCCGCTCCGCCGTTTCTTTCCGTTTCATTCATTTTTCTATCACGCGACGATTTA
Organism: Tetramorium bicarinatum; assembly: GCA_928718305.1. NCBI lineage: Eukaryota > Metazoa > Arthropoda > Insecta > Hymenoptera > Formicidae > Tetramorium > Tetramorium bicarinatum. Next base: position 17,188,006 of record OV788322.1, read on the forward strand.
TTAACGCGGTGATTCGTGACGCAAGGGACTCTCCGCGCGTGTTTCTTACACGCGCCTTTCTCGCGCCGATACTAATTGCATCGGCTGAATTCCGCTTGGGTCCCGCGACTTCTTCTTTCTCCGCCCCTTCGCTCCATCGATCGCATTTTTCCTGTCTCGGCCGACCGAACGCGCGCGATTTTATACGTTCAATCGACCCGTTTCTCCTAATCGGCTCTAACGGTATACTTTCCTATGTTCATAAAGTAGCCGCCGGTTCAATTTGCGAAATCAATTATCCATGGTGGAGCTTGTGCCAGCGAGATGTCGTTTACGGAATGCATGTTCTAAGATTTGCATTTGATTTCCGAGAAGATCACTTTCTTGTTTCAATGAAAGCGCGGCTTGTTTCAATGAAAATTTGGAGATACATCGGCGGAACCTTTTGCATCTTTGCCATTAATATCTTTAATTCGATTTCGCACGCGATTTCTTGAAGCTTCGATTCAGAGCTTATCAAAAAAACTCCGTTAAATGATATTTCTTAAACATCAATGAGAATTTATCAAACATACTTTGACTTGTAATCTTTTTCAATAGCTCGAGAAATGAGTAGTTTTCAACCATCCTAAAAAGAGAAAAGATTCGACTAATAGAGAAAACGAGATGTAATGGCATCTAGTGTGCGGCACCTGTCGAGATATCGATTTCAGATAAGGAAACTCTCGCGGCGGTTTATCAACGTGATGAAAAAATACCGATAACATGGTTTGTTTTTTGTTACATCGTGATCTTATCGAAAACGTTTGTTTTCAAGCTTTCTTGTTATCAAGTCATTCCGTGTGTAATTAGATGCGTTACGAGGCATTGAAACGGAATTTCTTCGCTGCCGTGTTTTTCTGCGCAAACTGGAATGCCGAACGCGCACCGAACATCACTTTATCATGGAGCGCCAATCAATAAGTAATTCCGCGTAATTTCCTGAACGTCTGCGCTCTCATCCCCAACGTCTGCACCAAAGCTCCAAGGCAGTTTTTAATCTGTTCTTAATTAATCTCGCAGAATCGTATTATAAACTGTCTTCAGATTATTGCAACATGTCCGTTCCGAGATCAATTTTTTTTATAAGACATAAAAATTGTAAAAATGTATTAAACTGCTAAAACAGTGTTTTGTGCATCCCAAATTCTCAATTCTGGTTATTAAATTATTAAGTAGTTCTATTATATTTATATTACCAGAATATTTGATTACAAGATTTTTCTGATTCGTCCGTTTTAATCAGAACTTTTGTTCAGTGTAGGTATGTGAAATCTAGCAGCATGACATTTTTCGCGATGGCGATCGATAACTTGGCACTTTTCGTAATTTCCTACGTGTCGCCGTGATCGTCACAAAAGACGGACGCGAGTCCCGGAAACGTCGTCGTTTCTATGGAGGGTTAAAGCGAAATCAACGTTATTCTCCGCCGTTCACGTAACTCACCTTTATCTGCCCTTTGGCCGGAGGGGGAACAATAACGCGTCGCAAAACGTAGCCGGATGTTACTGCATCCAAGACCGTGCCTCATTGTCTTCCGCGTTCGGCTTCAAGGCTGCCATCGGAGCGTCTCGTCCTGTCTTTCACGCGGCGTGGCGCTTTATTCGAGGAGGGAAAATCGATGGATGCACGAACGCAAGATGGTCCTTTCTCTGCGCGGCGGCTCTCTTACGCGCGCCTCGCCGCGGACTAACCATGATGGATACCCATAGCGTCCCCATCGATGCAACGGCCGCGTGATAAATGGCAAGTATTTTTTAATTGCCGATCGTACGCGCGTGCACGTTGTGTGATATCTTTAGAAAATTTATGATCGATGGGCCCATCGTGATGCCGGAATCGAGGAAGCGGTAGTCACTCGGTAATCTCGAATACAAGAGACAACCGTTCTTTCGCTAGGATTACTGAAATGTAATCAATAATATACCACCGCGCGGGTTGCAAGCAAATTCACACGATTTCTCGCGTCTGACATCATAATTTAGTAGATACGATTGCAGCGAGGAAACAGGAAACGTGCATTTCCGATATCTTCTTTCGTTTCTTCTTTCCGCGCAATTATCAATTTAGCATTTAGAATGAGAAATACCCGTGAAATGCATTTCGCTGCTATTAGGCACAATCGAATTTTTCCACACTATGAATATAATATACGTACAATTTACTTTTATTTATATTAATCATTTTTCCATTTCTTACACTGAAAAAAAAATCTGGTTAAAAACGGACGAATCAGAAAAATCTTGTAGGCGGGATCAAATATTCTGATTATTATAATAGAACTCAATGCTTTATAACTTATTTTAATCAGAACTTTTTTAAGTGCATGAATTGAACTAACAATAAACTTGAGTCCTATTTACGAAGTAATATATACAATAAACAAATGTAATAATAAAAATTGATTAAATTGAAAGATCTTAAAAACTAAAAGATTAAATAAAAATATTGTATATATTGGCAAACAGCCGATATTGTATAAACATTTGCGTATTGGTAGTTCACCAAGTTAATAATCACAATATTGGCGTGATTGGATTATATTATAATTAAATAATGTAGCTGCCAATCAGTCGACTGCCAATGCAGTTAAGTCGCTGTCAGTCGCATGCGGCGGTTTTTGCAGCCGCATTTTCACGGCCTTTCAAAATCAATGGTCGCGCGCGAAGTGAAATTGCGGGGGCAATAAGGAAAAGTGAATATTATATCCACGAAGAAGTGAAACGTTAACGGAAATGACTATCGATGCTGCGGATTCTCACGGTGACCGGAAGTTCCTCGCTCCATTCGAACCGATAATCATCATCGAGATCGCGGAACCGTTAAGAGAATGGGGCGTGAAGTGTACGTGCCGGCTACACGTGCAAGATCTCGTGTACAGCGCCCTAATAAGAAAGCTTATTATCCGCGGATATTGCAAAAACGCAGCGCAAAGGTATCCGCGTTACTTCGCAAATTGTTGCGGGGAAATCGATTGATAAGAGCCGCGCGCTTCTCATGCACATTTTCTTCTTTCGTTTACTAAACGGCGTAGATTCTTTTTAAAAATCATTTTTTCCCGAGATATTAATAGAATATGAATAAATATATATATATATATATCCCCCCCCCTTAAAATATTGCAGTGATTCTCTTTGACGTTTAGAGCTTCTTCGTACGGAGAGAGTTCTCGTGCTTGTATCGCACGAAATTCAATTAACTCTCCGCGACCTTTGTGTGCGGTCGCGGACTGTAATGTTCGTCGACTGATTTTCCGCGGATTCGATATGGCGTACCGCGCGCGCGCGCGCGCGTTTCCTGGATATCATCTGAGAACCGAATCGCACGAATCAGGTGAACGCAAGAGACTATACGTCTCAATCTTTTTTTCATTTCGCGCGGAATGGCGCGCGGAATACCGAAACGCGGAACCGTCCGAGAAAACCGTAAAAGCCGGTCGAATAGCCGGTTAAACGTAACAGCGTAGACTTAAAGTTCGTCTCGGAGCATCCGAACGTGATAGATTAAACCCGGGAATGGGTTATCTCCGCGTGTGGTCACGACCAATAACGTAATGGCGTTTCATCCCGTCATGCTAAATCGGCGAAGGCGATAATGGTGCCATGACGCTTAGATTTATCTGTCATTGTCAAACCGCTGCAGCCTATATACTTAATGGCATCACGCAGACCGATAATTCATAATATTTTTTATTGAAAAATCCAGATGTCGTGTACGTCCAAAAGTAAATTGTTGACGAAATGTTACAATTTTTATTCTAATTTATTTATTTATTATTGTTCCATCGTAAATTTTTAATTTTTTTCCATCTTGAACCATAGAGAAAAAACCGTCTTAATATTCCGAATAAAATATCTATTTGATATATATCATATATATTATGGAGAGACGGATGATGACATTGTGTTGTAAGCAATTTTATTTTAGGAAAGTTCCACGTTATAATGAGATAGATAAGCTGAAAAAATAATTCCTTTAAAGTAAATGACGTGCTAATAATTGTTAGATTGTTGAGGGGTGAGTGAAAGGAAATATTGAACACATAATTGCTGTTAAGTAACCGATAATGTGAGCGGAATATCAATGCGAGCAAAATTGTGAAAAATTCACCGCGAAATGTCAGGACCGGTTATCCCCTTCCTTTTCCTTTCGTAAAAAAAACTCAAGGACTTGCAGCTATTACTTTGTTTATAAATTTTTCATTCAACAACAAATGTCCTTTTCCATCGTTATAAATGTCGCAGGTATTTTTATTTTCTCGTTTATTCAGGGCAGATGTCTGGAAATAAAATGAACTCCTAGCTCGGTGCATGGTATATCAGTCTAGCGAGACGTTCGTCACGATTGGATCGTGACTTGATAGAAGATTAATGAGTATTTCTTAACACCGCAAGATCGGTCACCATTTTTCCGGGGCATTATTAGAACATAAATCACTTGACAAGATTACGCGAATGAGCCATGCGACATGTCCGTCTCTTCTTCTAAGTGATCAAAAATTCGAACAGTCTGAATGATGATTTATTATTGTGCATTATTAATATCAGCTCGTTGAGGCAAAGTACGACATGAAACGCGTTCTACATCTTCAAAAGTTCATTACGAAAAAGAATTAAAATTATCTTTTCGATTGTCTTTTGTTAGAGATATTTTATACAAATAAATTCCAATAAACTGCGTTTACTGTTCTACGTTTTAAAAAGTTACACAAATGAATTATAATAACTGCAAAATCATTATTATCATTATTTTACTATAATAATTGATTTCTATTATCGCATCTCGTGCAAGTTTACTTAATTGCGCATTATCGGTCTTATTGAAAAGTCTTTGTCATTGAGCCAACTTCTCGTCGACCTCCAGTGTGACACGCGTAGAATGCGTCGCTATTGCGGAGATTCATGCGGAACCTCCGCGGCGCGACGCGGCGTTCCGCTTATCTGCTTATAGACGATACATAGTATATCAAAGAGCGTTCTCGCGATTCGATCGCACGAGGAGCGTGTCGGCGCCATCGACTGTTCGGCATCGGCGTCGTCGATCGGCTGTTAATCGTCCGTTGCAAAATTGGATGATTCTTCTTCCGTCGATCGGCATTGATGCAAGATCGTTCCTTAGTCCGCGCGACGCAATTTACGGGCGGATTCGATTGCCTAATGCTCATTCGCTCCACTGAAGCATCACGAAGGCCGCCTCTGGATCGATTCTTCCCGGTGGTCTCTGCTGGAACAACGACGCTTACAGATCGTCACTGTCCGAGAGGATTCGACGTCCTTGGTCTGCATTTTTTTATTCGCTCGGCTTATTTATTTCATTTGCCTGGCAGCGGGAAAATCTTTATAACTCGCTCCAAGATCCATTAAATTTGATTGAATTATCTGTATAACAATATTGTACAATGATCGTTACGCTTTATAAACTGTATAAAATATTGTGTATTAACATATTTATATGTATAGTTGAATGTACATATAGGAGCACCATGTATGTCTCATTATATCTTGATACGCTGTATTGTCTTTCCAGGATAGATTCGCTACTTGAGTTACATTTATTTGCGCGAGTTAATTAGCTAGCTAAATTAATTACTCCTTACATGCAATTCCTACGAAATGTTTCTGACCTGCTCGAAATATTTATTCTTTCAGAACGGCGCGAATTCCCTTCTCCGTGGTCTATTTCTTTTCCGGGGCTAACAATATGTCGACATGTTTCATTCTTGAAGTACGTGTTTTTCGGCGGGGAAGAGGGGGGGGGGTGCAGCATAATCGTAAAAATAAAATATCGCGGATGCCTAGCGTCCGTCTAATGTTAGCCCGCTGTATTTTAGTTTCCTGGCCTCTTGCATTCCTTTTGCCGCCGCGAAGCGTTCATCCCCGTTCGTGTCTGCGTGGTGCATCGCCTCGCGCGTCCACCTCGAAACGGAAACTGGGTGTGTAGCCCGCGTTTCGTTGGCCGTTCCGCAAGAGAGGCGAGCGGGGGAACTTAATCGAAAAAGTATGCTTCTGAGCGACGTGCAATTAGTGGTTTTATTACTTTTGCAGAAAAAAAGCAACTGCCGAGAAATTTTGTTAATTTATTTAATTACTGCTAATTTATTAATTCAGTCTTCATATTCGCATGTTTGAAAATGTATTACTTTGTGGTACTAATCATTGCTCATGGATTTTTAGAATTTCAAGATAAAATAGAAATTTATTTTGTGAAAGTGCTATAACGGTCTTTAAATCCCACCAACGTTATTGTTCAATATGCGAACGCAGGCGAATAATCACGCAACGAATGAATATTTATTTGTGTGAAACATGAGCAGTTTTCGCGATATGTTACAAGATCTCTTCACTTTCGTCGTGAACTTTCTTAAGGGCCTGCGGCTAGTAGACAAACTTCCGGAATAATTGGCTTCTCGCCAGTGTGCTTTCAGACACATTTAATCCGATAATGAAAATGTTTTATAATTGAAGAACCACCTTAAATCTACCATGTTTTAATTTGTTTATTTATCAGGTATTGATAATATTTTAGAAAAACTAATCTAAAATTTTATCTCTTTAAAGACTAACATTCAGATAATATCACATCCAAAAAAAATTTTTTTTGTACACGTGAAATCTTAGAGGATGTTACTCATATAATGACCTCAAAAGGATTTCTCTGAAATTAAGTGAAAAATAGTACAAACAAACAAATGATATTCTTCACTTTATTGAGAGAGAAATATGTTTGCTGTAAAACAGTAAGCTTAGAATATGAGACTATGGAGGAAAAATTACTTTGAATGTAAAGTATTTTTTTTTGGGTGCAATATCTTGAACACGCCGACGCAGGTCTACGATTCTTATCCTTGTTCTTCGTTATCTATTTAAAAATTATAGAAAGGTTCCAAGTGCCTTTTGACTAACGGAAGTGATCAGGTGCTTGTTAGGCAAATCGGTTAGTTTGCTAAGAATAATAGTTCGCTAGACAGAAGGAGCAGGTTCTCCGGCGATACGTTTACGAAAACTTCCGCTCTCAGAAGCACAGGAAACGCTGTTTTAAGGGGGAGACTATGTCCGTGTATATGTTACATTAAGATCTACGGCTCCGGATTCAACGAGACTCGGTCTCGGTATTCTTTATCGTCCGGCGGAAATAAGGTTGGCCACGCAAATGCTCGGTGTGCACGGGGAACGCGCAATCTGATGTTTCAGACAAAATACCGGCTCGAATTCGTACGATTATCATCGGCTCCGTTGTGATTGCGAGTGGATGTTTTTTCGTTGTTCTGGGGACAGGTCATTAAACTTTTTTGTTTTTTTTATATATACTAAAAGAACTTTCTCGATTCTTACAAGTGAAAAAAAAAATCACTGAAAATTTCAACGGTATAATTAACGGATTTTTTGCGAATAAATAGGTTGTGTCCGTTCCACGAAAGAAATATGTTGAATCGATAAATTTGCGCGAAACTGTGGCTTTCGTTTCGAGATCCGCCGTATGCTTGCCGACAAAATCGTCAGTCAGATACATCGTCAGCTCTTTCTCACCCAACACTTGATCTAGATATCGAACAAAAGATTCCTCATATATTCTCTAAAGTGCGCTTACATAGAGTGTCGTGAAACATATATTTGAACGATTATTCAGAATAAAATATTTCTTAAGAGTGATTAGTCCGGAGATTACGTTCGATCAAAAATATTTAAATTCAATTTCTTGCTAATTAAAATGCCATTAAAATATAATCTATCGGGAACTTAAATATATAAACGTTATATATATTTTTTTTATTTTTAATATTATTTCTAGTTCACTTGCAGGAATAAAATTATCAATGTTGAAATAATTATCTTTCTCATCCGCGATTAAATAGCATGAGTATTTCTGAAACAACGTATGTACTGTAAATACCCTAGTGTTCTTTTAACATTGTGCCGGCAACATAAAGCCCGATGCTAAATACTTATTCTAAGAAGCACGTACATAGAAACGGTAATGGACGTAGCGCAGTTAGTGCACGTGTGCCGCGAACGAGTTTCGCGTGTTATCACACGATGCATCGCCTGCGTTAATGAGAGAATTTTCGAACGAGGTTTTTTCGTTTTTTGACATATAAAAATATCTTTTATGAGCGCGATACTTGCACATTTCTTGTAATCATACAAATTTTATTTTCTAGATTATATAGAAGATAACGCGATTTATCTTTGAGCTAAACAAATTAAAAATTACGAGTCTTGTATTTTCTCAACTGTTATTTATTTGTTATTTATTATATGTAATAGATTAGGATGGAAACAATAAGATTAATATTTTGCGTTATGATATAATAATAAAATTATAAAACAATTCCATATTGCAAAATTATCTCAATATATTTCAATATATTATCAACTTGCTAAAATGTGTTATTAAATACTTGAATGAATTTATAATTAGCAAACTTGTTACAAATGCTAAATATAACATTTGCAATAGCCTTGTATTCAGTTTGTCATTATTCACGTTTCATTATCGCGATGCAATGATCGTTGTATACCGGGAGCGCAAATTTGTGCGCGCGACGCATCGAGATTTAAATAATTTCATACAGCTCGAGCCGCACGCGCGTAAAATTCGTCCCATTACATCCGACGCGCGCGTACCGGAGCGTGATGAAATTTCCAGACGGGGTGGATCGCGCCGGTTTGTCGCTGGCACTCAATTCTCGGTAATTCCGATGTCTCTATCATCCGTCGTAAAGGGACCACGGCGATTTAATCGGTCAATTACGCAAACAACGTTTAAGACTGATTGCGAGAGAAACATCCCCTAAGGGCGTCCTGCGGTGACGCGCGTGGATCGACCAACTCTCTCTCTCTCTCGAGGCCTCTCCCCGAGGGGCGCACACCCGACGAAACCCTCGAAAAACAGACTGACAGAAGCCCCGTCGCCCCGTCTCGTGTTTCATCGTTTCGCAGTTTATCCCCTACGCGTAAATCAGCTTTCCGGAAGTTTTAGCCTGGAAAGTTTATTAAACGTGAGCGCGCAGTCACGGAGATGCACGTGCATGTGAGAACGATAAAATAACAAAGTCTCACGTCGCGTGTCTCTTCCTAGTTGAGAAAACGAGAATTCTCGACTAAGGCTGAAGGCGCGGATGCGGGCGTAGAGATACGTGACGTCATTTTTTTTTTACTCGTCGCCCACGCGCTATAAAGTTGCAATATGTAATTATATCTGCCCGTTGGATAACATCTCGCGGAAATACAATATTTTCTATGAGACGGAGATAGATGCAGACAGCGGGTAACAATGGCAATTATTATTTGTGTACATTTTTTCACTTTCTTACAGTGAACATGTGTACATATTAATAACATAGTTAATTTATTACTTAATTGATGATTATCTTCAGATATCTAATATAATATCTGTTAAGACCTAAAGGCATAAATTTTTAATGCCTTTTATTTCGGCATATTTAATCTTTTGACTATTGTACTTGACACTTTTTTTACTTGCGATACTTTGTATGGACACTCTGTATTGATACTTTTAATTGATAGGACAATTTTTCGGGAAATTTTATTAAATTGAAAGATTAGTGAAATGATACGATTATACGTTGTATCTGAACCTATTTTCATGTTTAGGAGGACCAGTGATAAGAATAAATCGATACGCGCTACTAAACATAGAGGGTATTATTCTTACGGAGTCATTGCTCCGTTCTGTGCTTGCGTATTAAATTTTCAATCGCATACAACGCGACACGCGACATCGGCGCATATCTACCATTATAACTTTGTGTATGTCGCGACGCGATCCTCAGGTCATACTCGCTTGAAGAAACGCCTCGGGAAAGCACGCACCAAGCCTACGAAACATAATCTGTTTGCTGACTTTATGTTTTGTTGACCATGAATCGCGGAATTACACGGCAAAGGCGGCATTCGTTACATTTCCGTCCGACGCCCTGTTTGAACACTAGCTGTGATAATTTCGATAAGTGCAACGAACTTTATCCGGTAAAAAATGTCAAAGGTTTCCGCATTAATCTTTTATTAGTATTTGCGTTACTCACTCGACGCAAACTAAATATTGAAAAGTTCGATAACACACATGGGGTATAAAAAATATATCACTTTGATCATTGAACACTCGCGGTTATTCGCGAGAAATATAATTATTGAGTAAAACTAAAATATAATTGGAAAAACACGATTGGTGTGTAAAATTAAAAACTGTAAATTAAAAAAATTGAATGTTTCAATTTTTGGATATCTTTGAAATACGAGCACTCATCTCTCTTTGCTCTTCTCTGTTCACGTCCCGTCTCTTTTCACCTTTTATCTACCCCATCGAGTCCAGGTACGCGATAAACTTGCGTATTATTCATTTCGAAAGTGGAAAAAGAGGTTTAAATCTCTCGTGTGCAATCAAGGCAAAGGATTACCGCCGAAAAGCGGTTCCCAAAACATTTCCATCCCCCAGCCGTTGCAACGCGCCCTCGTAGGCCTTACCGTTCCCCGCTTATTACCCTCCGCGTGTCCGCACGTGCAGCATGCATGTGCAGCGAACGATGCCTACGCGCCGGCGGATCCTCTCCTCATCCTCCCTCTCTCTCCTGCTCCTCTCCTCTCCTCTCCTCTCCTCTCCTCTCCTCTCCTCTCCCTGGTTCGCCGAGCGTATTGATTGAGGTGAATGCACGATGCTCGGCGTCGGCGTCGGCGTCGTCGTCTCTCCTGGTCCGCGGATAGGGGTGGAAGTGCATACGGCACTGTCGGGGTACTCGCTGTGGAAGTGGCGAGTCGCGAGAGCTCCCGTTGGGAAGGGAGAGAAGTGAGAGAGAGAAGGAGTAACGGGAAGAGGGAGAGGGAGTGAGAGAGACGAGAGGCACGAAGCACCGGTGGAGGAAGTGTTATATACCGGCTGGATCCTTGTTCGACCGTCAGTTTCTCGCCCGAACCCGCGGCACCGACACCGCGAGCACCGCATACACTCGCAGCTGTCAGAGATCGCGATCATCCGAGTCGCGGAAGAAGTTTGCGCGAAGGCGAAGAGAGTCCGTCTGTTTGGACTCGCGCACCACGCTCGCGTTTTCGCGTCCACGCCCTGAAAGAGGGATAATCCCTGATAGGAAGGGCTGACTGCTACGGGGTCGCTCAGAGGCGCACCGTCTTCGTGGAACTGTCCTAGGTCGGGTTAGGTCCCGGGGGATTGTCATGGCCACCTACGCGGCGTATAGGCACGTCGAGCTCGACAATGTCGGATACGGGAAGAAAAGGTAACGATGACAATGTGCGAAACGGAGAGAAAGAGAAACAGACAGAGCGGGAGCGTACCGCACTGCGGACTTCCCATGGGCGACACTTCCGGTTGAACTACGCGTTGAATTACTCTTTTTATCTTTCGTCCTTTTCTTTAATAAGACTATTTAATAAGACTTGCTACGCCATGGCTTATTTTCCGTAAATTTCACGTTTTATCGCGTATTCGGAAACGAAAGGAATGCCGAGGAACCAATCAATAACTTGTCGCGTTTGGCTTTGGGTGCACTCAACAAATGACCGGTCTCAACAGACAGACAAAGTTTACTTATTTTTGCAAATGTGTAAAATAATAACTTCCGTTTTATGCGTGGCTATCATTTCTATTGTAATTATAGAGGCGAAACATGAACAACAGACTTGACATTTCCGTGCAAATTATTAAAAATTGTAACATTATTTATTCATTATTAACCTATTTATCAAATGCTAATTAAGATCATAACAATTGTGCCTTAATTACGGAAACGAAGAGTTGAAGTCTTCCCCTTTTCAAGGTACGCGTTCTGAAATGGCAGTAAAGATTTCTCAGCGCGTTTCCTTCTCTTTTTCTCTCTCGGTTGCATAAGATTTAGAGCCCTAGTTGAGCTTTGTTAATTGCGAGAGGCGTAGAATGGACGTTGCGAATCGTGGGCATGATGCAGGTGTTGTTTCCAAGCGCAAGGTGAGGGGCAGTTTACAGACGGGCGTGCTTAAATCGATTATTTATAAGCTCGTGGAAACGCGAGGCTAGGCGGAACGTGCGGTTGTTCCGTCTATCGATCGTGACAGGTCTGATCGATTTACATTCAGCCCCGGTCGTCCCCAGCGAGATGCTGCGCTGACAATTCATTGACATTGCAAGTAGTAAGACGTCTACAGGATGGCTGGCGAATAACTTAAATAGAGTTGAATCGATCGTGAAGGGGCTCATCTTCTCTCCTGCCGATCGTTACTTGTGGTGCAGACGGTATCGCGTAAACGAAAACAGTCTTAATTATTGTATTAGTTACGGAAACACAGATGTCTCGATCGTCTTGTTACGTGTGCCTTAATTAATGATCGACTTACCTTGGTATTACTAACGCGATAAACATTATCAGGATAATTCTTTCAGGAAATGTCGTTTCCTTCGAAGGATACTGATAATGAAACACATACGTGGCAATATGCGGTTGCAAATAGTAATGGAGGGGGGGGGGAATACTGCTTCTTAGGTTTCTTATTCTACGAATTTCTATTGACAAAAGAATATGCAAGAGAGATCTTTTCAAGTGCTAAATTTATTTACGTTATAACATTTTAAATCTGTATTCTCGTCATTTTCAACAGATGCATGTACGTGGCTGTGACCTAGAAACATAATATGGAAAAGTCTGACTTTTCTAGGAATTTTTTTAACTTACTATCTCTTCGTGATTAAAACGACAGAATTATGTCTGCACTACCATTAGTGTTAAAAGATATATCGAGACTTTTCTCGATAATAAAAAGGGATCAGTAGCAGCGCTAGATTTAGAAAGCGTGACTGCTCCGTGCCTTATCAAGCGTGCTATGTGTGTACGTACCACGAGAAGGATGGCAATCTTTGCCTTATTTCTCGGCTTTTTTTAATAACCATCTGGGCGAAAATTAATCGACCGATGAATCTCGAGCGATTCTCCTCCCTGCAAAATGAGTATTTTGCTGTAATTTAAAAATGCACTAACTAGAAATAACAATCTACGTCTTTTATCGCTACGCTCAAGTATCGAGCTACAACAGGCGCTTTGCAATTAAAACGTCACGATTAATAAGTGTCTGGTTTGCAGTGTTTTTCTCATTTCCACGATCGGAGAAGAAGTTCGTGGCTAAAACTAATATTTCAAGTTATGATAAATTACATGTTTCGATACACGCGCGGACGGGTTAATTTACCCGACGTGGCGCATAATTGACTACAGATTCCCCGGTACTAATTGACGAGAGCAGCTCCTCGTGGGTGTCCATTGACCCTGCGGCCGTAACGCACCGTGAGTTAGTTTGAAGGAGAATCCTCGCGAACGCGCCGGCCGAAAGATTTATGCAATTGAGCTTCGTTAAAATCCTGGTCAACGCCCTCGCGTAATTGACGTGTTATCCTGCGCACGAGCGATAGTAATTATGCGGATGTCACCGCACCGCGCTTAATTACCCTCCGTCATGATATTTCACGCTCGTGCTCGGTAAACGAGTGTGTGCACGCTCGCGCGCGCTCTTCTCGTTCTCAAAAAATACAAAGATTTCCGTCCCCGTTCGCGTATTAATCCTGCGCAAAATCCCGCGGCGGTTATTCGCTCGCTTTCCATTCGTTCCGCGACGAAAAACGCCACGAATCGTCGCGGAATTCACGACTCGCGAGCCAGGTTAATAGCAACTTCGTGCCGGGTGTTGAATTAATTGCGGCCCTCTGATGGGCGTGCAAGATTAGACGACGAGACTTTATACTCGGTTAATGGCTTGGTGTATTCTGAATGGGAATTCCGCGGTATCGCACTGCCATTCAAACGTATTCTCTGTTTGTGCAAAACATGTATTGCATAGTTAGATTGCGAGCTAATTAATGACAGTGTCGAAAATTAAAAAATAAGTACACACAAAAAAATATACTTGTTCTAAATATTTAGTAAATTTATCATAAAATCATAAGCCTCACATTTACTTAAAACATATTCTGGACTTGTGACGGGTATATCTTAAACTATTGTTAAGAAAATATTCTTTGCTGAAGAAAACTATTACTTGAATAAAATAAAGGTACACTGAAAAAAATTTTGGTTAAAAACGGACGAATCAAAAAATCTTGTAGGCGTGATCAAATATTCTAGTTATTATAATAGAACTCAATTTATAATAACCAGAATATTTGATGACGCCTACAAGATTTTTCTAATTCGTCCGTTTTTAAGACTTTTTTCAGTGTAGAATGATATTTTTCTGTGTGTAACAAAAATCTATTTGTATGTATATATAGTATATGTATTCAAAAAAAATTTTAATTTGCAAAAATCTGTCTTTTCGGTTATAATATTGCCAGAAAATCGTGCAAACGATAATCGATGTGGTATCTTAAAAAGAAAATATTACCGAGGATTCGGAGAAAGCTGTGCCATAAAATAACGGCAACCTCGAATTGAATTTTACCAAACGTTTTAATACGCGCCGGTCAGAGGTCAAAATGCAATGAGATCTCAACGTGCGCATCTGAGTAGCGATTTCTCTCAATAACAGCGAATTACGTTCTTGCGCGTGCACCTGCGTGCTATTCAAGCTCGAGTGATACTTATTACTCGAGCATGCAATATCGTCTCGATCGCGACCGATGCCTATCGAGCGGTCAAAAGGGATGAGCATTGGTGCGTGTTTCTGTGCCATCGAGATGCTCCCGTTACACAATGCTTTCTCTATGGAAGCTCAAGCACAGTGGCAGCTTTGTTCCTCGTGATAAACAGAAGTGATCCCTGGCACGATAATCACGGATCTTCTTTGTAACCTGTTCGCGACGTATACATCGAACTTGGGATACTTGAAAAATTGCTAACCGCGAAGTCTGTTCTCTCACGTAGTGTCAAGCAGCACGCAATCCCAAAGTGGAAGAAAATCTCTCGACGACCCCTGGGGCTTCGTTTTGCATTTAAATCCTCGACTTCGAACTTCCGTGGCTCAGCCAAGAATTTTATCCTATTTTAGAATAGGATAATGGCGTAACTTTGACCTAATTGACATAAAGTCATTAACGAGTCGAGATAAAGCCGTTGTTGCTATTTCAGAATTAAATTAACCACTTTAATTTAGAAGGATTTAACGTAATTGTGTAATAATTAAAAACCGCGTTAGCCCGTGTCCCTATTCTGGAAAAAGGATTATTTTACTACTTTACTGGACGACGGGGAGAAGCCTGGTCGCGTGAGATCGTTGCGTGTGTGGTCGGAAAAAACCTTGCGACGTCGACAAAGCATTAGTGCAATTAATCCGACAATTCACATCGTTTAGGGCGACCCAGGAACCAAACAGGGAACCAATGTCAGTTTCATTGGAGAGGATGCCTTAAACGGGGCGGGGTCTAATTCATGTAATTATCAATCAGCTATTAGGCTGCTTAACGAACCCTTCTCTAACGAGGGTAATGAGGCGCGTCACTGATTGTCGTGTGGGTTGAACCGCGCACTTTTCGCATCCTCCACCTATCCTCTATCTTACGTCTACCTTTATTCCGTAGTTACTACTATTACTAGTCTAATTAATTCAATCGACTAGTAAATTACTTACAAGGAATATATAAATTATAAAAAGAATTTATAAAAATTGTAATATTCAAAGATCGCTAAATTATTTAAAGCTTAGAAAATGAAGAAATCCTCAGAAAATTTTATGGAAATTTAGAGTTTTTATCGAAACTGGGTCTCTAAAATTTTTTTTGCTTGGAAATTTGAACAAAAACATTTAGAAAATTAGATCTCAAGAAATCTTTTTCTAAGCTTCCAACATGTTGCTTTTAAATAAATTAAAATACCATACAAATGAATTTAACCATGCCATAATCTTGAATTCAATGTAAGAAATATCATCATAATCGCGTGTTAATTCGAAAAATCTCAGATTAAAATGTAATCGCGTGCGCAATCGCGTTAGCAGTTTCCAGCGATGTCTGTGAACATTTGCCGTAGCGGAAAGCGATAAATGACTTCTCGAACGACAACACTTAAGTTCACTTCTACGATCGCAACGGCTCGCACGCGATCCTCTCTTCAATTTCCAACGCGTGTAAAAACGAACCGTTCCTCATATGCATTTCACATGTATGTGCATGTATAATGAAAGAAGTATCGCATTACGAATAACGGGACGTCTAGCCAACCCTTTATCGACGCGATGCTCTTTATCGGAAGATAGGGTTACTTACTCCCGTGTATGACAGTTGCCACCTTTGCGAACATGAACTCGTTGGGGCTTCGCGAAAAAGTGAAAGGGACTTCATGAGACGTTAGAAACCCCGACGATGAAGCGCGTCTCCCTCTTTAATTCTTTTCAGACTAACAATTTTTCTTAAACCTATACCAATACATTGTGTTGAATATAAATAATATGGATTTGTATATATATATATATATATATATATATATATATAATATAATTAATTTTTTAGTTATTACATATAAAAATATTAAATTTAAAGTACTAAAATATCGCTATATATTTTAATCGTACAAAATGCTTCAAAATATCGTAAGAAAGTCTAGATTTAATTATTTAATAATTTAAGGTATTTATATTATATAAATGTACCTCATATTTTTTTAAATTATATCTTTTTAATTTATATTGTTATTACATATCCAAGCCTGTAATGAATTTTATTTAAATTCCTATTTTTACGTTATGCCTGCATTGTTACATTACGTATGCAATATTTTATCGCTAACGATATCAATTTCTCTGCCCCGTTGCAAAAATATTATCTTATCAACGTGAAGCACTTTGCGTCGATCGCGTCAATTACGGGTAGGGTCAATTGCGAGTAAATAAAATATTACAATTGTCATGAGAACTATTTCTGCGACAGTTTCGATTTTGTAAACATCCATTCGATATCCTTGTATTCAATACTTGTTTGTGTGAAAAGTTTCTGGCGGTTCAATCAAAAGCGGAACTCGAAGATAAACATTAACGTAAATTGCGCCGTGTCGTGATAAACGTAACGTGATCATTCGCGTCGATTAAAGTCTCGGGGAACCGATGCAAGCTGTTAGAGCCGATAACAGAGAGGGTGAAAGAGGGAGAAGACGAGACATCGCGAACTCTAATCCCGTTCGTAACATGGTAAGTGATTTGATCATAGCTACTTGTCACGAACGACAAAGTACCTCAAATGTCTCGACTTGCTATCGCCGGCTGACACCGCCTGGATTGTCCTATTAAGTATCTAGTTTATTATTACAGTGTAGTAATAATAATTTTCTCTTATAATTTTTTATACATAATATATAGAACAGAATATGTAAAAATTAATATTCTGAAATTTACAGAAATTGCAAACGTGATTCATTTGAACAATATAAATTATTTGACAAACATATGTTTCATGTGTAAGCGTTCTTTTTGAATGTGTTGAAAGATTAGGTGTTTATAAACACTATCGGTAGCTACACTTTTGTTTCACTCGGCGTCTTTACCCGGAGCATTGACTTGGCTTATGCATACATTACAGTCCTCGTGATAGATCGACCGCGATAGGTTATACCGTGAATATGCCAAGGTGCTCGGATTGCCATCTTTGTGGACGATCACACCTGATATTACGTGGCGTATGTACATACACAAGCGGGTATACGCCTTTTAAGTTGTGCTATCACGATTCCTAGATAAGACATTTTCAATTTTATGATTTTCAGGAGAGTCTTGTTATCTCGGTTTACATAAAGATTGAAATGTTTATGCAGGACACCTTGTAGAACCTTTGATATTACATATTATCTGCATTATATATGCATACTTTTGCTTACGAAACGCATATAAAATTGTCTATAAATGTCGCGAGGCGGAGAACGTAGGGATCGTTTTGAAAAATAAATCGAAGGGAGATTGCCTCTCCCAATAACGGTTATAAATTTAGAGCCTGATGTTCTAATAATTTCTAATCCCATCCTGCGACTTTTTCTGAGAGTAATGGAAGACGATTGAAAGACGAACGATGTCGAATGTCGATAACTAGTTCGGTTAGTTCATAACTATTATCCGCTCGTTAAATTCCGAGTATCGGAAGAGTACGGAGATAGTCCTGGGGGAGTTTCTCATGGGAGACGTAGGGGAGAATGGATCGACGATTTCTCCGGAATTGAGAATTAAGACGATCGTTTATTATGCTCGATAGGCAGAGGCGTAATTGGCCAATTAGTTAATTTCTCATCAAGTTGATCCGCTAGCTCGATCGACGAGCGTCCACGATTCATTACGTAAAGTCTTCAAGTCCGGTGGATTTACACGGCGTGTCTTCCTTATTAAGCCCGCCTCGATCGCCCAAACGTTATTATCGTAACCAGTCGAATCTATTTACGTGTCTCTCGAGCGTAATCATAGCGATTGGCCATGTAATCTCTCACAGCTCGATCGGCTATATTGTGTACTTGCATCGCGAAGGCAGATCGTTGGCCTAATCGGGCGCGATTAGCCGAGGAAGCAATCGAGCTTTCAATTAGGTTTGCATCATTCGTAATTGCCATTTGTCAAGTAGCGCAATATATTGATTGGACCTACTAATATATAAATCTTAATTGCTATTCAGGTGATGATCGGTCAAAAATAGTGTGACTCTGAAGGAGTCTTGATAATTGGACATTTACAAATACGAGAATTTCTCATGATTCCGAATATTCTTTGTCAAAAATTGAAATAAAAATTCCGTGATGAAAAAAAGGACGCGATATAAGCTCAACTTTATCTGCTTTATTAAAGTTCGAGCAATTCTGTTTTAATAAAGTTTTAACAAAATTTTGCAAATTTTAAAAGAAATATGAATATTATTCTGTACTAGAAAATATATATCGAAATGTTATTTATTGGTACATTTGACATCTCGGTGCGATCTGTCTACTATCTGTCAATTATTCGCGTCACTTATTATTAACAGGCCGCTAAGTGCGACTCGACAAAAATATCATCGTATTCACGTTGCTCAACAAGTATTGCAGGTGGAAAGGTAATTCTCCTGCGGGAAAATTATCGAAGACTGATCTAACGATCGCTTTTAAATCCGCTAACCGGCGGTTAGTACCCTTTTATATCTCGTAGATCGTGATCCACGTGGATTCTATCGGCCGCAGGAATTTATTCGCTTCCGATAAGTGATGCGGCCGTCGAACGCGATTGCGATCGAGGGTAATTGGGATTAATGAACTGCCGTAAGCGCGAATGTTTCGCAATATATATATATATATATATATATATATATATATATATATATATATATATATATATTATATATATACACACACATACATACATATACATATATATAGAGCACGCGTACTAACGTGGATTTAAGACTAGCTATGGCTAGTGGCTTTTTATCGGGGCGATAAATTGCCGCGGCTATCAAGTTTGGCAGCTTTGCGAGCAAGCGCTGAGCAGCGCGCAGCGAATTAGTCATAGATTTCGACCTGGCCGCGTTCCAATATTTCAATGCGGTTTCCTGCATTTTTAAAGCGATATGAAAGTCGACTTAACTATTCTTACATTGACGTCAGAGGCGACGAGATTTCCCCGGCAACCTGTGTCCGACAAGGCTGTTCGGATATGAAAAAATGCTTAAAATGAACCCATTTATGTAGAAATTAAAAAATACGTACAAAAAAACGTAAACATTTTATTAAGAAAATTAAAGTTGTAGTTTTTGCATACAATTTTTTTATTAACAACAAATTATATTTTAAGTTCTAAATCTCTGTTTTTATTTTCCTCAATGTTTTATCTATCACGGATATTGTTTGTCTAAGAACTGTTTTAAATAGTTGTTCTTATCATATCGCGAGATGCAAGTAGAACCGTTACATAAAATATGGTCATTGCATAAAATATGGTCGTGAGACGTGGAACATCTGATTATCTTGCGCGAAGGGTTAATCGGTCGATTAGCAAGACGCGACGACGTTGGGAAGGGAAATGAATAACTCCGGACAACTGTTCAATTTACATCTCTCACGGAGAACTCGAGGAAGAACGGTGTGATTAAGGTGCATTGATACCAGCGCGACGGTATCTGCCATTTCACACGTGCCTGTTTACGGGTGACAGCTGTAATTGCCGTATTTACTCGCATTGTTCTGCAACGCGCCGAGTACGACGACGGTTTATATAACGGTGATTCGCGTAATTTCGCGGACCGACAATCAAGCGACCGCATAATACAGTCGCCAGTTTTCAGACTAGCGGATCGCCTTCCGTTCCTTCCTTCCGTCGACGAAGAAATTACAAATTGACCGACTCAAGCTTCATTCTGAAGCCTTGAATTAAATTGCTATTGCAATTAAGAGTCGAAAAAAGATCCAATCTTTAACGGTATAAAGTTTTGAATTAGAAATAGCAGATGTATATTACAATATACTTAATTATTACTTGTAGAAAGAACAATATTAGCATCTCATTGTATTTCATTTTTTTCTTGACCTTATTTGCTTATAAATGATGTGATAATGCCGAAGGAAGTCATATTCGATCGACAACCGTGGGACAAAAACGTACAATGCTTCAGCAGTAATTTTACTCGCATCATGTGTTATTAAAACGTTTTTACGAGAAACGACAGGAATAATAATATGAATTCGCGATACACGATAAGGACGGGCAGAGTGGCGGCGGGATTGATATTCACGTCGAATGTAAATTTCTTAAACGAGACTCATGGATATTCATTATTCGAGCTTACTTGGCCGCGTCTATGCACCACTTCTCGTTTCGTGGCGCGATTGAAACCCGATGCGTCAGCTTCTCTCCTATTCCACGACCCACGCGGACATGCGTTGTAATGCATGTGCGTATTAACAGCGCAATATGTGCGTATTAATAACATATTAAAGCTAAATAGCTGAACACAATTCTTCTACACTTTTTCTAAAACAGTAAATGTAAAACAGTAAATTCGCGTCGAATTACTGTTCATGCATCCCTCTTCTTTTTTCGACAGTTAAAAAAAAGATTATTCTTTGTAGTTTTTCCGATGCACGCTTTTGGTCTCTCTAAAATATTTTGCACGTCACGATTTTGAGAAATTGAAGATTTACAAAAAAAAACTGTTTTAACGTAAAATTTATCATACTACACGATATGTGATATGCTAAAAATTTTATTTTATTCAAAATTAAATTATTAAACTGAATGAAATTAAACTTTTTTTTTAACACGTTACATGCTATAAGTATTGTACATTAAAGTAATCTGTTTTATAATTTTTAATTGAAATTTCCTATAAAACTGCAATAAAATAAAGCAATCCAAAAGCTGTTTTTAGCATAAAAAGAAAAACAATAGAATATCGTCCTCTTTCTTGAAAAGGGTTTAAAAAGAACTTTGTGTGTGTGTGTGTGTGTATGTATATATATATATATATATATATATATATATATATATATATATATATATATATATATATAGTATATCTACAATCGCGACGCATGTGAAAATCAAATCGCATCGTACGATGCGAGGCAGCAATACGTCGATAAGTTGATCGTGAAACACGCAAAAAGAGAGAAAAGCACTACCGTGTCACGGACGCGACGGTTCTTTTGAATATTCAGACAACTCCCACGGGGCGAATAATCGTGCCGTCGTTCGCGGGTACCGCCCGCCAATTATCTCATCGGTTGCATTGTATTGCGAGAGAGGAAACGTAAGGAGCTGGGTCTCGAGGTCTTTGTGCATCGTGCGCGATTCGTTCAAGTTCTCGCTTGCATCTGTATAAATTCATTGGGGGACAGCTCCAAATTAAATATTTCTCGACACATTTCGTGTGTGGTTTTTTGTCGAAATTATTCAATCTATCTTTTGAAATTATTATTTAGAATTAAATAAAGATTTTAAATTTTTTATTTAGTTTTTATTTAGTTGAATAAATGGAAGAATAGATATCACTTAAAAATCACGACGATCACAAAGCGTTTGAAAGATGTAGGTATTTTGTTCAGGCTCTCCTTCTCTTTGCGCGGTCCTTTTTCTCTCTTTCAAATGCAAAGCCTGGTACGATTGACGCGAGGAGTAGGTGTCTTAGAGCATGACAACCTATGATCTTGTCCAGCGATCCGAGGAAGTGTTAGAGACAGCTAAGCGCATAAACGGCGAATTGACTCAGCAACACGGCGCAACGGCGCCTTGTTCACGTAAGAGAGAAAAAAACTCGGACAAGCTCGCGAAGCGCGTTGCTGCATAATACGGACAAGTGAAAACGTTACATTGTGCGCCAGTTACAGCGAAAGGGTTGACATTTCGCGCGCCGGTTTGTCATAATTAAGGCAGGGGAACAATGACCATTGTCCGAATAGGCGATAAAAATTCGTCTAGCCGGCGCACGGTGTATCGGCACAATACCCTGGCGCCTTATTATCGACATCCTCCTTTCGGACCTCACATGGCGCGTTGCCAGGAGCCAGGTACTCGGGCGTGACCTTCTCTAGCTGTTCTTCTCTTCAGAGATAAACCCATTGCTCTATCTCCGTGAAAAATTGAGTAATCGCGAAGCAATCGCTGGGCTTGAATATAATGTAAATAAGACGATCGCTGCAGTCTCTCAAGTCGAAGAACATTAAATAATCTGAAAATCATTTATTATATGAATATAATTTTCGTATGCATTATCGACATATTATTCGCGTGCTAACAAAGAAATTAAAGAAAATGTGAATATAATTTATCCTACCTGTAATCTGAGACAAACATAAAGAAAAGGTCGGTAGTAGTGGTCGATATTATATATGGTAATATTCGGCCAAGGTAAAAAGTCAGATAAGGCACGCCGTTAACCTGGAAACGAATTATTATTGCGCTAGCCTAAATTCGATTTTCCCTCTTGGGACAAATGTTCGCGTGTTCGTCGATTTTGATCGATTCGCTTCCTCTTGCCGTTTATTCTTTCTTTTGCGCGGAATTATGCCGTGACAGGTCGATGTCAAGTACAAGGGACGTCGTCCTGGATGGTACGACCCCCATCGCCTTGGTATTCGCCGAAACACTCTCCCCGTACCATCCACCGCGAACTTCCGCGAGATTAATCGATGTTTGCCATGATGCCGAGGATTGTTGCGCTTTTATCTTTTGTCTGGCGGTATTTTAATCCTCGGAGTCTTTTAACACACGACGAAGCTCGCGAAATATTTGCACGAGGAAAATGGTCTCGTCTTTGTAATTTTTTTTATTTCTTAAATAATCCAAAAATTTTTTTTACTTTGAGTACAATTTATAGGTAATTTTGATAATTTCAGAATCGGTAGTATCCAAACTGTAAATCGTATTAAATCATTGAAGATTTACAATTAAATATTAGCATTAATGTTGCACAATCTCTTTGAAAAATTATTTTCAATTCACGACTGTTCACAGAGAGGCGACAGAATATTTTAACATGTAGGTATTTGCATAACTAATAGGTACTGCGATATACCAGATGGATTGACGGCTGTCCCTTGATGGCTGACTCACCGTAAGATGCGTGAAAAAGTGACAATGAGCCATGTGAATATGTAATTGATGAGAACAACACCGCAGCTTTCCACAAAAGCCGTCGCGTCGCAGAAGCGTTAATTCCGCTCATTGTAGCCGTGCATAGGCAAAGTGGATAATGGTGGTGCCGCGACCTTATTTCCTAGGCTCTCCGCGTCGATTAACCGACGCGGATATACCTCGAGAGAGGTGCACGCGCAAATACACGTCGGTTTTGAGGTACTCGCGTTGTCGGTCAGGTCCCGTGAATGTTATAATCAACGTACATCGCGCCTTGATGATAGGCCTCGGCACCATTTATCCTCGGGGCCCCGATAGTAGCCCCGAGTCGTCGGTCCCGTCATTCAATTGTCCGATAATCTAATAGAAAAGCCAGCGGTTAACGACTCCCTCCCCCTCTTCTCTCTCTCTCTCTCTCTTTTCCTGTTCCTCTACGTGAGAAAAATGATCTACAAGCGTGATACCGTAAACCTATTTTCAGGCGCGAAATTGCGGCTCGTAAAAAGCGCGTGAGGCGCATAGCGGAACATTGTCCATAACCGCGTTCCCTCCCCCCCTCTGCCCCTCGTCTGGCTCGATGGCTGCATACGCGCTTTCCTCGGGATGCAGTTGGTGCACGCAACGCCAGCAAATCACCGTCTCGGATTAGTTGCGTTTCTCGACAGGACGAATCATCCACTTTAATTGGTTGCGCCTCGAAACCTTTCGGCGAAACCTTCGGTCAACGTTGAAAAAAAGTACGCGAGGCAGTTTAGGATTATCGTCTGATCGTTTGATCCCTTAAGTTTAAGCGAATGAACACGCGCGAGCTGTACGAAGGCAAGTTTAGCGCGATTCTACTAAAGGTTGAGCTGAGAGGACGTGGTACACATATTATTATATAATGACAAATAAAACGGAAAAATATTAAACGTTCGTTCCAACTTGCGTAAGCAAGCCGCGGTAAACGATTCCGTTCTTGCATGACTTTGATCTTATATTATAACGCGCAACGTCATTATATCTCTTATTTTCTCGATTTTAAATAGCGAAACTTCTCCACAATCCTGTCTTGCACCTCTTGCCTTTCGACACGCGTTTTCTTCATCGCCTTTTTCGTCGCGATAATCTAGGAAGTAGCTCGCGTTACCTCGCAGAGATCCATCCCATTTTCCTCGGCTCTTTCGAGAGCAAATCGCCGCGCGCACGGCGCGTTGCTACTTATATCGTGCTGAGCAGTCATAAGCACATGTTGCGATGAAAAAGACAAGAGGAAAAAAAAAAAAGAACGTAAACTGCCGGCTCGATTTTGAGATGCCTCGGCGGCGTGTTGCTGGACGCGAAGCAGGTTGATGGCCCAATTAACGCGAGTGCTCGTGTTAATGGGTAGACACGCAGAGGCGTCGCACGCACGTTATGCCAACATATTTCCCGGCGCACCCATCCTGTCCCCTCCAGGATCGCTTCCTACGGGTCCGTCCGATTGATTATCCTTGTTACTCGCGTCTCGTCTCGCGGCTACCTTTCGCGAGAGACGTGGGCACCGTGCCCGACGTTTATTGACACGATCGCGGCGCCGAGATACAATAGAACACGAGGCGTGAGATATAGAAAAATAAAAATGTGAAAATAACCAATAATCGCGCCTTTATTATTAACTTACAAACCTAGATTGAACTCGATAACTGGTTTGCAGCTCTGGCACAATTTCTCAATTGCATTCGACGTGGTGCATAATTACTCAATTAGCGACCAAATTTTTCATAAATTTCTCAAATATAAATGTTATCTGTAACTATTAAGTCCGCTGGACTTGGACATTGATGACTTATGTCCATTTTTACCAACACAGATTAAAGTTAATTGTCTAAATTGGTAGAAATGGATATAAATATTCGATCTTCGCTCACTTGTAAAAAATAAGTTGAATCGCAAATAAATAATTGGCGGAAACAAGACTGTTATCATGTAAAACAAAACTACTGTTGAGTCACTTATCAACGATAAAGGATTCCATCCTTGATAATTGATATTTAAGTTTACATTTACTGTAATTACTGTAACATTATAGAATCTCGATTGAGTGCTTCGCGCACAAAAGAAATGAAATGAAGGATTGCAAATTAATGCTCAATAATCTGCGTGTTTAATAAAGATGTATCCTACATTAGTGATGCAGCAATAAACTAACAGAAGATTTCGCAAAATCTAGATGCGCGCAGCTTCCCCGACATTTCTATCAACTTCGTCCTGATATGCAATCATCCGAGATGTAATAACGCGGAAACGTCCATTCATCATCGTGATAGTGCAACGCGCGAGATGCAACGCCGCGCAATGAAGGCCGCGCGTCATTAATTAAACTGGAACGTCATTTCCTTGATCGCGTATTAATGATTTCTTACTATTATCCGTTAATTTGAGACGAGCAGAACGTACGATTATTTATTCCGCAATATCATTTCGCAAATTTGCCTACTTTATCGAAAAGTGTTATGTACATATAAAAATATAAAAAGTATACATATAAAAATAAAAAAATATAAAAAGAAATTAAATTGATACCAGATTTTAATCTTTCTAAATATCCAAAAAATTATATATGAATACTGCGAGAAATTCAAACAAAGTTTGCAAAATAAGTACAACATTTAAAGGGGAATTCTAGTGTAACAGACCAAAAAAATAAGCGATTTTTACTCATTTTTTTCTAGAAAACTATTAATGATATCTAAATAAAATTTTGGGGGATAAAAAGAGGCATTCTTAAAATACTAAAAAATTTTGAGTTTTTTCAATTTGCTTTATTATATTTCAATAAATAATTTAAATAGTTCCGACCCCTCCCTGCGATGTACCGTCTATTGGCTGGCACGATAACTTGAGAACTAATAAACCGATCAACTTCGTTCAAAATTTGTTCAATTCGTTATAAATTTCTCTAGATACTATGCCTTCTTAAGAAAAAAAAAATAATAAATTAAAAAAGTTAGCGTTTTAAAAAAAATTTCTTTTTTAACATAGAATTGATCATATACTGATATAAGAAAATGTTATAAATAAATGCAATAAAAATAAAATGATAGGTATAGTATCTATTTCATTACCTACAGAAATTTATAACGAATTGAACAAATTTTGAACGAAGTTGATCGGTTTATTAGTTCTCAAGTTATCGTGCCCGCCAGTAGACGGTACATCGCAGGGAGGAGTCGGGATCATTAAATTATTTATTAAAAAAAATTGAAAAGACCCAACATTTTTTGGTACTTTAAGAATGTCTCTTTTCATCCCACAAAATTTTATTTAGATATTATTAATAGTTTTCTAGAAAAAGAATTAATAAAAATTGCTTATTTTTTTGCCTGTTATACTAGAGTCCCCCCTTTAATCCGGTCGATGTTTAAAGTGATGATGTCTCTTCGTTGTAATTGAAACTTTTGTTTGACTCATTCGATCCCGGGCTTCCGTTGTTAATTCTGTAAAACAAGAGCGATCCTTCTCGGAGCCAGGTCGTATTCTTTGACCGAGTGAAAAAACCGGGGACACGCATGGGGCACGCGTCGTTCCCTAAGTGATATTGCGCCTCTAATTGTGAATCGCCCCGCTCTATCCTCCCGTCTCTGAGGCAGTTGAAGAGAAAAAGGAAGCGCCTCATATTCCTAATTACTCCACCAATTCTCCCTGGTTTTTTTTTTCTTCCCCTCCTTTCTCTTTAGCTCACGTACGCACGCGACAATGCGCGCGTGTCGCACGCATCGTGCCTCGTTAAGCGGAAATCAGCGCGGATTTGCACCCGTAAATTGCATCGTCTGCGCTCTCTAGCCGCTGGCTCGTCGGCGCACATTAGCTTATCGAGATGTGGAACTCGGAATATAGTACTTGTCCGATTCGATTTCACCGTTGCCGATTTCACCATTGTCAGCGCCTACCGCATGTTTATCTTGTTCTTGAAGAAATGGCTCGTGACGTTATCTGAGAATATCGACGAATATGTGTGCCAAAAATATATTTATTTATATTCAAACTCAATGTTATTTTTTGATGCACACGAAAGAAAATATATTTTAAATGTTTGTACATATGATATTTTCGTCTTTCTATAATAGGTATCTAAGAAATTCGAAAAATGGACTGTAAAAAAAGGAGAAAAGTTCTGAAGTTAATCTCCACGCAAACACATGTTTGTATAAAAAATAAATTCATCGAAATATTGTCAACAGCTGCAAATTTTTTATTCTTAAATCTCTAAGAAGGTTTAATCTTTTTTCGACTCTTCCGCTGATCGTTTCGTTTTCTGTCTTGATTTCAGGGTGTTGAAACCACCCGGTGGTGGTAGCAGCGATATTTTCGGCGCGGCCCCGGAAGAGACGAGTCCGCGGCGCATCAAGGCCCACAATCAGTCCCAGCTGGGCTCAGCCCTCTTCGGCGACACCAACGGCACCGACGGGCCGGCAAACATTGCCGTGTCGCCGCGCAGCAACAAGCCCGGTAATGATTCATACAAACGTCTGTTTGGCCCCCCCGATGCCCCACCTACCACCCCAAACGCGAGAAATCACATGCGCAGCAATATCCCCCTCAGCGGGGGATCGTCCATCTCGTCGTTATCGTCGGCCACCGCGACGTCACCCGCCAAGAGCACAGCCAGCAGCAACTCGACGTCGGGCATCGCCAACGGCTATGCCAGCAACGGCAACAACTTCTCCAATGATACGACAGGTAAGGGCCTGTGGCGGACGAGGAAGCGCCTAGCAAAAGTCTGTCCACTCCGGGATGGACAACACCAGTCTGTCCACTTTCCTTTGACAGAATCTGGTTACGTCATCACGGATATCCAATTAGTAGTCAATGATATTGCAAGCTATTTTATATTTAAATTGCCACATCTCTCCTATGACATTATATCTACACGCAGAAAAATATACTACTTACGAGTAATTATACTTGTTCTAAGTATTTGATAAGTTTATATATCCGCAGATCTATCATAAAGTCATCAAAAGCATCACATTTACTTAAAACATATTCTACACTTGAGACGAGTACAGCTTTAACTCTTTCAGTCACGCAATTAAGAGAATGGTCGAATCATTATAAAAAGCATAATTTTGTACATTTTTGAGGTCGCTGAGTTCGTATCTGCCATCAAATTTTGGGAAAAATGAGATCCAAGATGCCGGACGCAATATGGCGGCTTAAAAGGCTATTTAATCCAAAATTTTCACAAGAATTAATATTCTTTACATAAAATTCAATATCTAAAAGTTTTCTTCAGTTTCTGAATCCACTACCAATCATCAGATTTGAAAGAAATGACACTGGCACGGCGCACATACACGGTACTGCTTCTTGCGGCGCTCGGCCGCTAACACGCACGTGGAGAGGGAAAAACGACTCCGCAATCCGGTCTCCGGTAATAAGCAATCTCAAAAACAAATATAATGTGAAAAACTAAATGTTTGTAGAAAAGTAACATTCAGATTATCAAATTTTTACCTAAATTCTAGAAATTCTTATTTTTTGCTCTCATATTTTGTTCATTATTTTGTTTATAATAAAAAATTTCGCAAATCTAACGGCGGATTTGTGATCAGCGACCTCAAAAACATAAATGTAGGTCAAAAAACAGTACGTTTAGAGGGAATATTTTTTCAGTAACGAATTTAACGTAAAAAAAAAACGGTTTTTTTCGTCTTAATTTGCTTATAACCAAAAAACTATTAACAATATTAACAAAATCACTAAACAAATATTATAATTGAACATTCAAATAAGGGCTAAGTAAAAAAGAATTATGAAAATCGATGAATTTCTACGAAATACAATCGAAAAATGGAGAGAGTGTAGGTGTGACATATATGTCACACTGTGACTGAAAGGGTTAAACTATTATTAAGAAAATATTCTTTGTTGAAAAAACTATTACAAAACTTAAACAAAATAAAATAAAGGAAGTACGTGCTTTTCTCGTCTGTAGACTGATATTTTTCAGTGTGAAGAGAGAATGATCGGCTCGAATAAGTTTGCAATTTTTTCATCAATTTAATTTATGAAACCAGTTTTGCAAGTCATGTACTTTGGGATGTTAAAGAAAAGTTTAACATTTGATAAAATGTTAGTTTAAATAAAGATGACTGATTGTCATTGGAAAGTGCGCAGATATGCCGCCCCGGGACTCTTTAAACTATTTTGTACATTCAGGTGATGCTCCTTTCTGTAAAAACGTATCCCCCGAAATCAAGGGGCAACGAAATCTAAGTTGAAATATGTGTGTGTCGCAGGCTCTTGGCGTAAAAATCCGTTTTCCGTTCTGATTATCACGCTCTTGTCACGCCGGGAAGTAACTTTCTCATCGGGAAGCGGGTATTTCGGCAATTTCTTTAGGAATTCACGCTCGTTAAAAGTACATGCGCAGGCAAACTTTGCATTTTAAAAACGATTTTTCTATCTTTCGTACAGACTAAAGATATTTTCTTATCTCGATTACGCTAGACGTCAATCTGCTTTATATTAAAACATACGATATTCGTGGTTTCTTTAGTCTACTATTCGTGAAATCATGCTTAATGAGATCAACGGCGAGTCCTTCGGTCGGACGCTAAATCGTTATGCTCTTTTTGCGCAAACCGAGGCAAATCGCCGAGTCGGCTTTCGGCCCGTCGATACGGAGCTAGCGAGACACCAAAGATTCGAAATGAATATCACTGTCTAATGTATTTTTTTTTTAATATATGTCACTTTCCTTCAACTGTTTCGCAAGCAGCTTTTAGGAGAAACAAAAGATTTCGTAAGTGTGTAACGAGACATTCAAGTAGATGACACACGACACTATCACACCTTCTTCTTTGATCATAATTAGACACACGGGAATCATTTCTTTCGTAACGTGACAAACAAGACGACAGATATTGTCGCGAAGAATTGATAACACGACCGTCGCGATAAAAGAAACGTTTGATTTTCGTAGAGACGTCGCTTCATGTCGCTCGACATCATCACGTTATTTTAGGGCCTGCCACGAAAATAGGAACACATATTTTGAGTTAGACATGCCATATTACCGCTTAGGCCTTCGTACCGTATATTCTGCTAGTAACATTACATCTTGCTTCAAATTATTATTTATATTGTTTCTCACACACATAATTCGCTCACTTGTGATAAACTCTTAGTAAACGACATTGAGGAGCAGCAAATTACGGTGGAAATGAAAAATTTATGCTCAACCTGAGCAGTAATTTTTAAAATATTACTTTGACGATGCGCAATCCTGCAGCACAGATATTAAAATGAATGGATCCGGTAAATTAGGAATGCACTGTGCTTCATAACTCGTTATCAGACAAAATTGAGAGGCAGATTTTTCGAAAGAAAAAAAGAAATATTTCGATGTCGTTTGCGAGATGTCGTTCACAAACTTCCGCGGATGAGATGCACGGTCGAAATTCGATCGCAATTTACAATAACTTTCAATCCGTTTAACAAAAAAAAACCACGCACGGCCGCGAGAAATTCTTCCACATTAACATCGGCATATTAATATCGGAAAAATTTCATAGACGGTATATCTGTTATCGGCAGAAATAAGAAATATCATAGCGAAATTTTTCTTTCCTTTCCACATAACGCGTGCGATTTGTTTTGCTTTCTCACAATACCACTATTGTCTCTGTATTTTTGCTGCTGTAAATATTCATTCCTCCTTTCCTCACAACTTGAGCACAACACACACTGTGTCTGTTTTGCTTTTATCTTAATTTTTAACGTACGGACGAATCCAAGATATCGAAGATGCCCTTTGACGAATCGATGGTCAATCATTAAATGAAGTTGATGTTGCAAACGTAAATCTAAAGGACGTAAATATTTTTTTATTTAATTATTTTTTTATATTTTAAATATTTTTATGTATATAGAAAAATTATTGTAATTTGTACATTATAATTAAATTATTATGCATGCACTGAAAAAACAATCTGGTTAAAAACGGACGAATCAGAAAATCTTGTAGGCATGATCAGATATTCCGGTTCGTATAATAGGAATTCGCTTATAATAGAACTCAATACTTTACAACTTATACGAACCAGAATATTTGATCTCAACTCTACAAGATTTTTCCGATTCGCGTCCGTTTCTAATCAGAATTTTCTTTCAGTGTACAGTTTAAGTAAATACAGTTTAATCTAAAAGTAAAAAGACATTATTGGCAATGTAGAAATTATAGTACGTGAGAATTATTTAGAGTTTTGATAATTTGTTCTCGGGAAGGGACAACGTTAGTACGGTATCTGCGATCCGTCCGTACGAATTGCCGCGTATTAACACAAGTTGGTTGGGTTACGGTTGTGGGTTTTGCGACGATGTTACGGTGCATGGGGTGAAACGGTGAAATGGCTCTGTGGGTTCTTGCGCACGTCGCTTCGCGCGCACATGGCGTGGTGAAAACGTGGGCTGTCGAACGGTGCGCGAACCGCACCCCCGTCGCCGCGTCCCTTCGGCAGGAGGATTGCCGGCGCGCAACCCGGTCACCGGAGATGGAATCGAGGTGACGCCCGTGAGGCGCATCCCACGAAAGTATCGAGGTAACGTTCACCTTAATTATCCGATTCTCTGACTATTCGAATATCCCTTAATCCCTTTCTCAGGACACGCGTCTCGCGTTCCCTGCTCCCTCATTAGAATAGACTCTTAGCCACGATAAGACAGATTGGGATTTCATTACTTTTTATCTCGAGATCGAGATTCTGACTAACGAAAAATATGTATAGACTAAGTAAATTTAAGTGCATTATATATAAATTAAATCTAAGTCACCAAATAATTTTAAATATTTTTTAATTGGCCAGCAAGTGGAATTACTCGAGATTTACAATTAGAAAACATTGTTGGCTCTAACTTTTTTAATTTTTTTTTTTCATCTTTTAAGCAATTCTTGAAAGGGGTAAATTTAATATATTTTAATGTAAAGTATAAGTTAAATTTAATTAAGCTTCTACAAATATTATAAAAATAATATTATTTATAATTATATGTATATATAAACACGCGCATATACAATGTACTTTATTTAGAACTATAATTAATTAAAACTTGAGCGAACGTGCTCCTATCTTTCTATCTTTTTAATCTTTCAAGTTGCAAGTTTCTTGTTAAAAGATACTTATCTAATAAAGCCAATTTTCTAACGCGAACATTCGAATGGAAGAAAATTAATTACCATCGCGAGAATTCCGTTTTGGAGCGCGGATTCATAATTGAATACGTCCGCTAATAAATTCGTGCTAATTGTAAGTGTAAGAGTGTAAATGCCTCGTTATCTCCGTAGTACGATTCACGCGTAGCACGTGAATCGCGCTAAATAACGTAATTACAAAAAGTAATAACCATACGAAAACATAAATATTTATACGAAAGAAATTTAAGCGCGTGCTCGCTATTTTTCGCGAGCGTTCAACGAGGTCTTTGAAGGCAATCTTGCAAGATTGAAACGAGAGCCCTCGCAAACACGAGGTAAAAGGACTCGGGTTCGTGGAAAGGAAAACGTCTCTCCCTGCGAACGAGATCCTGAACGTGGCGAATTGTTTATCGAGCGGCGTGGAATTACGAGCGTGCTGTACCGTTATACGTCTTCCGCGTTGTTTAATCGCGTTTAATACGGTAATAGTGTCCGTCGTCGAGAAGTACATTCAGCGGACTGTCGCCGCCGCCGCCGCGCAAATCGGAATCTACGGGTGAGGTACTGATACCGTGCTATTTACGTTTCGAGTGACCGTACGTCGTTCGTTGAACTTGAAACGTTCGACGTGCGTCACTTGCCAAATGATAAGACACGCGACGAGAGTCTTGAGCAATTAATAATTATTTATTGCAAAGAAGAGGTATCGCGAAGGCTCCATTTTTCGCCTCAAAATTAAAAAAAAATATAGTATTTGATCATTTTTGTATACATTTCACAAATGGACCATCTGCCTGATAGTAAGATAATATTATATGAGAAAAAAATCCAGCATTTAATATTATGTAATTAACGTCAAACTTTGATCGAACGTTGTTTTTCTTCAAAATGGCGCGGTTTTTACTGACATTTTAATTTTTTTTATTTATACAAAGCAACGAGAAGTATTTTGTTTTTTATATAAATATAAAGTATTTAAGTTAATATACAATATATAAAAAAATTACGTTGCTTCTATTTTTTTTTAAATATATTGTGTATTAACTCAAGTAATTTAGATTTATTATAAAAAGCAAAATGCTCTAAGGAGCGAAAAATTGGACCTTATCGATACTCCTCCTTTAAAGTCAGTGGTACATCGTCTTGTAAAAAGAATACAAATGCGATTGAAGATGATGACATTTGCGAATTCTTGTCCGCATTGTTTGTGCTTGTGTGTCCATTTCCCATTTCATTCTTCTATTACAAATTTGAATTTATTCACATCGAATTCACATTGAAGACTCGCTTAAAATCGCTCGGGAAAAATTGTCAGACAATTTTCAAACGATCGTAAGTGATCGACGAGTATATTAGGCGATTCTTCATTCGTCGCTTCATGTCTCAGCATTCGCGGGACGCTACGGTAAGTTCATGCGATCATGCTAGAGCGTGATAAATAAGTAACATCGTATACATCATTGTGTCTTCTCGTAGCTTATTGCAGGTGTTAATCCGGTTCGCAGACGGTACACGAATTTGTTGCTCGATGGCTTTACGACTGATTGACCTGTGTGCTTAATTGCCTGTGAAATTGAGCAACTCCCATCTCTCTCCTTAGTCCCTCGAGATAAGCTCAAAATTGGTGCGATAATTACAGTTGTACATAACAACGAACAAAGAATGACGTCCTAAGACGTATTAGTTGAGGGATTATATTCTTGTAGCGTTTACGTAGAAGTGTGTGTACGAAAGTGTACGACAGCAGCATGTGTGACGTGGGTTTCGATTAGAATTTGGAATCTGTCAACGTCTTCTGTGAAGCGCGTAGGAACTTCGCGATAAAATCGATTAACAAATTGCGTATTCAACGAAACTTATTTAGTAATTAATTAAATACTCTCTTTCTCTCGTCGATTCCCTTGCGTAGGATATTTTGTTCCGAAAGGGAAATCGACGTTAATTGAAGTACATTCAAAGTTCCTACGCTCTGAATCATTTGCATGCCAGAAATTTGCGTGTTTGACGATGTAGAAATGTAGCTCGTGACTCTTCAATTTTTCAAATCTCAACTCTGTCTTTATGAGTAAAAAAATCTATTATTTTGTATGTATAACGTCTATATTACTCGAAAAAGTTTTTTTTTTATATATATAAAATTTGATCACAAGTGCTTCTTTTTATAAATAACGCAGTGCAATTTATTCTTCGGAAAAATTTGAAACATTTAATTGATAATTATTAATTGTCTAATCGCATAATGTGGACAAAAATGTGCAGCTTGTATTTGGAAATTCGTATTGATCGCTAACTCTATCTTAAAAACAGTGACGTGTCTTTTATCTCGGGGAGATAAAAAAAAACTCTTAATAAAGCCTCAATAAATGCAAAGTTTTTGATCGCAGCCAGCATTTTTTAGACGTCAATTAACTCGAAACAAACTTCGATGACCAAATTTTAGAAAGACAGAGAGATAATCGAGTCGTTGCGATTAAAATCAATCGCCGTCCTGTAATAATAATTAACTCTCAACTCATCGAGCGAGAAGCTCTCACGGTACCAAAGGAAAATATTAAAGAACCGCATAGTCCGGATATTAGAATCAGTTGAGCTTCGCTCGCGACGATTTTTACTAACGGATAAAAAAAACCATTTCCGCAGATGGCAACCCGGTAACCGGAATCGGCTACGCGTCTGAGGCACAGAAGAACGGACCGGCCATGCAGAACGGAATCGCCAGCTCGAATTCCAGCAGCAGCGGCGAGAAGTCGCACGACACGTCACCGGCGTCGGCGAAGCCGGCGGCGCGCACCCGCGTCCCACCCGGTGGCTATTCATCCGGACTCTGGTAAAGGGCGACGTCGCCATCGTGGGGTCGTCCCGTCTCCCCCATCCTCCTCAGAGAGAGAGAGAGAAAGAGAGAGAGAGAGAGAGAAAGAGACACCCCGCCCGATTAATACTTTCGGCCCTGTACTCTTAATCCATTAAAGCCCGCAATCCACCTAGAGCCTTCTATTCGTCGTCCGTAGAGCGTTCCGAACGGAAGTCTATTTTGCCACCGTACACTCCTGTGACGGGTGATATCTTTTCTATGATTTTTCTAGAGATACGTACAGAGAGGCGAGATCAGTAAATCGCTGGGCTTTAGTGGATTAACACTACACATCATTCTCTCTTTCGCTTTATACTAATTCAAATATACAGAAATATACCAGAAAAGACAGGAGTAAGAGTAAATGTCTTTAGGCCTCTTGATTCTCGGATGATGAGTAACTCTTTCGGCCTTCGGGGAGAGCAGCCGTTATCAAATTAAAATCGATTTCGGATATAATACGTGCAGATACGCGCAATCGCTTCTCTCAACCAAGATATTCAGCGATGTCCGTTGTTTGTACTGTCGAGGCCGAAGGGCTTCGACAACAGGACAACATGGACAAAAGTAATAATAAAATCGTGGATCCCCCAAATATCCTGCAACACGGGAACGAGCAGCGAGTCGATGTTCGATCGATAACGATAAAAGTCGTGTGCTTAAATTTATTGAGATTTCAATCGCGTAATTCTATTTCACACAACAACAAGATTAATCGCATCGAATGAGAAATGGAACGAGAGACGAAAAACAGATATGTATCCAAATAATATATTTAAGCACATCCGCAGATTTGTTCAGCGCGAAGACGGGTGAACAGATCCCGGGTTCCTTGAGCGTAAATTACCGGTCCTTCAATTAGCAACTCCAGCGGCGGACTTTATCGCGTAACTGTATAAAGGTAGTTAAAGCGATCATCGCGCGTAAAGTGTACTCTTTCGCAGCTGGAACGTTGCGCCGGTCGGCGAACGATTCGCGTAGTCGTAAATCACTTGGCTAGGAAGCGCGATTTCCTATCGGCAACGATTTACATATAATGAATCATATGAACAAGCGGGGAAGAGCACACAGCTCTCGGTGGAAGCGAAAGCATTTGCTTTAAAATAAAAGCGTGCGATAAGGAAATATCTAAAATATACTATGAGGGCCGTAAAAGAGATTTGCGATCCAGCAGTCTAAGATAAACCTGAGAAAGAAAAAAGTTTGCATTTGGTTTGCATCTCGAAATACTTGTTGATAAACGCTTCGTCGCCGTCTTTATCATATCAACGAATAAACCTGTCGTAAAAGTATATTAAGAAAAAAAAGTTGATGCATTTTCTGAAACATTTTATGATATTCGATTCATTGGTACTTGTCAATTTAAGAGTTTCGATATTTTCACCCATGTTTTTCAAAGTGCTTGGGTTCGATAAATAAGAGCGCTGCTCGTTTTATTCACGCGATCCATTCGGAATCCGAGTGATCTGTCTCGTCACCGTCGAGTAATCGCGGAATTTTGCTCGTTTCCAGTGTTGCACCGTCAATCCGTTTAATTGAAGAATTCGCTCCCACCTCGAGGAGTGAAGGACAATGATACGTATATTCACGTACACGCAGAGAAGTACCAAGATCGTAAGATCTACGATCGTTAGTATAACAGTGCGGCGTTGATTAGGAGCGAGAACAGAAAAAAAAAGTCGTACCAATCAATCCTGCCAAGCGTCGAAGAGATATCAATAAAAAAATCGTCAGAATAACACAGTAATTAATAGGATAATTAACACCTTGAACGGAGTAACTGTTGATCCATGGTAAAAAAAAGATCCTGTTTAAAAAAAGAAGGGGGATAGAGAATTCAAGTCGCGAACGTGATTGGAACGTGAGAGGAATGGACTGAAAAGAGTAGCAGCGTGTTTAACGATGAAATTGCGAGATGGAAAACCTCGGAATTGTACATTAGAAGTAGGCAATGTGTTATTTCGAGAAATAAAAATGTATCATGTATAACCCATTAAAAACAAAGTTTCAAGTGCTTTCTTCTTAATCTCTCCGTGCCTTCTCAATCGCATGATTTATCGTTGCGCAAACGATTGAAGAGAGACGAAACCTCGTTTTTGCTCGCGAGAGATTATCTTCGGTGAGGTTTTGAGAGTGAAATGAGTGGAGAGAATGCGCGCTGATGGAACGCTAAGTCTGTCGTGTCACCGTCGAGTCTCTCAAAACTCAAAAACGGAGTTTCGTCATCGCACGACACTCTCGATTTATCCGCGAAGCTATTATTATTTATCTATTTATCGGTATTGTACACTTAACTTCTTTTCGACGGGCAATCGGAATCGGGCTCGCGACCGACAAGTTGGGAGACCACGATGCGTTTCTCGCTCGTCGTACGCCCGTCCGCCCCGTTGGCCCCGCTTCTCTTCACTTACGATAGCAACGCGTAATCGAATGTATTTATTTCGTAGCAAAGAGCCGTGCACATGTATTATCGTTTCCCCTTTCTCCACGCAAAGATTCTTACGCGGTCGGTTGGTGTGAGTAAACATTGTTTGTAACACAATGCATTCATCATAAGTAGTCTTTTTATACTCTGGCAATGATTAATAAAATTTTGTAAGCAAGACCTCTCTGCCTCGTTTCTTCCCAAGACAAGTAACTATAAAGGATTAAAATACATTCAATGATTTTAAATCTACTGCAATACATACATTTGTGATAATTTTTATTATGAAAATAGATTAACGCAAAATACAAAAAATTACGTACATACTAAGAAGGAATTATTTATATGTAATAAACATACGAATAATATTAAACAATTAACTTTGCAGAACCAGAAATAATTACAGTTTTGTTTCTACATGACAATCCTTTGAAGCGAACTATTATTGTAGATTAAAAATGTGATAAGTTATTTAGTCCGCAATTTGTTACATGTAAATGCATAATGAAAATGTCTGACAAAAACGTAAGTATAATGCCCGTTTTTACATACTATAAATAGGTAATTCACATTGCTTAAGAATATTTTGTACAAGCCACGAACCCAACTGCAAAGTAATTATCTTTTTTCCAAATAGTTTCTTCGAAAATAATTAGATAAGTGTTTGGCGTATAATACGACTATTTGCTATATTAAATGGCAGCAATGAGACTTCTCATTCCGGCACCGTTGACTTTGCAAAGAGCACTAAAAATGTGCTTGTTATTAGTTTCCTGCTCCATTCTGCTGGCTATCTCGTGCGCTCTTTTTGTGATTATAGACGGTACGCCTGCCAGCCGAGCGGCATTGAATCCGTAAGACTTCGGACAGGCCCCTTCACTAAGCTTGTACAAAAACGTCACGGTCTCTTGTGATACTTCTTCTTCTTCCTCCGTTTCCACCATGCATGCCTGAAAGTTAAAAATCGCTAGAATCGTAAAGTAGTTCAAAAACTTTCTAAAAATATATACAGAATTTATATACGTGTGTAACGAATTAATAGCATAACTATGGTATTTTCTATCATTTCTTAAATAAAATATCTATTTTGAATATATTGAAGCTTCTCACCATATGAGCTAACGTGACTTCCTTATTGGTTTTGTAGTCTTCAACTAAAGAATGGTAATGCGTCGAAAACAAAGTGCGACACTTTAGCTTGGTCAATGCATCAACAACCGCAGCTGCGATTGCGGTACCGTCATAGGTTGATGTGCCGCGTCCTGTGTGATAAGGAAATACTTTTTATCAATTCTGTCTTACGACAAAATGAAAGAAACAATAAGCGACAATTTGATATGATTAAAAGACACGGTAACACTAAATATAGTAATAGAATCTTGTGAAAAAGCCATTATGATAGTGATAGTTGAACGTATTTCAAACGTATTAATATGTATGTGTAATTTTCTATTTGTTCTTACCTAACTCGTCGAGAAGAACCAATGAATAGGGCGTAGCATGTTGCAGTATCGCAGCGGTTTCACTTAGCTCGACCAGGAACGTGCTCTGGCCGGCCAGAATATCGTCGTTCGCGCCCAATCGCGTGAAAATACGGTCCACCAGCGTTATGCAGCACGAGCTGGCTGGAACGTAGCTGCCCTAGTTACGCAAGGAAATTAAATGCATGTTTTATCGACGTAATAACCGATTATTATTAGTTTCACTCGCGTGTATTTTCCTCGCGAGACTTACAATCTGCGCCATGATCGTGATCAGACCCACTTGGCGCATGAGGGTCGATTTGCCTCCCATATTCGGTCCTGTTAGAATCATGAAAGAGGCAGCATCGTCGGCTGCCAATAAAGTATCATTCGGTATAAAATTGTCAGACGCGATGCAGGGATGTTTACCGTCTTTTATCTTGATAAATATCTTAAAAAAAAATTTATTGCTTGATATTTCAATTAATAAATGATCATTAATCTATGATATTTGTTAATGATACTATTACCTCGCCATCTGATCCGTCATGTATCTCTGGGATACACATATCGCCGTTCCGCGAGTAATCCGCGAGAGAGATGAGCACATCCATGGTGGCCAATTTGTAAACGGCTGTATGCCACATATCATACTTTTCGCTGAATTGCGCAAATATTCGTCTGTTAAGATCCTTCAGCACCTTATCCTTATGCTCTTCTGCATTCATTTGTCTCGCCAAAAGCTCCTGCAATGATCACGATCATTTTTTTTCATCTTTATATTTTTACAGAAAGCACCGACAAATTTTTTCTGAAGTGAAGATTGTGATTTATTATTAATCTTGCCTTTGCCTCGGCGGTATAATAGCGTTTGAACCCTTTCCTTTGTGATTGTAATTCGTATCCGGGACCAACTTTCTTAACTTGCGAATCGGGAACTTCTATTTGATAACGTTTTCTATCTGTTCCGTGGAATGTTATTTTTACACCAAAGTGCTGCTTTTGTTTTTCCAAATATCTGTCTAGAGCTTTCTTATTCTCTGCGAGCTCGATTAGAACCGAATCATATTCAGCATCCACTCCCTTTTTCGGAACAATGTAACCTTGCTTCTTAGCTTCTTCGTGATCAAATGCGGTCTGAAATTATTAAATTAATGTTGCAAATAATAGATAGTCAAATAAAAAAGAAAAGAAGCAATTAAGTAAAAAACAAAGTGATGAAAGTGCTACCTTAAAATAGTCTAATGTCTCCCTTAATTGAGGGAAATCACCGTCCGGCTCGTATCGAGTACAACGAGTTATCAAGTTACTTGTAAAATCTATAAAATTCAATTATTAGACATAAAATTTTATTATATGTGGAAAAACAAAATAGGCATACCATCAAACAGTTCGATGAATTTTAGCACTTCTTCGAACTTGGCAAGTGTTGTGGTGAAATCTACAATTACCCGTTTCGAATATGTCGGGCCTTCAAACATTATGGCTCTACCGTCAGGGTGATTTTTCATTTTAGCAGCATTTCCTTGAGCGTGTATTCTGTTATGAAACAACACGTGTTGAAACAAAAGCTACATATATATTGATATTTTAAATTTCCAGAAGCGAAATTTGTCAAACTTACTTGCTCAAAAGTCTTTCAAGATCGGGTAAAGTTGACAAAATTGCGCGAGCCGATTGCGTCACGTCCATTCGATCCACTAATTCCTGTACAACTTCCTGGCGCTCAATAATAATGCTTTTGCGGCAAGATGGCCTGCAGATCCATTCTCGCAGCAATCTAAAAAAATACATATTTCTTAACTTATAGAATATATAAAAAAAAATTAGCACATAAGATTCGAGATTTACCTTTTACCGAATGCCGTACAACAACGATCTAATACACTAATGAGCGAACCTTCTCCAAAGAGCCTCAGATTTTTTATTGTAACAGCATCTATTACCATAGTATTTGCGTAATTGAGACCTGCGCGGCTGCTCGCGGCCGAAAAATCCGGCGGAGTGTATGTATTGAAACAGCCTTGTGCTAATAATTGCTGTTCAAGTAGAAATTCCTTCAGTAAATATACGCATCCCCCTAGTGCGTGTACAGCTAATTCTTTATTATCTGCTGGCGTTAAACCCAAACTGTCTCCTGATGTACGACAAAAAATTTATTACACACGAATCGTAAATATGTAAAAATAAAGATTTGTTAAAATTATAATTAATTACCTTCGTTTAGATAGGGTCTCAAACCTTCAGGCCATACAAAGCTCGAGTCCTTTTCCTTTTTAAAATAACTTCCTTCGTGAAGTTTCTTTAAAGAGAAGAGAACACAAATGTGAGAGGCATATTTAATACATATTAATAATAATTTCTATACAATCATAATATACTGAGCATTATTTGTTACTGACTTTCAGTACAGTTGTAGCA
Source organism: Tetramorium bicarinatum (assembly GCA_928718305.1). Classification (NCBI taxonomy): domain Eukaryota; kingdom Metazoa; phylum Arthropoda; class Insecta; order Hymenoptera; family Formicidae; genus Tetramorium; species Tetramorium bicarinatum. The sequence continues at coordinate 17,229,839 of OV788322.1, forward strand.
GACCAGAATTGTGCCTCGCGTTGTAGCGATTCTTTTAACGCTGCTGGTAGAGTGCTGTTAATAAGCTGCAGAGTTTTTTGTGATAAGTTTCCGCGTTCATATAGCACCTAAAAAACCAAGCAAGAGTAATTTTTATATATTTATCAATAAATGTGCAATAGATTTAAATCATGATGATCGCGTACATGAACCGGTGGATGATGAGCCAGCAGAGTCAATAGTCTCGAGTTGCAACGATCATCGACGAACTGACCAAGGTAAAATTCACCTATCGTCGTATCTATAAAACATACTCCGAAGGAGCTAATCGTTGAACCAAGATCGCACTTTTCAATCAGAGACAACAAATAATTGGAGTTTGGTGTAGACGCTTCCACGTCTAATGGAGTGTACACTCTTGTACCTCTAGTACTGACTTGACAAATTTCGCGCTTCACAACTTTATCGAATTTTGTCGGTCTCGTCACTGCAAACAAACAGATACTCAACATTCCAATGTTCTTTTACATGAAATAAAATATATATATTTCATACTTTTACTGCAGCGCGCTGCCATCATTTCTGGATTTTCAGTTTGCTCGACTCGCGCGATTTTGTACCCTCTCTCTATTAAACTCGCCGAATAGCGACCATACCCAATTTCAGGAAATCCAGAATGCGCAAATTCACCCTACAATGATACTTAATGTCATATAATGAAATCAAAGGGAATTGTGATGATTCTCGTACATATGTATGTACATAGACTTACTCGCATGTACGTGAGACTGAGCTCATTGACGCCAATTACTGCATCCATGTGATACAATTCGTAGAATTTGCCGATTTTGAAGAAAAATACACAGTCAAAGTGATTACTTTTTAATTCCCACCATTGCCTCATCGCCTAAACAAATTTTAGAATAAATACTTGTTAATCAACAATGTTAATAGGTAGCAAAGTATTTAACAGAAGCTTCTCTTACAGGAGTTTGAGTATTTAAGAAATCAGTGGGTACGTAGAGTGTTCTGGAATCATAATTTGGATCCTTTGGTGTTCTTCTGTGTATATCCTTTATCTTTTCTGGTTGCAAGAACTCCAATTTCAAGTGAGGCCAAATATGCGTAGCAGGAAGTCCATTGCTTATAGTTTGATTTTGAGTTTGCGCAGGTTGTTTCGAATCTTTTTTATTCTAGAAAAGCATTGTGAAATTAAAAAATTTTTTGCTTGGCACTATTTAGTCAAAGAGTAGTTTTTACATGTATAGTCAAAAAGTTTTATAAACGCTAATAGCACGAGGTGATGATTATCTTTTTTTTTATTAGTATAGCAAAAGAGTTAATTATATAAGAATAAAAATATAGAGATCAATCTTTTTATCAATCTAATTATTTTAATTATATGTACTTACAGTCTTAGTATTTTGAGAACGTTTTGCTTGTCCTGAGTTAGATTTAAATGTAGTCTTCCTCTTTTTCTAAAAAAAAAATATTTATATTAAATATAAATTTCTTTGTATAAAACATAAAATTAACATTTCGTCGAACTTTTAAATAAACTGTTTCTACCTCTGGCGTTTCATCTTCCGTTCCTGTGGAAGGTTCTTGTTCTGTATCTCCTTCAGAAACTGATTCAGATTCCTCACACTCGGAACCTATAGAAAATTTAACATATTATTCTTTCTAATAACAATCTTCTTAACTTAAAATTATAATAACTCAAGTATATTCGTGGTTCGGCACGTAACAAACCTGGTTTGAATTCATCTCCAGAATCTTCATCTGAATCAACATCGGGAATAATAAGGCGCCGTTTTTTAGGCTTTATAGGCTCGTCTTCTTCCTCAGTATCTACTTTATATGATCTCTTTTTATCATCAGCATTTTGATTTTCTTTTCCATTTCTGACAACTCCTATGTATAAATATAGTATAATATACAGTATGTATAAATACACGATGCACATAGATACCGAATTATTAAGATGACGAGTGTTACGAATGAAAATTACCAAATAAAATACAATAAAATATAATTTAAATTACTAATTAAATAAACCGTAAGCGCGTGATTTTTACTAGTACATTATCCATAAATATTTAAGTCCAAAATTATGATTACACTGTTACATGCCAGTAGATGTTTTATGACAATAAATTGTCCGTTCACACATATGTATCATATCAATAGTAAAAAGAAGCGTTACGTATGAGACAATGATTTACTTTTTCCTCATACGTTTGATACGACCGCGAGTGTACTTTAAGCAAAAAATAATTTTTACAAGTCGAACCTTTGTTCTTTTGTTCTCTCTTAGGAGTTTGTGACTTTTCACGCTCTTCCTTCGCTGCCTCCGGCTTCTTGACAGTTTTCGGAGACGTGAAATAATTAAGTATCGTATTTACTTTCGGCATATTTGGCTACACTCGAACAATTCTAATGTTAAAGGATATCATTTATACAAGTTGCGGCCAACGGATCTACAACAATCTACAAGAGCAGCCACGTGAGACAGCACAGAAACGATACAACGGTTGCATCGAAAGCAATCAAAAGCCCGGTAAAATCTAAGCCAATCTAACCTAACCTAACCCGGTCCTCCTTGGTTTTCCGAAACGCATCAAGATTCGACTTAAGGTGCTCCGTGGCTGTTGAAATGTAGAACGGGCTTGAGGGTGCAGTCCCATTAAGTACGGATCGGAATGACGGATCGGATTTCTCACTAAAATTGAGCGATCCGTTCCTGTTCCGTTCCGTAAAAATTTCCGCTATACGAGTCCCATGTAGCAAAAACGGAACGGAAATCCTGGTAATCTTGGTTACAAAATATATTTCACTCTTACAATTCAGTACTTCAGAGTATTTATAACTATGTTGTTAGCAAAATAATTGCACAAATTATGTATATTATTACTTTAGTCGCATCAAAATAACGAAATATCAACAAATTAAGCACATTAACTTGTGACCGATGCGACATTCCGTTCCGTTTTTACTACTTATGGGACTCGTAGAGAAAGTTTTTACGGAACGGAACCGGAACGGATCGCTCAATTCTAGTGAGAAATCCGATCCGTCATTCCGATCCGTGCTTAATGGGACTGCACCCTGAGGCTTGACTATGATTGGTTGCAACTTTACGCGACTCCGTTCAGTCCGTCCGACGACGTCGTGTATACGTCTATGGCTTTAACGGACAACTCTCGTTGATGTCAGTTGTCAGTTACGGACAAACATTTGTTATGAAAATACTATAATCAAAAGTGAAGTTGAAATGAGACAGATGATGGCGTGTTATCAACGATAACGCGAAATAGGAAAGCCAGAATTTGAATGTAGTTTAACGAGGAGTGAGATATTCGTAATCGGTCTGTCAGATGATTGTCAAACTCGTCGCTTGACGGTTACGTGAGCCTCGAATTTAGCTGAATTTAGCAACGATGCAGCGCTACGATATTTTGATCCAAGAGATTGAGGGCATCGACGACTATCTCGGGCCAACTTTCCGGTAAGCGAAAAATCAACGGATCGGGGATGGAAGTCCCAGATCCCAAATCGAACGCGCCCGCTTGCCCGCCCGATCGGAATCCACCCCCTTCACGCAGATGCAATGAGTCCGCGGCTCGCATATGCGCACTCGAGGGGGTGGCATTACAGACGCGTCCATCGCGTACACAACTCGTACTCTCAAGCGAGAATTTCTAACGCGATCTCGCTACGTTCGCGGAAATGTCAATTACGGTGGCACGAAACCTCCTATCGTCCATGGTGCCGAAGCACGAGTACCTACTTTATGAGATAGAATCAACCGACACTAATAGCATAGGCCTCGTTTTCAGGTATTGCCGGGGGATGCCACGGGCGAGTCGCATAATTAAGAAATCTTGTTAAAAGACGAAGGAAACTGTGGTGACCGTCGATTTGTGTTGCAGGGCGATTTACGATGGCCACGAGCATCAGAAGTTTATGGAGAAACTTGATGATCGTATTAAAGCTCACGACAAGGACATCGAAAGGATGTGCAATCATCACTATCAGGGATTTATCGATTCTATTCGGGAGCTCTTGCAAGTTCGCTCGCAGGCGCAACAATTGAATGTTAGTTTTGCTGCGCTTTAGAGCGACGTAGCGATAGTACGATTTGACTTTGATGCAGCAACGTTATTTTTTTCTTAATATACAGGATGTTTTATATGAAGCCTATTCGTCACCGTGGGTAGGTCGTTCAGATTAAACTGAATAGGAAGGTCCTTTTGCTTTTATGGCATGAAATCTCCTTTGTTGTTATTTTATATCTGAGGATCTGATCTATAGAAGAAGATACTCTAGAAGAGGAAAAATAGTACCGTAGTTTTCCCTTGCCTGTGGCACTACACTCCTGTGATTTTTGAGTTGATTTAACCATGCTCCCAGTTGTATGTCGTGCCAGTGGCAGATACATATATTTAAGAGCAAGAATTCACGTTACAATCTCTTGCACGTTGTACAGAGAAAGGTGGCAAGATACTTTTGGTACTGTCCCTTATTTCACCGAAAGGTGGCAGTCGAGTAATAAATTTTAAACAAATATATTTTTGTTCTATGTAGATTTGAATTCGGATTTTTTAGTTCATAGAACAGCTCATATTTATTAACACCATTCGCGTCACGTGACAGTAAATAAAGAATTTGTACGTAGTAAAGATCTGCAAATCAGTGTTGCACGCCATTCGCCTGAAAAGAAACTTGCTATGCCGTGCAAGATGTTTACAACGCGCTCTTCTCAATGACTCATCGTGTGTTTAGCACGAAATGCTGGGTCGTCTCTTTTTGCCGAATCGCGCGAACGCATGCTGATTTCTAGATGTTACGTAATAATTATTATTGTAATCACAAAACAATAAAAAACTTTTCCATTTAGTTTAATTTGCTCTCCACACACGGTGGATACGACGCTTCATATCAAATATCTTGTATAAGCGATTCTTTAATAGTTCAACCTTGTCACGTAGGCAGAGATATTGGAGCTTGACAAATGCATCACGGCTACATCCACCAAGGTGATCGAGAAGGGTGAAGAACTCGTAAAAGCTCGCAAAGTCGAGAGCAATATGGCTGCTGCTGTAGACAGTCTTACCATGTGCCTTCCTGTCTTAGCCGCGTATGCAAAGTTGCAGAAACAATTAAAAGATAAACGTTACTATCCAGCCTTGAAAACGTTGGAGCAATTGGAGCATCACGATCTGCCGAAAGTTACGAATTATAGGTTCTCCTCTCAAATTACACAACAAATACCACAGTAAGTTTGGAAGGATCTTTTTTTCGATATTTTGTTGTTATATGCAATATTGCAAACTCCATGTAGAATCGTCTTTCTCGTTCCAGATTGCGCGAGAATATAAAGGATGCATCTATGTCTGATTTAAGAGATTTTCTAGAAAATATAAGAAAGCATTCACCAAAGATCGGGGAAGTTGCAATGAGGCATGTGAGTAATTCAATTTTTTTTTTACTCTTGCTTAACTGGCGAAATCTATTATCTATGTACAATTTATTGTGCCTATTTTTTTATTAGACTGCTGAACAGTTAGCGACTGAGGCAGAAATTATAGGAAGAAAGAAAAAGAGGTCTCACACGAATCAGTTAAACGAGCTTGATGAGGAATTGAGCGCTCAAGATTTAATGGATTTCAGTCCCGTGTATCGATGTATGCATATTTATACTGTGCTTCGGGAAGGAGACACTTTCAAAACATATTATAGACAACAAAGAAAGCAGCAAGCTAGATTGGTTTTGCAGCCACCCATTAATATGGTAAATTCACTTGAGTATTGCCATATCTGTACATCTGTGTTTCAGTAACGAGATATCTTTTTCCTTTTAGCACGAGAGTATAGTCGGATATCAGACTTATCTTCACGGTATTATTGGTTTCTTTGTGGTAGAGGATCATATATTAAATACAGGTAACGGACTAGCTACTCGTGCGTACTTGGACGAGCTTTGGACCATGGCGTTGTCGACCATAGTGAATGCTTTACGCACGCATTCGGTAAATCATATGCAGTGCTATATTTTATACAATTATACAATTAATTTAAGAGAATTTATATTTTTTAGGCATATTGCACAGATGCTACGCTCATACTAAAAATAAAAAATCTTATTATGTTATTCAATACTACTCTAAGGGTAAGAAATAAAGTGCCGTCATCCTTTATTATTCAAATATATATGTATAATTCAATTTTTTCTTTATTATTTATAAATAGGACTATGGGTACTCCGTAGGACAGCTGTGGGACTTGCTACAAGAAATTAGAGTTCATTACAACGAAGTTCTGATGCAACATTGGGTTCAAGTATTCAGGGATATTTTGGATGAAGATAGCTTCTTGCCAATTAAAGTAATTATCATACATATTTACGAAACATTTGACTTTTGTTAAATTATTTGTTTATTCATTTATCACGTTCCAGGTTACAACGCAAGCAGAATATGACCAAGTTTTAAATCTATTTCCTTATCACGACGAAGAATTGCAGAAAGCCGAGTTTCCAAAGAAATTTCCGTTTTCTGATATGGTACCGAAGGTCTATCAACAAGTAAAAGAATTTATCTACGCTTGCTTAAAATTTTCAGAGGATTTGAACTTTACGCAAACGGAGATCGATGAGATGATATGCAAGTCGACGAACCTGTTATTAACGAGAACTTTTAGCGGATGCTTGTCATCCTTGTTTCGCAAGCCATCTTTGGCACTTTTGCAAGTAGTACAAATTATAATAAATACGGAATATCTCGAGAAATCTACAAAGTATTTAGAAGAATTTGTAACTAATATTACTGGGTAAATATCTAATAATTATCATATTCCGTTTTTATAAGTCATTAAGTTGTATTCAAATTTTTTTAGCACACCGCATCAGGGACAATTAAGTTGCGTGGGCGTAGAATCTGCCATGTTTCGAGTCGCGCGAGATGATGCTGAGAAGCAGATTTGCGATAAACTGAAAAATAAGCTAGATGAATTTTTAGAATTGGAAAATTACGATTGGAACTTGGCAGAACCTCAAGGACATGCTTCGGGATTCATTACGGATCTTATTGCATTTTTGCAAAGCACTTTCACGTGCTTCACTAATTTGCCGGTAAATATTGCGACATAATGCGGTTATATATATATATATATATATATATATATATATGCATATATATATGCATATATATATATATATATACATGGTTTTTAATATATGATAATCGATAATTAATATTTCAGGACGAAGTAGCTCAAGTGGCATGCAAATCCGCGTGTTCTCACATCGCTAAGGCCATATTAGGCATTTTGATTAGTGAAGATGTGAAACAGATATCCATGGGTGCATTGCAACAAGTTAATTTAGATACGATACAATGCGAACGTAAATTTTTGTATTTTTTATTATATAATGATTTTTGACACAATAATATATTCTTGGAAATATAAAAATTCAAATTATTGTCATTAATTATTTCCAGAATTTGCTGCTTCTGAACCAGTCATTGGTTTGCCAGAGGGAACCTTATTGCAGTACTTTTCGCAATTACGACAGTTACTAGATTTATTTATGAGTTGGGACTGGCCTACTTATTTTCACGATTACGGTCATGACTCTAATAAGTATGATTTAGTAACTCCAAATATGGCTGTGCTTCTACTGGAAAAGTATGTTTATTATTTCCATCTTTGTTTCGCGTGTATTATAATTGATGTATTACTATTAACATATATCTTTTTAGGTTGAAAGAATCTGATAAGAAAACGGTATTCTCTGTGTTAAAGAAAAGTGAAAGGGATAAAAAGAAATTACTTGAAACTGTATTAAAACAATTACGTCAACTAGCACAGACTACCCAACAGCAGTAGAAGTTGAAATCAATAATGTAATATATATATATATATATATATATATTCCGAATGTGTATATAGTAATTTTTATATATAGATGTTGCAAGAATGCGACAATTAATATTTATTAAAGTATATTTACTTTTCACATACATATAAATTCTTTAATATATTGTACATTTTTCAAAGTATTTTTTTTATTATCTGTCTTTTCAATTTTCAATTATTTTCGTATGAATACAGAGATTAATGTGGGGAGAAAAAAATTAAGTACGACGTAATATTTGTGTTCCCATATACTTATTATTTTAATTTCCTTCTATATTGGCATTGTTATATTACATGTAAACGAGTCACATATCGTACAATTACTGTACAGCGGATTAAGTATGATCTATAAAGTTCCAATTGCTACACCTCATATACAGTGTAACTATTCTTGGAATCATACAAAAAGTTTTGATGCAACTGTTTATTTGGTGATCACGAGAAATTTGTGACATTAACAATGCCAAATTTTTCGTGTCGAAATATAAAGTAAATATATATATATATATATATATATATATACACACATACATATAAGTTGATATAGAAATATAGTTATATTGAGAATATTAAAATAGAGATTAAATACAAATCAACAATAATTCCAGTAAAGTAGTACCAAGAGCGCAACGCCTGGCTTACGACGAATCCATGTAATAGTTTTAGTAAAACAAATAATATTAATAATACGCATAATTGTGTGTTGCATGTGGCACAATTTAGTCGGTGTGTGATGCAAATTTTAATCAATTAAGACTATTCATCTATGTTATCGGGATCCACATCATCAGGTAGCATGGAATATTTGTTGGAAGCTACAAAATTCTTCAAAACAAAAAAGAATATCTTAATGCTATATCTATTCATCAATCATATTTCACATTAATTTATTTTACTTACTGGAGCTTGCTCATCCTTAGCCTTCGGCATTCTACTGATTTCATCTTTCTCCTTATCTTTGCGATCCCTGCAGTGATAAGTAAAATATAAGTAAACGCAAATCTCATTATTAAGTATATTAAGAAAAATATGTATTTTTTTCTGTTAATACTTTTCCACCACACGAGTATCCTTTTCAGCAGATTTTTGAGATCCTTTAGATGTCAGTGGCCCAGAACGCGGAGCTGGTGATGCTTTGGATCCACTTTGTTCCTCTACTTTAAAAATACATATCACATTTGTTAACATCTATATGCCAAAGTAATTTTGTATTTAAAGAAAGAAATTTACCAGAACGAGTAGGAGCTGGTTGAGATCGGGGAGCGGACCTTTCAAGCCGAGCATCTCTATCTTCTTCTGATCGCCAAGCCGGTCGCCCTCTCTCCTTCTCCTTCTCCTTGTCGTCGCGTCCTTCCTGCAAGCGGAAACAATTTAAGTCATGACTTTTTATAGTTTATAGACTATTCTTTGCTCAACTCGAAATACTTACACCATTACGTCGGCCCCAAGTACCGTCTTTACGTTCTTTAGATTCCCTGGAGAGAAAACATTAGAATTTTTAATAGAAATTCAGATTCTTGCACAAATTTTATGAAAATACAATATGTAATATCCTTGACATGAAATGATATTTTCATATGAAGGAATTTCAAACAATAAGTAAAATGGAATAATTCATGCTAATAATTTAATTGTCTTGAAACATAAATATTATACGTACGTCTCTTCTCGGGATCGCGATTCCGCGTATGACTTGGCGAGACGTTCTTCTATCTCTCGCTCACGGGCAGTGGTATCTACAGGTTTCGCAGCACCGAAAATATTGGCTGCGGGCACGGGCGCTGGCGCTCGTTGAGTCGATTCCGAGCTCGTCGTCGATTTCGGTTCCGAGCTCGCCGTTAATTTCGATTCCGTGCTCGGCTCTGATTTCGATTCTGTGTTCGCCTCTGATTTCGATTCCGTGCTCGCCTCTGATTTCGATTCCGTCGCGTTGTCCTTAGCTGACGAGTCTTCCGCAGCTACGATGGACTCAACAGGTTTCGTGCGAGGTTGCAGCTGCAGTTTCGGTCTTTGCCGTCCCTCGGCTAAGTAATCATATTAATAAATATAATATTATTCATATATTCAGTATTAAACAATTGTATACTTACGTTTCGGATCTCGATCTTGCCGACGATCACGATCCCAATCGGAATCACCATAATTACGACGTGGCCCGAAACTACTGCTCCTGTCCCCGTCTCTCTCTCTACTTCGCCCTCTATCGCCAAAACGATTCCAATCCCTGTCTCTGTCTCTATCCCTGCTATCATCTCTAAAGCCACTCCTATCTTTAAACGTGGAGCCTTTATCGGTGTTATCTCTCTCGCGCCATGCACCTGGCTTATTATCGTACTCATGTCCTGTTGAATAAAAAAAACATTTCTCTACTGTAAGATGATTCTTTAAAAATTTATCACTATCGAAGAATTCATTTCTCTTCTTCGCAAATGTAAAATTTAGATAAAAATATACATACTTTCTCTGTCATCTCGTCGATCCCTGTTATCAAACCGATCTCTATCGTATCGACTGCGATAGGAATCTCCACTGTCCAGCAATTCCTCGCGCGGTCCACTTCTCCAATCGCCGGACGTGCGTTCCGGATCATCGTAATTATCCCTACGGCTGTCTCTGCCCATCCTGCCACCTCGACGATCATCGTTACTGCTATTCGAGACTTCAATTCTTACTCGTCTCGTCTTAATAGTCTATATGGAAAGAGATATAACATTATTTTCAGCAAATCGCCGATAAATATTAAATACTGTTTGGGGATGACGTGTGGCTCCGTACCAGCGCATACTAGCGCTACAACTAATATACCCTCCGATGAGGAGCCCCGAGTTCAAATCGCCGTGGCTCATCATCCAGCATATAGAGATTCAGTCTCTGTGAAGTTTTGTATTCCTTATTATTGAATACTATTTGCTTACCGTATTTGTCATAGACAAAGCATCGATTAAGCTCTGTCGATCCTCAAATTCGACATAACCGTAGCCCTTAATTTTATTTGCGTCTTTTGGCAAACGCATGTTGGAAATCTGTGAACAGAAAAATCAGTCGCATTATTTGCGATTGATTTGTGAAAAATGAAAAAAGATGATAAATTTTCATGTTTGATTATCGAAACATACAATCAAGATTTCTAATAAGATTTCATATCAATTAAGTATACACGGGGAGTGAAAAAGGTAGCTTTATCAAACATGTTTTTTGGGATTACTTACAAGTAAAAACAAAAGTGTCACTCATCGATTTTAATGAAACTTTGTACCGTTGTAGAACTATGAAAAATATTTGATACGTATTTTTGTTTTATCGGCCAAGATTCGCTCTGAAGGGTGAAAACTACCTCTTAAAGATAATGAGTAGATTTTATATATCAAATTGAATAAGTTGAAAGTTTTAAAAAATAAAAGGCTTATAAGGGGTTTTTGGGATCGCTGAAACTAAATTTGATGTCAAAAGTAGGAAATTCATAATAACGGTCCGAATATGGCGGCTCCATACATTAAATGTAATTAAATTTAATGTATGTAGCTGCCATATTTAGACTGCCATTATGAATTTCCTACTTTTGATCTCTATAAGTATTTTGCTTTTTAAAACTTTCAACTTATTTCATTTGATATATAAAATCTACCCGTTATCTTTAAGAGGTAGTTTTTACCCTTCAGAGCAAACGTCTGTTCTTTTCCGCTGCACTGCTGCATCAGTGAACGAAGTTAGAATGAAACAAATATTTTTTCTCGTTCTGACTTCGTGCACTAGTGCAGGGATAAAGAACAGGCCCTTTGACCAATAAAAAAAAATATGTAGTAAATATCTTTCATAGTTCTACAACGGTGCAATTTCATTAAAATGGGCGAGTGACACTTTTGTAGGTTTACTTGTTAGTTGCATCAAATATAAATAAAAATTTGTTTGAAATATTTGACTGCTGAAATTGCCATTATAGAAAAAAACCTCGATAAAGTTCTGGCAATCTTCAAATGTGACATGATTGTTGAAATTATAACACACATGTGTTCGTGTGTATATATACACACATAAGTAGAATAAAATTAAAGACTACAATATTATTTGTCGTAATAAGTCTTCAATCCTTTAAAGTGTGATATGATGCCGTAAGCATACAGATAGATAATAAGGATACTTGTGAAAAAAGCGAACCTTCATATCTGCGAAAAAATCTGCCAGATCTGCTTCATCTACATCGTATGGCAGATTGGTCATATAGGCTACATAAGGAGGATTTGTAGGGATGTTCTCCTCATCTATCCCTGGTCCTCGTGCAGCCCTTGGAGCAGTCGGCAATATAACTGGATCTTTGCTGCTTCTTGATGAGAATCCTTCTGCAAACATAATAATCAATATCGATCAAATAAGACGTTAAATATATTTTTTATGCCATATTAGATACCTATATAAACTAATTAAAGGGATTATAATATTGGTATTGCCATGTTTCTTCCTTTATTACAATTGTAACATAGCAAAAAATTTTTTTATATTCTACATATAGATAAGAGTAATAAATACATACAACTTAATATTATTATATCGCGTTTATTATTACTTATAATTATATAAGCCTGATGCATGAGCACAGATATGTTTAGTAATCAACAGAAAAATCGGGCTGTAATATTTTTTTTATAAAAAATAAATGTAAAGTCACGATCGATCGTCGATTACAAACTGGGACAAAGGCGATTCCTCCGACTTACCATGATCGTCCTCCACATCGTCGGCCCAATTGGATGATTTCAGAGCTATATTTGGGGTCGGTCCATTTCCGTCGGCCAGAAATGACCACAAATCGACGGTTACTCCCTTCTTCTTCTTGTTCTTCTTACCTGCAAAAATACACGCGGACATATTGTAAGAGGAACGTCGTGTCGCGCCCAGTAACGCGAAGCGCGCCTAGCAGCTCGTGCAATATCGAAAGCATGGTGACCACGTCGCGCGGAGTTTGGTTAGGTGCGAACGTGCGGGGGCGAGAACGGCGGCGCGGGCGACGCTCCGGAGTTACCTCGGCCCCCGAAAAAATCGCTCTCCACCGGGACTCGCCGTCGCGGCGAACGAAAGCGTACCTGGTGCGGACATGGTAACGGCTGAGAAGTCCACGAAATTACGTGCCAGGCCGTGTCTACGTGCACGACACGACCACCCTCACAGAATCCGTGTAAGCAGGAACTACGTTAGCGCGAGATTGCACGTGCGACGCGTGTGTAAATGCCCGCAACGACCGCGCCATCTGTCATCAAGTCAACATTTTAATAAAAGGATCTACCTTTAAACTAACTACCCAATAGGAGAGTTTGTTTTATATCAAACAAATTCTCCTATTGGATATTGTTAGTTTAGTTTAGTTGACGACGCGATATCTTTCGTTTCGGTCACGTGGCCTCTTTTGACGCTGAAATCCAGCGTCATAACGTCAAGTGAAAATGCATCCTAATGGCTCCGGCATCAGCGCGATATCCAAAGAGAGTCGAGCTTTAAAAAGAAAATTCAATCCTCATTGGATTGATTGGATATCGCGCGTCGCGCGCGACGTTAATCGCGCTGGTGTGCCGGAGCTATTTAAGGCTGAAGTCTTGTGACTGGTAATTAAAATCACAAGAGTTTTCTCAAGTTATTAAAATTATTCCGATAAATCAGAGGGAATACTATCAGTGGTTGCCAATTATTTATTTACGTACATACACGTTTATCGGCAATATTTTTCAAATACCAAAAAATACTCAAAAATTGATAAAACTATTAAACTATTAAAGAAATGAAATCATTAAGTAGAAGGGAGCAGCAATAAAAAATGAATATTTTTTAATTTTTATTTTTTATTAGTTGTAATAGAATAATGTTAGGTAATAGAATTCAGGATAATATTAATAAAGTTAATTTAATATATACAATATTAATCTAAAAAAATTTTTAATAAAATATAAATAGTTACTATATACGTGTACTATATTGTTTATTAATTTATATGTCAATCTGTTGTATAAATACAATAGGAAATTAATAAGAATCAAGAAAGAAATGTCATTAAAGACACAAAAAATCAAGATGAAGAAAAATAAGAAATGTAATTACGACAATTCTATTTGTTTCTGTCTGAAATATTTGACATGATAATTATAGTCTTCGAAATCAATTGTCCACAATAATGCCATGTATATTGTCAATATGCTGGACAATAATACTCGATCCGCACTGTAAAAAAAAATTATCAATCATTATTTTAATTTTATTTTATTGGTTGTTAGGACATTATTTAAAATTTGCATAAAAATAATAAATTGTCTTTCAATATGTAAATGTTGTACAAATATACTTTATGAAAGTATTCAAAATCATTTAGCATGTATATATTATAAATGTGTGTATTATAAATTATGTTACATATATATATATTTTTTTTAAGAGGCTGTTGTGAATATAAAGAATTTAAGCTCAATTTCATAAAATCTTACCTCATGATAGGATAAAGCCATAAAATAACAAGAAATCCAGTGAAACTAGGATGCCTCATGTGTCTCATATATCTGCACAGTTCTCTAGATTTTGTATTTAACGGACTATTTCTTTTAGACACTTTATACCATATCTGCTTGAGTCCACAGAGCTCAGCAATATCCATCATAATACATCCACTGTAAATAATACTCCAAGCGAATACATGGAGGCTGGAAAACAACATCCAGATTATCTCGTTGGAAGTCTCAAATTTCCACATTGTTGCAGCTGGAGTCTGCTGCCATTTATTGATCAAGAAGTGAAGACTCGCTGAACTGCAGGCGTTGTAAATACTCCTGCTAAGATATTCGATGTGTAGTTTACAAAAGGTATTCTTAGTCACGTCCGTGGCCATAATAGTATGTTGCAAGACAAAAATTGTAACGAGTAACATGTCTACTAAAAGAGACCATAAAGTAGATTCTGCCGCGTCACCTGAAAACAATCGAGTGATTTATAAAAGTATATTCTTGTAAAAACTATTACAACAGAAGAATTATTCATAACATAAAAATATATATATGTATGTACATAAATAAAAAGTATAAGAACAAGTAGAAATATTTCCATTTGTAGACCTATTTCTTTTCTGTTCTTAATTTATAATAATAATATACTATCAATAAGAAATTATTATACTATTATTCAAAGTTTGGTGTTTGTTAAAAAGGACACACCTGACACCATGTGTGAACTTGCAGTATCACCATAACTTGATAAGAAATAAGTAAATCTGCACAAGATGTAGCAAGTGTACACGAAACTGGAAGCGCCCACGATTACGCTCAACACCGTCGAGATCATTTTTGAAAGATAAATGGTATAAATAAATCAAGTTTTATGCAGGTTATGTCATGAAAAATGTATTTTTCTACTTCGTTATAACACTTCGTTACGAAAAAATGCACATTCCATAAACGTGACACTTATTTATAAATAAATAAATAAATTTCAACCCAAATTTAAGGATTATATAGACTATCGTAAAAATAGAGCATTGTACACCGCAATGATAACACTTTGGGCCGAATCAGTCTTTCATAACAGAAAGCGGTAAACTGATTGGTCGTCTCATCGTTTTTGCGGCGTGACAGACACGTCCGTGATCCGTGCGTGGTGTGTGCACTAGCCCTAAAGGTGCGAGATTTCATTGACGCTAGAAACCAGCGGCAAATGGGAGTCACGTGACTTTTGGCGTCAAGAAAATGGGGGAAAAAGAAGTTCAGACCATCTCAGCTTTTTCAGCGTGCCGCAAAATTCAAAGGTTATACAATTACAGTTATACAATGAATGACAACGAGAATGAAGTAAGTAATATATTAATATTATATGGTAGATTTGGAATATTTTGATTATTTTTATACATAAATATGCTGCTTTTTAGGATATTAATAAGTTATGATATAGACGAGCGGCAAATTTAGTCACGTGACTATATTTGCCGCTAGTTTCTAGCGTCAATGAAATCGCAGCTTAACTTTCTAGCGTGTGGAAGAAGCAGGGTGCAGGTGCAGCTGAACCTCGCTGCACCAGAACAGAACGGCATTCTTGTTCTCAACTTCTCAGGTGTGCGCGAAGGCTTATATGGCGAGGATGATTCCAGTGTCGCTGTAGTTTGTTACTGGTAGTTGTGAGTAGACGTGTGTTTGTGTACGTAGTTATATTTATTACATTCGTCAATTGGAGAGCCGCTGCCGCCAGCTGCCGCAGCCGTTGTCATCGGGTTAGCCCGTGTTCCTGCTGATTCATACGATCTGGAGATCTGCCAGTCCACGAAGAGGTTTTTCAAACGGCTCGGTTGGTTCCTCTCGATCTCGAGCTCGTAAGTCGCCCCGCTATCTGCTCCTTTACGTGACGTATCGTTGACGTTTAATAAGAATGGCGAGATTTCGAAAGACATTTTGAAAGGGCAAACTTCGAAGAAGGTTAAACGTCGAAGGCTTTGAAAGTTTCGTTGGATCGTTAGAGAACCCTGCCTCTCGCTGCACTCTTACATTTTTATATTTAATAAAAAAAATATTCACAAATTTGATTTATATTTGGTATTATTATGTATCGACGAGTAGAATATGAAAATGGCAATTAAAATCGTCGCTTGGCACTATGAAAAGAAAGTAATATATATAGGTAGTTTATAAAGAGATTTGCCTTCGATAAAAATGACTTTAAGGTTAGAATAATGTCAAAAGGTTAAAACATTTTTTTTATTGCAAAAGAAATTCGATATGCTGTGTATTTTCTAATCACTGAGTCAACGTTCTGCAAAAGAAGGACCAGTGTTTTTTTCTTTTTTTTAATCATATACACTTAATGTTTTCTATCTTTGTCAGGTGGTTCAACATGTCAAATCCGTTGGAGCGCATCAATTATGTGCAAGACAGCAGCAGTGATACAGAGACTGATTATAAGGAGACTGATGGAAGGGGAAGGCATCGCTTGTACAAGAGCAGATTGAGGTACGTCACAAATTTTCTGATACCACAATTTTAATTATTCAATTTCAGCAACACTAGAATATAATACCTGTAGGATATTCTTCAAAAATAGATTCACAGCACGGCATTTATTAAAAACTATTTTTGTCGTACATTACGAAACAGAGTATATCATTATTAATATTTAATAAATAAAAAGTTGACATTTTCGGAGATAACTTAGAATCTATTATTCTATATACATGAATGAAAAGAGATTAGCTCTGACTCTAGTTTCTACAATGTCTTGGACTTCTTAGCATGCATTTAGATTTGCCCTTATGAGTATCTATTATTTGCATGCAAATTATTTTTTATATATAAATTTTTATGCATTTTGCTAGTTGACAAAATGAAAAAATTCACTAAACTCATATTAATGAAGAAAATGCATAACATACACATTCAAATTTAGTTTATTTAATATTTGTATCTTGATATTTTATATATGCATATAAACATTGTCATATGTATTAAAATAAAACAGTTATAATGATATATAAATATATTTATTTTAAATATTGTGTATTATACATTTTCCTCAATACATTGATTTTTATTTTTTTTTTATTGCTATCGATTATTTAACATAATATTTTTATGCTAGATATTTGAAAATTCTATGTATAGAAAAATAAATAAAGATGAAACTTGCCTTTTATAGTACATTATAAAGGATATTATAGAAATTTGCAAAGCCAGCACTCTTTGCTGTCCTATCATAGATTCTCATATGTTATCATAGAATTTGTTTCTATATATAATATTCTGCATATATATAATGTATATGTATGTGTGTATACATGTATATAAATGTTTACTTCAAAGAGATTAGAACATCACTATCACATTTATATAACATATATTTCTCTCCATTTCTATATCTGAATTTCTCTAATATATATATTTCCGTCCGCACACAGAATAATAATTCATAAAGTAATCTCTTTGAAATTAACATTTTCTAATTATTCTTAGTAGCTGTATTTGAAACCACGACGATGTTTCAGAATAGAATTTTTTTCCCATGATATAAAGGCACATAAAAATTCGACTTTGCACCGAATAAAATGTCCATTATAAATATAAAAGAAAGGATTATTTTCGTGACGTTGAATTTCTCATATCGTACATGTACCCAAGATATCATGTTCTCTTGTATCTCGGGAATTTGGCTTTAACGTAATTGCACCATTTGCATTTTGCAAGATGTATATATATCAGATGTTGTGAAAGCAACCAACAAATTCTTATAAAGTAGCATAGATAGTAGAGACGTTACAGGTGCTTGTATTAGTAGCCAATTAGTACAAGATTACGTGGTTGTTCTGTGCATGTATAGTTGTGGTGGCTCGTCGAAGCCGAAATCTTGTCTGGTACAAAGGGACAGCAGTGGCGATCGGCATTGTCATTCTTTCAATTCCGGCAGAACGTTGCAGGGCACGAGGCTCATTAACAGGTAAATGCACGTAACAGATAAAAGCAGGAGTTTTCCTGTACGCTTATTTCTTTGAAAACAAACAGTTTAGAAATTTTATTGAATAAAATTAATATTAAAGAAGTAAAACAGTTCTAACTATATATTGATTTTTCGAACAATTATTCTTTTCTTCTTATAATGTCTGCAAATCTCAAAATCGAGCTACCGGGCTTCACAATTTATAAGGTAGGTCTTACAAATCGCGTTAATAACCATATCATCTTACCATGCATCTATCAAAAAGTTTTATATAACTTTATATAAAAAAATATTACTACATAAGCTCATTAAGATAATTAATCTTTCTCGCAGAATTCGTTCAAATGTCAATATGGCCAAACAAAGTCAGAATCAAAATCAAAACAGTGGCAGGGATATCACACTGTCGGGAGGAGCAGCGACAACGTCTACTACCGGAGTTAGCAATCAGCCAACTAGTGATGAAAGAATTACCCTCATCGTCGATAATACTAGGTGATACATTTAATAATGTATATTTAACAAATCTAATAAAATATGTGTTTCATAAAATTTACGCTTTTTTGTGTTTTGTATGTGTAAAATATTGATTAAAAATATAAAATTAGGATATAAATATTTTTAGTTAGATCCTATTGCTTTTTATTATTAAGCTTTCATCTAGTACAGAAATGATATTACTTTCTACAGTGAGTTAAAAACTCTAAGAAGCTACTTTTACACTATCAAAAAATTACAATTACGATTGTATAGCTCAGAAAATGTACTATTGCTGAAAAATACTCTACTTTAGTTATTCTTCCATTAAATTTGCTGATTTATTTGTCTCCTTATTAAATCCATTTGTGTTTTAATGTTTTTTTGTTTCAGATTTATCGTTGATCCAGCTTTGTTCACAGCACATCCTAATACAATGTTAGGTCGTATGTTCAGTTCAGGTGTGGAATATGCTCAACCTAATGAACGCGGTGAGTATGAGGTCGCCGATGGTATTTCTGCGATGGTTTTTCGTGCTATCTTGGAATATTATAAGGGCGGAGTAATTCGATGTCCTCCGACTGTAAGCGTTCAAGAATTACGAGAAGCTTGCGACTACCTGCTGGTACCTTTTGATGCTAGCACAGTAAAATGTCAAAATCTCAGTGAGTATTGTAAAACAATGTATGTGTATATATTTTTATTATATATATATATTGCTTTATTAATTTTATACATAATTTATAGTTATTTTTTATAAGTTTTACAAAAAAAGTTTGATCTTTTTTATTATATTATATAAGTAATTAGTATATGATAGATAAAATAAAAATTAAATTAATAAAAAAATGAGTTATTTTTGTAAGGATTTTTAAAGTTAAAGAGTTTGTTGTTGCAGGAGGATTGCTACATGAATTGTCGAATGAAGGTGCACGTTGCCAGTTTGAGGTATTTTTAGAGGATTTGATCTTGCCGTTGATGGTGAACAGTGCGCGACGCGGTGATCGTGAATGCCACATTGTCGTTCTGCTCGAAGACGATGTCGTTGATTGGGACGAAGAGTATCCGCCTCAAATGGGGGAAGAATACTCTCAAAGTAAGTAAATAAGATTTTAAAACTTTGGAATATTCTATACATACGCGCGCGCGGTGTATGGAAGTTCAACCGATAAACTTTCACACTAAACATTGTTGAGGACATTCCAAGGATTATTTTTTACGAATGGAGTTCGGGTCGAAAATGTTACATTACATTATGTGATGTCGGGAATATCAGAATGTTCAAAATTCTGAACAAAGTAATCCCATACACACCATAAGCCACCGAGTGGATAGTGCATAACGCATTGTTTATCCAAAAAGTGCTAATTAAATGATAATGGTCGACTACATCTTGTAGTGTTGAAAGATAGAATCGTGATCCTTATGACATTTTCTGAGCATGCCTAATTTCTCGATATGTTCTTCCTCATCTTGCTTGGTATTTATCATTTAATTGGCACTTTTTTAATGAGTACAGTGCATCACGCACTGTTCGAATTGGACGTTTATGATGTCACGCATAGCGAGTTGCAATGTTCAGAACATTGTACCGCTGACATTCTTTATATAGTGATATAACGATACATTTTCTACTCTACCAAGTCCATTTGCAAGAAAATGATCCTTAGGTTTCAACTTCTCTGAAGGTTTATTGGTTGAATTTTCGAACATTCGGTATAGTTCTAGCTAAATTGAGAATTCTCATCATAAAAGTAAATAAGTCTTAAATGAATAATAATTTGAAACTTCTCGTTTCATTAACTAATACGTTATATTAATTGATATGGAAACTAAATTTAGATAGTATGTTTTTGCAGTATATTTTATTTATTAAAAATCAAATATATTAGAATATCATTATTTTGCATAACGTAACCCACTTAAAATAATTCTTTTAAATATTCTCTTTTACGCATATTTTTTATATAGCTGTATAATTTGCTATAAGTTAACCTTCAGAAGCTTTAAGAAAACACGTGCAACTTTTTTAATTGTAAAATACAACAAGCGTTAACCGTGTTCAGTGCAAAATCGATTAGCTTTTGTCTTTGAAGGCATAATCCCCATTAGTTCCGCTTGTTTTCTTCAACAATAAATGCTCAAGGCAACTAGTGATATTAATACCTGTAATGTGCACTACATATATTTAAAACTTCGCACACTCAGGAAATGCTGGAACTTATGTAGCGACCTGGAATTTATATGCGACCTAACTAACAAACTTTAAATGCCGTTATAATAAATAAATATATATATATATATATATATGTATATATCATAAACATAAAAGAAACATAATTTTCTTTAATGACTAAAGTCAATTTTAAACTTAGAACTATACATACATATATTCATGATGTTTTATAGTTTATTACTTTTATTTGGTTCTCTTTATTTCTTAAAAACTAACATCTACTAGATCTCGAACATTGATTATTTAATATTGTATCCTTTTTTTTTTTTACTTTCAGCTGTCAATAGCACGGCAATGTATCGCTTTTTCAAGTATATCGAGAATCGAGACGTGGCCAAGCAAGTAATGAAGGAACGTGGTCTCAAAAAAATTCGTTTAGGCATTGAGGGATATCCGACTTACAAAGAGAAAGTGAAGAAACGTGCCGGTGGTCGCGCTGAAGTCATCTACAATTATGTTCAGCGACCTTTTATTCACATGTCTTGGGAGAAGGAAGAAGCCAAGAGTCGTCACGTTGACTTCCAATGCGTTAAATCCAAGTCAGTGACGAACCTGGCTGAAGCTACGGCCGATCCTGTTTTGGATGCTGCTGGAAATCCTATGCTTCTTCAAGTTGCCGAAGGAGCAGTCTCCCAGCCGGAAGTAGTTGGACTTCCTATGGGTTCGGACGCTGATGTGGACGGTCCGATGGGACCTGGCGATCAAGACTTGGGCCCGCTACCGTCAGACGAGCTACCGTAAAAGATAGAAATAAACTAGGATGAGATTTAGAAATTCTGAGAGAATTCTTAGAAACAAACTTTAAGAAAATATTTATAAAGTTCTTAAAAAAGCTTTTGAAGAAAATCTTGTAGTCTCCATCTTCAAGAATGAGAAATGAATTCTGAAAACCGGAGTGTACTGGATTCTTAAAAGACTGAGATGCATTTGATTTGAATCATTACAAATTGGATTCTGAAGACTTACATTGGAATACATTGGCTCTTGAGAACAGAGGATGTTATACGTTCAGAATTTTCCAGGATATGCATTCTGAAAATTTCAAACCTTAGAAAAAGAAGTGAATCGATTATTTATGAGGTAATTTCTGTTCTTTTGATGCCACGGGATTTATGCAATTTATATATTTCGTATAAAGAAAAATTTATATTGAAAGATTTACGAAAAGATTTTTTACGAAAAGAAACAATTTTCGTATTACGTTGTAAACCAGGCTTCATTTGTTGTTCTTTACTATTAATTGCATTGCTTTTTTTGTTTTTAGGTTTTCTATTTTATGCGATTTGTATGGCTATATTAAAACAGGACATATCGAAAGATTGATCGAGGCGCTCTGCACTCCAGTCTTCATGATTCAATGTTTTGCTTTTTTCTCGGTTTCTTTTTGTTTCGAATCTATATACAGTTCTATCTAAGAAAAGTTATTAAAGTCAAAAGACGTATGAAAGAATATTTTTAATTAATGATAGTATGAATGTCGTTTTGTCTTCGTATGATTTTCTTCAAGGTATGTATGACTCTATATAAAAAAAGACTTGTATTAAGACTATAAATGACATGAATTTCTTTGTCTAGTATCTCTTGTCATAAAGTTCTTTGTGATCTTTTGCAATTTTGTGTATATAAACGATAGTAGATTTACTTATATTTATATAATTGCGAATACGATCGATGTATTATTGTCGTACCTTTTACTACCATCGGTCTTTCCCGTTTTATACTATTATAATAAATAAAGTTGAATACGCGAGTTTTTCTCAATAAATAAATATTTGTCCTTTTGACTCCTTAAAACTCATTTTCCTTTTATTACAATCTTCTTAAAAGGCTTTATAATAAAAATACTTCCTAATACAGAAAATTTGTCAAGACAATTTGTATAGACAATTAAAAAATAAGTTTAATTATATTGACTATATATTTACAAAAATTTTTAAATTTTATTTCAAGGTACTTGACTCCCAAGCTCTGAATCTAGATGTATCATCTAGATTCTTGAGAGATTTTTTAAGGGTAGAATTTATATGATCTGCTTTTTTTACAATTTTCAATTCAACTTTAACTCTTAATTTGACAATTTATGTTTTCAAGTTTTCAAGAAAAGAAGCCATTATATGTAACAATATTGTAAAACCACGACACCTTCACACCCACACACACAGACAATTCGAGATGGAGCTTTTACCCCTATCCACACAAGTAGAGTACATCTTTATCATTATTTTATCCTTTTGCAAAGTACATTGCTCTATAGTTAATTGAATTTGTAAAATGTTAAATCACTAATTACAGTGACTAAAATCATGAGGACTTCGAATTAACCCCCTCCTCTTATCTACCCCCCCTTATCTCTCGCTTTTCGAGGCTTAGTAGGTCGTCAGAAAGGAAGTCGTTCGCCGACCCGGGGGAGGCGCACGCGCTATCAGAAGGTGGGGATTGGACGATCAATAAGGGACGTACTACCCCCGGCGGCGGCCTCAGGAGGGCAGGAGATCAGTAGTGTACGGGCGCGCGAGAGGTGCACGACGAGGGTGCGTGCGTGGGGTGTGTGCGCATAGAGGGTGAGTCGAGCGAGTGAGCGAGGGCAAGTGAGAGCAAAACTGCCCTTTCTCCCCCTCTACCCCCGGCGCTGCGGGAAAAACTCGCCTCAGCATGCAACCACCACCGAGAAAAGTAAGAGGAAGGCATTGTACACTCGACAACTTACAACCCCCGACAATCCCGGGTTGTAACCATCGTAATCTTGTAGAATTGACTTTTTCTATAGGGGTAGGGGAGAAACGTCTTTACGTCAAACCAAGTGCGTCCGAAACGCAAGAGTCATCTTCTTGTGTTATAGTTATACAAGGAAATCGGCTGTTAAACGTAAAGATCGTTCTTCTATGCCGATGCTACATAGAAAAATAAACTTGAACATCCCTCAGATTTTTAATATAAAACATATAAATAATATCGCAATTTTTTACCCGGTTTTTAATATTTTTTATATGTGAATTTACAATGACATATATACATATATATATATATATAATACAACAAATAACAATATTACAGTGACTAATACAACAAATAACATAATAAAAAATATAGAATTCAATTTACAAGATTCCTATTTTCCGCAGAAAGTCAAACGATAAAAGAATTATTGCATCGACTTCAATCTGTTAATATTAATAGTGATAACATTAATTTTATATTGATCTCAAAATTTTAAAAATAATAAAAATATAATAACAGTAATAAGAATGAGAAAGAGCAAGATCTATTTATCTATAATTATATCATCGGAATTGAAATTCTGTCTTCTGAAATTATGCCGGTTTTAATTGATAGTTCAAAGGAGAAAGCTTCTTAAAGGAAAAAGAAATAGAGGAAGCGGACGGGGAGGAAAAATTAATAAAGCGAAGAACCAAATAGGCGAAATAGGAAAGAGGCGAAAGAGTGCGCGTCCAACGTAATCGCTGTTAACACCCCTTATGTCAGAATTTCACGAGCAATCTACTTTCGGTATTACCTTCATCTTCGATATTATCTACATTAAATGGAGATACGGAATTTATGTCTACAGAATTTATGAAATTATATACGAGTGTCCGAAAAGTGACAGAATGATAGAATAATTTCAAGAAAATGTTTTTATTGATTTCGGTAAAAAGATTAAGGCAGCATATATTCTGGATGCTATTATGTTCTATTGCTAAATATGTGTGCT
Source organism: Tetramorium bicarinatum (assembly GCA_928718305.1). NCBI lineage: Eukaryota > Metazoa > Arthropoda > Insecta > Hymenoptera > Formicidae > Tetramorium > Tetramorium bicarinatum. Next base: position 17,254,603 of record OV788322.1, read on the forward strand.
TGTACGATAAATATTACGAATAATCGTTACAAATGCCAGTTTATAAGTAATTTATAAATTCATACGTATATTTAATTTTTATTAATTTATAAATAGTATTGCCATTTCATATATATAAATAATAATTATAATTATTTATAAAATATATTAAATCAGAACACCAGTAAATAGTAACATCGTATAATTTTATTATACAATAAAATAATTTCCGACTCATTGTAACTGTTATGTACAATATGTGTTGTATTACGTTTATATTATCGAATGGGAAATTATAATACTGATACAATATTATTGTTACTTGGTGTTTACTGGGAAATATCTTGGGAAATTAATGACAAAATTACAATTAATTTTAACAATGCAATTTACTGTTTTGCAATTTTTTTAAATTTGTAATTTAAATATTAATACAAGTTATATCGTTGGGCGGTGTTCGCTTCTTGGAGAAAAAGAATTTCTTATTTATACATGTGTACATACATATACACACACACACAAGCATAAAAAATTATTCTCCAAGAAACGACTATAAATATCGTTTCATATGTGATATTAACACTGGTGTGTTGTTGATTACCATTGATTTTCAATTTACACTTTGGGCGAGGAATGAGAGAAAGAAATTCGATTATTTGTAAGAAATAAGAAATTTGAAGTAACTCATAATTAAAAAGTAAAATAATAAAATGACTAATTTATATTTATTTAATTTGTTTTTGTTTGTGTGATTATAAGGGAAACTACGCGAAATTTCTGAAAAATGTACATACGGAGCAGGCGGCGAAATTGCAGGCGAAAAACCAGCATGAATGCGATCTTCTGGAAGACATACGGTGAGTTATTATTAAACGGCAATATTTGGATATAATGTCGCGCTTTTTAAAATAATAAAGTTTATAGTTTAGAAAATAATTATATATTTTTAAAAATCTACGTACATAGTTATGATTATTTCAAAATTGTTCTATGTAAATTTGAGATTTTTTTGATGGTTTTAATAATCAAATAAGCAGTAATTTTTGTTTTTTTTTTTACAGTAATTTTACGATAAAGAAATCTGCCATTGAAAAATCCTATTCTGAGGTAAGGAATTATTTACATTCATATTTTTATATGTATACGGACTTATTTTTTAAATAATAAATAATTTTTTAGTAATAAATATTTATATCTATTATTATTAATTGTAATATGGACGTACCACTGCTTTCAGGCGCTACTCAAAATATCGTCTGCATATTTAAATAAGAAGATACCGAATATACCAGATCTCAAAGTCGATGGAGCAGAAGAGAAATGGTAATTAAATCGTGCGAAATGAAAGTCTGCACATATAACTTTTATTTCTTTTTCTGTGATACATTGTGGAAAATCTTACACCTTAAAAATTATTTTTACGTATTTATTATTATTATATATTTACAACATTTAAGCAAATGCGGATTATAAAATTAATCTAATTCTAGCAAGATTAGATTGATTTATAATCCGCATTTGCTTAATTAGCTGTTATTAGTTTCTACGAATTAATCGACATGATTAATATATTATATTAATCTTCGGATACGTTATTGTGTAACAAAAAGATGAATAAAAAAATCAATATAACTTAATAAAGGTAAGGATTATTTTCGCGTATCATATGCACGGGAATTTGACCTCTACGGAATTGTATCGGTTTCAATTCGCGGCTGTTTATCGATCGGGGAAGTTTGCCAAGGAGAAGAAGGGTCATAGGTAAATGGCGATCCGCTGGCGGGCGGTCGAATGATTATAGGAATATGTGGAACGTGTGGCGAACCGTGCTGGAGGAGAACGAGAAGCTGGCGCGTGCACGCCTCGCCGCTGTCGAGGTCTTCCAGCAGCAGATCGCCGATGACGCCAAGAGCCTCAGAATGCACAAATTACAAATCTCTAAAAAGGTATTGTAAAATTTTTCTTAATGAATAATATACATCTTTTATTTATTTATATATTCAATATATAAATATAATCATACTTGTGTATAATTATATTTATATACATATCAATAATAATACATGTTGGGAAAGAAAAAGATCTTGGAATTAGTTTTAAAAAAAATTTAAATATATGTTTTAAATAAAAGATATATAAGGAAATTTTATACATGGACAGCATTTATAAATGCAATTCATAATTATAAATATAATTATATTTAATAATTCATAATTATAAATATAAATATTATAAATGCTATATATGGCTTATTACATAAATTTCAATATATGTAATATATTCAATAAATGAATTTCTAGGCAATCGACCAATTATTGATAGTACAAAAAGAGCTCCAAACTTGCGTACAGGATGTTGACAAGACGAAAAAATTGTACTTTGACGAGGAACACAGCGCACACGATGTGCGTGATAAAGCAAAAGACATTGAAGAAAAGTATGTATATTAAGTTTCATTATGCATGTACATTAAATTATCTTATCTTGTACTTGAAAATTAAGTCGCTCACAAGTACGAAAAAGCATGTATTACAATTTTTTATATTTATATTTATACTTGACCTTGACTATCATATGCTTTTCTTGATCTAATGATCTTTTTAACTTTTTGACAATTTGTTTTTTTCATACGTTGTATATTGTCATTATCGTTAACGAACTGCATAAATCGACCGCACAATCGCGAATGTAATAATTCATGTTCAATCAATGCTTTCAGATTGAAGAAGAAGAAGGGTTCCTTCTTCCAATCGATAACGTCTTTGCAGAAAAATAGCGCCAAGGTATATGATTTCTTATCATAAAAATTAATCGATTATTACAGACATTTTAAGTAAATTATCGCACGAGATTTTTTTATATTTCATACTTTTTTAGGCTTTATGTGGATATAAATTTTTTTAAACAAATACTTTTTAATTTAGTTTCGAATAATCTCATTTACATTATCAGGTGAGCTCAAAGCGAGACGCTTTGGAGGAAAAATCAACCGGTGCTCGCAACGATTATATATTGAGCCTCGCCGCCGCCAATGCCCATCAGAACCGATATTTTGTAGTCGATTTACAGTCCACCATGCAGGTAAGTTCCACAGCGGTGATTGATATGCGATTGGCAAATTGAAAGATAGCAGTAAGATTAGAAAATACTTTAATATGCAATTCCGTATTAAATGCGTAAGTTTTAGCTCTTTTTCTAACAACAAGTCTAGATAATAATTTCAAGTGTCTGACTCTATATGTAAATATAATATAATTTGCGAAATTTTAATTTTTATACTAAACTTGAGACTTATTGTTTGCATTTTTCTTCACGTTGTTTAGTATTTGGAACAAGGGGTTTACGACAAAGTAGCGGAATATTTAACACTGATGGGACGCACAGAGCTGCTCACTTGTGTAGCCACACAAAACAGCTTCGGCAAGATTCGCGATCAAGCTCAGCAGGTATATCTAAAAATTGATATCAGAATAATAGACTAGCAATATTATTTATAATATATTTTTATTTTTACATTCCTTATCTACTTACTTCGAGATTTTTTAAAATCTTTATCATATTGATATTATCATATTGATATTAATAGTTTTATTTTGGATTACAATGAAGAAAGAATTTACAAATAATAATAATTACAGCTCACTAGGGAGTACAATATCCAATGTTGCTGTTTATACTATCCCGTTTTGAAGCAACATATTCAATATGAGTATGAGGCTTGCGATAACGATCCGGTAGAGAGGTTTGTAAATCATCTTTATATAGTTTGTAAGTTATAATGATCTATTTTAAATTATATATCGATATGATAACGAAATAAATTAGATATAATCAGTGCTGAATTGGCATTACAAAAAATTTTCTTGTGAAACTACATTTTAATAGCATGATCTAGATAAACATTTTTACAAATCTAGGATAACTGCCGATCATGCGGCGGCTACGGCATTGGGCAAGGAAGCGCGTCGCTGGTCGACGAAAATTGCTCGCGAGGTCAGCAGCATTCGTGAAAATAATCGGAAACTTCAAGTGTTATACCAACTCAAAGAGTCTGGTCAGAAGGTTCGTTTCATTGGATGTCTTGAAAAAAAAGATATTGTTAATAATATGATTGTTTCACTAAAAATTCAAATTTTTAATAAACTTTAAAATGATATTTGTTTCAAGAAAGTTTATATTTAATGATGATTGATACATTTTTTTTATTGTTATAAAACTTTATTAAAGATAATCGATATACAAAAGGGTATAAATTTTAAAATTTTCTAATTTATTTTTTTCAGACTGATCCGAATGATCCTAATGGTCCAGATTTAGATACTAAGATCGATGAATTAAAGCACGCTGTTCGACGGGCAGAGGTAAGTTCAAATTTAGCTACCAAAAAAAAGAAAAATGTTTTATTTTGATATATATATATATATCTATATAAATATCTATATATATATAAATATTTATATATATATATCTATATATATATATATATATATATATATATCTATATATAGATATTTATATAGATATATCTATATATCTATATATCTATATATATCATATATATATATACATATATATACATATATATATATATATATATATATATATATATATAAAAGTTAAGTCAAATAGTAATTATAATGATTTATATAGAATGTGGCACATATATATGTATATTCATAATTTCTATTCTTTTTCTAACAGACAGCTAAACTCAAGGCAGAAGCGAGAATAGAATGTCTTCGACATGGTGGAGGTTTGTTAATATTCTGTTTTAATGAAAATGAAACTGTTTACATTGATTTATATAAGTTTATATACTTTATTCTGCTTCGTATTTTACAGTCAACGTAGACGAATTCTTACAAGAAGCTGAAACACTTAGCGTTCAGGACATGCCGCGTTCGGCCAGTTCTCTCTCCGTTAGGACAGATGCGTCTGGTGCAGCGGTAATTATCAAAATGCTCAATATATAATTCGTCGAATGTTTCTGGAGAATATTATATCTACAGATAGATATATTCTATAATTATGTAAAAATATTTTCTATATTTTTTCAATCTTAATTTTTCACTTCTAACATTAGCCATTTAAAATAATTGTATATTGTTCTCCGATAACAGAGAATTTGTCAAACAATCGCTCTCGTTAAATCATAACATAATTATATAGTCATCTTTAGATTAAAGATTAAAAAGATCAAGATTAAAAATATGTGAAAAAAATTGTAGTTTTTCTGATTTTTAATAACACAATAAAATAAGTGTATTTACACCCAAAATGTCTTTTAGGAACATCCATCATCGGATTCATTCTATGACAGCGATGGCGATGGCGGAAGCGACCTAACGACTTTAGAACGGCCCGGAAAGAATGCGCCTCAACAGGAAGAGGAAATCGAAGAAAGGCAAAGGCATGACAGTGCCGAGGTTGATGGTATGTAGATAATTTTCACACAAAATTAAATTTTAAAAATATTTATATAATTTAGTTATTTTATCTACACTTATTTACTTTTCTTTACGCATTACTTACTTTATATATATATACTTACTATATATATATATATATATATATATATATATATATATACTTTGTAGAAAACAGAAAATTCTCTTTTTAGCATTGCTGGAGCAGGAGAAGCAACGGATAGAGCAACTGACGGCAGGCTGGGATGATCCTACGGCGGTTGATTGGGACAACGAAGAGAAAGATGAACAGGATATAATGCACGAGACACCAGAGATGCCTTCTAACCAACCCATATACAAGTGCACTGCTCTATACTCTTATACAGTAAGCGATTCTATAGAATTATATTTTATAAAATAAATATAGAGTATTGAATTGTAATTGAAATTAAAAATGAAATTAAATATAGAGTATTGAATTGTAATTGAAATTAAAATTGCACTCCGTGCATTAAAAATATTCTTGATTAAAGTTGTATTTTTTAATATTTTATAGCAACGGACTAATTTTTCTCTTTTAGGCGCAAAATCCCGATGAGCTTTCCATCGTGGAAAGCGAGCAGCTAGATGTGGTGGGTGAAGGCGATGGCGACGGGTGGTTAAGAGCAAGAAATTACCGAGGAGAGGAAGGTTTTGTTCCTCAAAACTATCTCGATGTAGAAAGAGAACCCGAGACCACCACCGGTCTAACTTCGCAAGGTCCAGGTTTGGTTCAGCAGATTTCCTTCTCATCCGTCGATTATACCATTGACGATCATGACGCTGTCGACCCCGATGCCAATTTGCAAAGTGCCGCTTCGGAAGCTATAATACAAAACCATGTTGGAGGTACGTCGGAAAATTCATTTTGTTTATGACTTCTGTTTGTTTCGATAGAATCTAAAATGTCAGATATTTAAAATGATAAATAATATGATATATTTTAAATTGTAGATATGGAGCAATACTGCATTGCCCTGTACGATTACGACGCAACATGCGACGAGGAGCTGAGTTTTTTGGAAGGCGATATTGTTAAGGTGCTGAAAAAGGAACCACACGATGTGGACGACGGCTGGTGGGAAGGTGAGCTGAGAGGTCAGTGCGGTCTTTTTCCCTCTCTCGTCGTGGAACCTTGCGGTCCAGACGGATGTCCTTTGACCCCACAGGTGAGAAATTAAATAATATTGTATTAAACATAGATGAAAATAAAAAATCATCTAATTGTCAACTTATAATTAATTTTATAATAGAAAACTGATTTAACATTTTTATTATTTCAGGAGAATATAACACCACCGAGTTCTGCGCCACCAGTCTTTACTCCACCACAAGCACCAGAAGAATTTTTGCTAGCCGAAGAGCTTGCTGAAATGGAAGGTAATTATAGCTATTTTTATTAATTTGGAACTTTTTTGTACTCATACATGTTATTTTTATATATTTTATACATGTATGCTTTATATATTTTATATATTACTTATGTACATAAAAATAAAATTATATTTCCACATGTACATTTATTTATTTATTACATGTGTCTATTATAGAATCGCAAGAAGGAAAATCAATGGTGAATGGTGAGAGTGGATTCATGATAAATTTGTCTCAAGACCAAAAAGATCATTACGGTTCACAGTTTGAGGAAGATAAGCCAGATGAAACGCCAGGAATCTTAGGTGAGTTTCCAAATTAAATAAAAATCCTCGAAATAGGTTAGGATAATAGTTGAAATATAGCAGGTATTATTCATTTTAATCTGTAAAACATTATGACTTGCTGCACAGTGGTGGAGGTATCAGATGAATCAGGTGATAAGGTAAATTGGTATAATGTGAAAGATTAATTAGATATTTAATTTTAATATTTTTCTTTTCACAAAAAGCATGCAATTATGTTTATCAAACGTTTAACATATTAATAATACAAACTAATTTCTTATGATTAATAATAAAATCTGCTTCGGAGGTCAAAATGAAATTTTATTTCTGCAATGAAATTGCTAAATCTGCAAAAGTTGTGTTATTTTTTTTCAAATCTAACGTAATATGCGATACATGACTTATATATAGAGTTATAGATAATTATCTTATATCAATAAAATCTCATCCAATTCACAGACGGAAAAGCTCGACGATCCCGCTAGTCAAAAGGATGATTTTGGTCTTGGTGTAGCTCAGATTGTGATCACAGCCGCAACTCCGATGGAAGAGATCGAACATCCCTTCCCCGGGGTGGAGGAGACTCCGGAAGAGGCAAAGTCTACAGAAGAAGTCGATCCTGAAGCTTCAAGTGCAGCTTCGGATCCAAATGAGAGCGAATATAAAGAAGAGGAAGAGCCAACCGTCATCTTGGACGAAAAAGAAGTGGAAGAAACTGAAGAAAAATCTACAATTGATGAACTCCCAGCTGATTCGGCACCATTTCCAATCAGCAGCAGTTCTGGAAGCGAAGCGGAATCAACTTCCGGTCCCAGCACCAACGAAAATTCTCAGTCGAGGGGAACGGTGGTAGAAGTGACGGAAGAAGTTGCAGAGGACATGGAAGAGGAGGAAATCGCGCCAGGAAAAATGCTGGTGGGAGGAAGAGCCAGCATTCCGGATGAACTGCAGCCGGATCAACTGGAGAAATTGCAGACGCTCAAGGAATCGAACGCCTAGGGCTGACTGGGCCCCGGGGCCCACAAGGGCAGAATTACTTTGCCTGATGGCCACCCCGACAACTTCCGACATCTGCTAGACTTCTGGCGATCACCTGAGGTGCTAAGCAAAAAAGACTAACTGTAATAAACTCACACTAAGACTCTATCTGAAATTCATAAGGTTCTTACGGTGATCGAGTAGTGATGAGAATAAGGACGTTTGAAATTGTGACTGAACTGTCTTTAGAGTATAATGGATGTTAATAGATCAAGTGATGCTGAAGACTGTTTAAATTACGGCTGTATAAGTATAAGAATTATTTTCGCGTGCCGAAAGTACGGGAAAATGTCCAGAATAAGATTTAACTTCGAATAGTAACTACTTTGAAAATAATGTATCTTTATTATATATCTTTATTAACTAATCACAGGAGTATTAAAAAAAAAGATTCATTTATGAAGCTTGCTACTTACTGAGCTATTTATCATTCTGATTTATTAACATCCTGAAGAAGAGGAAGATAATTGCTCTAGCAAATTAATTGAGAAAAATTGATTAAGTTGAGTAAGAGATAATTTGAAGAATAAGAGATATTTAAAATCAGGATAGTCACAAAGGCTAGAAAAATTAATAGACAAGATCACCAAGGCTTTATGTAAGACTTTATATAAGGTCACCGAAATTTCTTTATGTTGACCGATTAATGAAAGACTAGAAGAATTAATTTGTCCTATTCTAGGACAAATTGAGCTTTAATGGGTTGATTAAACTCTTGAGTTAATAAAGCTGACGAAGGGGCCGGAAGGGAAGATTTTCTTTAGTAGGAGATGATGTACAGTGAAATGGGATAATAGAAAGAATTGTCGATACCTGTGTACTATAAAGGGCGTACATTTCAACGGAATTACACTGGTGTTGCATGTAAAAATGGCTATTCATTCAACATTCCTCATCTTTTATTTTCATTTTCCTTATCTAACATATTGAAAATGCATAACAAATCTATATGTCAAAATTAAATGATTTTCTTTTATCAAGGATATATCGATATTATACTGTCATTAAAAAAAAAAACAATTCTATATGCTAAAAGGAAAAACATATTAAAAAAAAAAAACATTCTGCAGGTCCCAAGGATAAACTTGAAGATTGTAGAAAAGTTTAGAATTTTATTGTGTGTGTATACACATACAATATATATATATATATATATATATATATATATAAAGAAAAATTAAACAAGACTCATAAAAAATTTTTTGACACTGAAATTCTATCAGTACAAACTGATGGCTTTTTAAGCTTGCATTCGTAAAGCACCATCCAATCTAATTGTCTCCCCATTTAGTAACGGATTTTCAACGATCTGCTGTACCAACATAGCGTACTCATCGGGTTGCCCTAATCTTCGAGGAAACGGTATGGACTTGGCCAAAAAGCTGCGCACTTTTTCTGGCAGCTCTTGTAATAACGGGGTGTCGAAAATTCCTGGAGCAATTGTTACAACACGAATTCCATCCTTGGAAAGATCGCGAGCAATAGGTAAAGTCATTCCTACATAAAATATAAAATATATAGAAAATAAAAAGCCGAGCATCTAAAGAATAAATAAAAAGAGGGAGAAAATAAAATAACAGTACCTACGATTGCTCCTTTCGAAGCAGAATAAGCAGCTTGTCCCATTTGACCATCGAAAGCTGCCACACTCGCAGTGTTAACAATTACACCTCTCTGACCATCTTGATTAGGTGTGTTCTCAATCATCAAGCCGACAGAGAGGCGAATAGCATTGAAGGTGCCAACGGTATTCACATGAATAATTTTAGAGAAATCCTCCAGTTTGTGAGGTATTTTTTTATTACTGTTATATGTCTTAAAGGCTATGGCGATACCAGCGGCGTTGACGAGAACGTCAAGCTTACCAAATTTTTGTTTTGTAAGATCAAGAGCCGCTTGGACATCAGCTTCTGAAGTTACCTTGAGGAAAGAAAATTGAGATGTACATTTAACAAAGAACAAATAACATACAAAAGTATACACGAAAAAAAAAGAACAACGAATAGTGATAAAAAATTACAAGTTTAAAATGTGAATATGACACAATTCACATAATTAATAATTATGCCAGAATTATGTCAGAGATAAATCTTCTTTGTGATAAATTATCTAGTAAAGAATCTGTTTAAAGGTCACAAAAAATATTTTGTTTGCACATAAGATTATATCTTAGATTATATAATTATGTAATAACCATTATGTATTAACGGTTATACATACATCCATAGGCGCGAATACTGCATTAGCTTCTCCCAATTCATTGGTCACAGCTTTACCTTTTGAAGCAGGTAAATCACCTAAAACTACCTTTGCACCCTGCTTAACGAATCTTTCTACGGTACCACGGCCCAATCCAGAGGCACCGCCAGTCACTAGAGCCACAGTACCCTATAATAAATAAAAACATGTATTCTATTTTTATCACGAATGAAAGCCCCAAGGCCATCGAGCAGTTTTTATATAAAATGCAACTGTTTCAATTTTTACAAGTGATTATCTCCAAAGTTAATATCTCGGATAAAAAAATCTGTCAGAACAATGTTTTATAATCATTACTTTATTCTAAACGTTTGTAACATATTTAACAAGTTTTGTTTGTAAAGCTACATTCTGATGTTTACTGCTAATGCTGAAAATTTATAATACGAATATCAGAAGCATAAATAAGGCCATATGTTTCTTTTAAAATGAGATAAGGATGCTGACACAGGATGACATAACCCTAAATCAAATCCAAGGAAATTTCTTTAATGTTTTTTTATGCGAAAAAGACAGTGTAAAATACATTATTGTTGTTAAAATATATACATAATATACCGCTGCAATAAAAAAAAAATATATATATATATATACGTATACCGCTGCACACGTAGAAACAAAACAACTGTAGCAACGTGCTACAACAAAATATAAAAATATCGCGTTTAAAACACTGAACATACCTTCAACATTTTCAATCTTCAATTTTTTTAAAAACGCTAATAAGATTCACGGATCTCACTAATCAAAGCAGTCACGAGAATCGCCCAAGCTCTTTTGAAGCTCTTCCAAGGTCGTCTCTGCACTTTATACTTTGGCTCGAATAAATACCAATGAATCGCGAAAAATTATCTCAGTGGACTTTAGATCCTGAGATCTAACAGTCCTAGATCCGTGTTTAGAACGCGTTTCTAAAGATGTTAGCGCGTTTTTATGTCTTTCTATCCTTGTTTTACATTTACTGAATAATAAAGATAAAATGACATAAAACTAACATTTTTAGAAACGCGTTCTAAATACGGTCTATGAGATACATTAGGTTACATATATTACAGATATTACTTTTAATATAGTTTATGCTCCCAATGAAAGAATGGAAGAAAACAAACGTAGGCTGTCAATAATCGTTGGAAATGGATAATGTTATGTATATTTCGAACGGCTGAAAGCCTTGAGTTCTATAAAAAAATATATTTGATCTCTTATTAGGGAGATTACAGCATCTACTGTGTATAAAAACATAATCTACTTTAATTAATTAATAATATTTAATATTGTAGTAAAAATCTGTAGCAAATATTACAGATATCGCGCAGTGAACGAAAGAGACTTTGACCAACTAAAACTATTTTAATTGGCGACTATCTAACCATATTGTTAGATATGGATATACATATATGCATATTTTAACTGCGAAGACAAAGTTGCGATAGATTTAACGATATTGTAACAAACCTTAATTGAAAATATTAAAAAATATAAATGTAATGAAATATTTTTTTCATATCTTTCTCTCTAACGTAAGTCAAACGAATTTTATTATTAATTTTGTAATTAATTTGTAATTAGACTACAGATCATTCATTCATTATTATATTAGTTTTTACAGTTTACATGATTGATAAATTGCGCAGGAAAGAAGATTTTCCAGGGACAAAGATACTGTTACTAGAAAGCACACCGTTCTATTGGATACACGAATATTTTGCTGCCAGTAAACAGAATGTAGTATAAATTTGTCCCATTTGTCCAGCGCTCCGACGGTGACATTGTGACAGTCGGCATTGTTTGTTAGAGTCGGCTGGCGTTAATCAGTATTGTGCCGAAAAATGTCGGCGATGTTGACTGCGGATTGGTTTCCCCTCGGACGGGACGTGTACTTTCGGTAAATGTACTCCGAAATTTATATATACATGTATCTCTTGCAAGTACAACGCCCTTACACGGTTATGTTTCATGTGTCACGGTCAGTCACAGTGTCATGTTGACAGTGTTGACAGTGTTGACACCGGACTGCTTGAAGCATTCTTGTTAACCGTTATTGTTTTTATTGCAGCAAATTTGAACTGTACCCGATATCCTTCCAGCACGAGATATCCAGCAATAATTTGATAGTGGCCGCTCCTTATGGCGGCTCCATCGCCGTAACGAGAAACCCTAGAAAACTCGTCAAGGTCCAAGGGGCTAGCAAGCCTTTAATACTGCTGTACACGTCGTCGGGAAAACTGACAGCCAAACTGCAAGTGAGATCTCTTTAGTTCCAAGACCTTTTAGCTATTTTATTATTTTCTATTATTATGTTTGTTCCTTATTCTCTGCTTAACTTGCTCGTAGTGGAGCAGTGGACAACTGATATCGTTTGGCTGGTCCCAGCAAGAGGAATTGCTGTGTGTGCAAGACGATGGCATGGTTCTCATATACGACATGTTCGGAAACTATCAGCATACGTTTAGCATGGGAAATGTAAGCCGGTTTAAACAAAAATCTGTAATTGTGGACGAAGCTTTTGACATGCATTTATTTCTTTTTTCTCTTCAAGGCAGCCAAGGATACTAAAGTTGTCGACGCAAAGTTCTTCACGACGTCTACGAGCACTGGGATAGCCGTTTTGACGTCTACCAATCGTATATTTCTAGTGAACAATGTGTCGGAGCCTAAAGTCCGGCCGATCACTGATGTGTCGAGTAAATATAATATACTTCTAGGATACGGTCCAATTGATTGTTGGCTCATGGTACATTGTGACAGGGAGACCCAAGTGATTTTGTCAAATAGAGAAGGAATATTTGTAATTCATCAGTCTCATCAAAACACCTTTTCGTTTGTAAGGATATTATTGTATAATTCTTATGTATTTGAAAATCAATATTTGATTCGTCATTTTATTTTGCTCTTCAGAATACTCTCTTCAGTAATAAGATCAATAATGTGATAGCGATAGCTGTGTCTAGCAACAATCGACACATTGCGCTTTACTCCGATACTGGACACTTGTACATCGGTTCGATAGATTTTAAGGACAAGTATTGTGAATGTTATACTAATATGAAGGAACCTCTTGCAAATATAGCTTGGTACGTAAACATAATTAATCCATTATTTAAATCACTTAATGATTTAATATATTTTAGTATATTTAATGATTTAATATAATTTTAATAACGTAATATAATTTAATAAATTTAATAAATTTTAGAGGGTAATATTTGACAGAGGGATTTAACAAATTTTTGCAGGTGTGGTACGGAAGCCGTAGTGTGCAGCTGGAACAGTACGATAATGGTGGTGGGACGTATCGCTGATACTATAATATACAATTATGATGGTCCAGTACACTTAGTCTCAGAGATCGACGGAGTACGTGTGCTATCGAGCAGTTCCCATGAAATGATACAGAAAGTACCAAATGTCGTGCAAAGAATATTTAGAATCAACTCGACGGATCCCGCTTCCTATCTTCTAGAAGCCTCTAAGCAATTTCAGAAAAAGAGCCACAAGGCCGACAGTTATATAGATTTAGTGAAGGATAAGCTCGACTCGGCAATAAGAGCGTGCATCGACGGTGCGAGTCATGAATTTGATTTCGAGACGCAAAAGATTCTGATGAGAGTAAGTCGAACAAACGTATATTTGTTGAGTTATTAGAATTATTTAACATTGTCAATGCCTTTCGTCAGGCCGCCAAGTTTGGAAAGGGATTTAGCAAAACGATAGATTCGGAATATTACGTTCAAATGTGCAGAATTTTGAGAGTCTTGAATGCAGTGAGGCATCCTGCTGTGGGGATTCCGTTAACATATACGCAGTATCCTTTTGTTGATATACATTGTATAAAATCTCTTAATATGTCCTAAATATTTTTTTATAATTGTTACAATCTATAAAAATCCTTAATGATATGATATCAGATTTAACATTCTCACAAATCAAGTGCTATTAGATCGGCTAGTAGCACGAAGACATTATTATTTAAGTATACAAATAGCCCGTCACTTGCAATTACCTGAGATTGATGGAGAAAGTAGAATATTAGCACATTGGGCTTGCTACAAAGTAAGATAAATAAATGTAAAGAGACGAAATTTTACGAGCTGTTTAAAAATAAATATATTTTCTTTTTGTACTTTATAGGTGAAGCAAACACAATTAGATAAAGAACAAATAGCAGAGGAGATTGCTGATAAATTAGGATACGCTCCTGGTGTTTCATATAGTGAAATCGCGAAAAGAGCAGCGGATTGCGGACGCAAGCAATTGGCAATTAAAGTAAGTTTATTAATTTATACAAATATATAAAATGTGTACTTTTCAGTGAAGAACTATTCATACGTTAGCGTCTTTTCAGTTAATCGATTACGAACCACGTGCGCACCAACAAGTACCCTTGTTGTTGACACTTGGCGAGGAACGTGCTGCTCTGCATAAAGCTGTAGAAAGTGGCAATACGGATTTAGTCTATACTGTCATTCTTCATCTCAGGGAAAACATGACCCTTGGAGATTTTCAAGTAAGCAGATAATATTTTGTTCCAAGCGGAAATAGTTACATATTCTTATAACTCATCTTTAATGCAGATGTCTATAATGCATTGTCCTCTAGCAATGGCATTATATATTAAATATTGTCAAAGCCATAATAGAGAGACATTACGTGATATTTATAATCAGTACGATGATTTCCATTCTCAAGCGGTGTGGTTTATTACCGAGAGTTATCAACGAAAGGTTGGTACAATTACTTTTGTATTTACAATTAAAAATTGTTTATTATAATATAAATAGATAAAAGCGCATATTGCATATTTGTAGAACATGATGTCGAGAGATGCATTACTACAATCCGCTCAGGAAAATTTCAGATTGTCTCGTAATGATACTAACGCATCGCTAACGGAAGAACAGATAAAATTGTTAAAATATCAAAGATCTTTAGAGGATACGTTACACGAATCAATCGTAGGAAAGCCTCTACACGATACTGTGAAAGTATTATTATTGCGTAACGAATTGAAATTGGCGGATAAATTACGATCGGAATATAAAATACCAGATCGAAGGTATACTAATTTTTAAAATTTTAAGCAAACTGTTATCTGGTATTATATTAAGCGATATTTTAATTAGATATTGGTGGCTAAGAATACAATGCCTAGCAGAACAAGGTTTATGGAATGATCTGGAAAAGTTTTCCAAAAGTAAAAAGTCTCCCATTGGCTATGAGGTAACAATAAACAATAAATTTACATTATTTTTTTCACGTAATTACATATTCACTTAGCGATGTGAAATAATTTTTCACAATTCAATCAATTTCAGCCGTTTATAGATGAATGCTTAAAATATAATGAAAAATTAGAAGCAAGAAAATACTTGGCCAAAGTTAAAAATGATCTCAAAGTAAAATATCTAGTGAAATTAAAGTAAGTAGCTAAAAATATATTTTTTAAGATGTAAATAAAATGTGTGAAACATATATAAGTATGTAAACACAAATATCATTTTTATAGTTTGCTTAGCGAAGCGGCACAAACAGCATACGAGCAAAAAGATGCTTCGGCTCTCACATTTGTGCTGGCACAATGCGGGTCTTCGGACAAACAATTCGTGGATAAAATCAATATGTTACTGGCTAGTCTTAAAAATTAAGGATTTTTTCTATTGATTTTATAAGATGCATTTATATATTAATCAAATGACGTAACATTTGACAAAAATAGCTTAAAATAACTTTACAGATCAGTGAACATCCAAGATGTAATTTACGTATATTAATAAAAGAGTAAACTACTTATTTTAATAAGAAATACACATCTTTTTTAATAACAATAAAATATTTTGAATTTGTTCAGATATTCTGTTTGTTATAATCTGTACAAAAATGTGAATGTATATTTGCTGTATAAAATATTTATAACTGAATTCTGTATATTTATATTGCTTTATAGCGATGATATGTATATACAATATAATAGTATGTACTAAACCTGAGTACCTCATTACCGTCACAACTCATCTAATACCATAAAATCTTTACTTCCAAAATGCATATATATATATATATATATATATATATATATATATATATATATAATTGAAAATATAATTTATTAGTTAAAACAAGCTAATCAACTAACTTCCTTGGAGTATAAACTTTATATGCTCATTCACGAGATCCCTTACAATTAACCGTTCAATTTCATCACCATTATTTATTTGTTCATTTGTAAGAGACAAAACGTAATTAGTCTCCTTGCTCACAATTATCACTTGTTGCTTTCTAGTTTGCAACATGTTGGCTATTACAAGCTGAAAGACAAAAACAAACAAAATTTAGACAAACCTTAGAGAAAACTTAATATGCATTACAATAATTACTTACATTATGATGATATTTGTTGAGGGCAGTTCTCGCCTTAGAAATCAGCAAACTTTCATCAGTTTCTAATTTAAACGAAACCACAAATGCTTTTGGTACCCACAAACTCACTAACGGAGCTAAAATCTTTGGTACTAATTGAAGAGATATAGTTGGTGGGCCGCTTGAGGAAATCTTGTGGACCGACTAAAAGAAATTTATATATTATTATTATATATATATATATATATAATAAACAAACGAAATATATTTTATGAACGAGATGTGAATAATGTACTTACCATCTCATTGGAAGGAATGTAAAAATCCGAGACGGCTGCTGCTAAATATAATATAGCTTTGTTCTCCAGAGGTGCTAATATTTGGCAAGCAGATCGAAGCAGCCAGAGATATTCGGAGAGAGTCGTAAAAGTTAGTTGCAACAATTTTCGCTGATCAAGTGCATCTTTATACTTTTCTAACACTGTCGCTACCTTCTGCGTATATTTTGGTGATACTGTAAAAATAAATATATAATAACAATGACATCTACATCATCCAGATTAATTGCATACGGTTAATTCGTCCTCACAACATACCTGTGATAACAGGATTCTCATCATTATTCGACATTTCAAGCAAATCTAAAAATTTTTGACCTACAAAGTGTCTCGAGAATGGTTCCAAAGATTTGACTCTAAAAATATAAAGGAAATGTTTGTTACATGTTACGTTCTTGTTAATTTATGCTACAAAGTATATAAAATATTATTACCTATACATAAAAATAACTGCATATCCATGCTCCAAGAAATATTCTGCTGAAACTGATCCTCTCGTGCCCGCGCTAAAATTGTCCACGAATCTCACTGTATTGTGCTCCAAGGGTACCGTCGTACCTCCACTCTGCAATATTATGACTTAGAACACTGCAAAAAGCTCACCGCCTGTAAGGACAAATTCTGGAACTCACCGTGACCAATACCACTTTATTCGCCCCCTCGAGGTGCCGCCTGGTGAAAGCCTTCAACGCCTGTTCATTCTGCGCCAGGTCCTGAGGTGGTGGATGCTTCGCATAGAAATCTTCCCATGTCGAGACCATCGTAAATGATTCGGCGTCGAAAGAGTTGCTGCGTAAATAAGAACGAAAAACTCACGGAACGGTTCGATTACATACATATACACACACACAAAACATATACACGTGTAAACGTATTACATAACGAAGACTTTTAAGGGGATCCTGTTTACAAAAATTCAGTTCCACGGACGGCTACAGGATCTCCTTAACACTCCTCACATCAACGCGGTATTATTTATTACGTATTACTAGCAACCGTTTGTATAGTACTTGTCTCTGTACGATGTTCACGTTAAAACACGCAACGTGTGATCCATAAATAAAAGTATCATGCTACCCGAAAGTTGAAAGAAAATGATTTTTTTTTGTGTCTTTCACGTGCCACTAGTCTGACAAAGGGTCGTCCGTGAAAGAAAACGAGGTAATTATTAAGTTTAGCTACCTCACCTCGAAAATTGATGAAATTAGACTCATTCGACGCGTTTTCGCCCAAAACGAAAGAATCTGCCAGAAAAAATTGTCGCTCTCGCTTGCGAAGCGAGATATTAATTGTTAAAGTTGCTCTGTTTTAGGGTTATGATACCTGTCTTAGCGACGCTATGTAGCGAACTGAGCATGCGTCGTGAATGCATGTAGCGACGTGAGCATGCGTCGTGACAGAAAGCGCGCAAAATTGAAGTTGTAAATCTATGTGGAAGTAGTGATATTGAATAATAACGCGTTTCTTTTAAAAAGGAAACCTACATCCACGCTGTTCGTTTCCACGTTGTTAGTGCGGAGTTCTCTAGTTATGTTATAAATTTTACGCGGGGATGCAGGGGAAGGGCGAAGCCCTCCCCCTGCACCCTACCCACGCGTTATTATTCAATATCACTACTTCTACATAGGTTTGTTATTATTCAATCTCACTACTTCCACACAGGTTTGCAACATATGTTGCGCGCTTTCTGTCACGACGCATCTCACGGCGCATGCTCAGTTTGCTACATAGCGTCGCTAAGACAGGTATCATAACCCTAAAACAGGGCAACTTTAATAATTAATATCTCGCTTTGCAAGCGAGAGCGACAATTTTTTCTGGCAGATTCTTTCGTTTTGGGCGAAAACGCGTCGAATGAGCCTAATTTCATCAATTTTCGAGGTGAGGTAGCTAAACTTAATAATTACCGAAAATGAAAAATGACTAACCTCGAAGTCGAATCCTTTTCCTGAAACAGCACGTATGAAACACAAACCGATGTCTCTGTACATACATACGTTATCTTTGTTGTGCATCAATTAGAATATCATTTTAGAGTGCATCCGGATGAATAGAGAAATTCAATTGACCAATCAAAATGAGTTCGCTAATGTCGTTTCTCTGACTATAGGACTCTACTCTCTAGGGTTATGTTCCAAAACTTCTACTCCGAGTAAAATTGACTAAAAAACCTATTATCCGTGACATAAACTATAGTGATAGAGTTAACTTCGCGCTACTCAGAGTAAAGTTTTGGAACGCAGCCTAGTATGTCCTTACGTAACACGTGTACTTTCACACGTCTCACAATTCCTCTCGAGAATCTCATCTCGAAAGGTGCGCAACATGTCATTAGGATATATGAAATCGGCCGTATTTTTTCTATAGGCATGAGTAGAAACACGTGTGTACATGTGTACTACGTGAGAAAGATGTGACACGATTTTTATATTTTGATATATTTAAAATAAACGAGAAAATTCGCGCTGTATGTACATACATGTAAACTGAAATTGTTTATGTAACTTGATAAAATTCAAGGCTAAAACATTTGCGAAACTATCTAAAAATCGTTAATCTAATAACAGAAAAAAGAATGTACTTCCAAATGTCGGCATCGTATACACGATACAGCAGAGTCGTTTATTAAATATTAAACTCTCTCCAAAATTAAGTTACATAATACGGTACATTTAATATTGGATCAATGTAGAATTACTCCTCCTGAGAGCAACTCTTCTTTCAGACCACTGCGCTCCTTTGTTGTTTGGTTTGCAAAAACAGTAGCCATGCTTAGAGACGAAAAAGTATTTAGAGGTAGCGATTTATATAACAATTTATTCCTATAACAAATACTAGTTTACATGGCGCAGCTCAATACTCGGGCGCTGGGCTCTTGACTTTGCTGTATTCGTCTTTTGTCGCGTAGAACTGTAACAAAAAGACGAGCGTGCATTATCCTTCTGAACAATACAGAATTACTCGAAGCTTACTTTGGACACGCGCGTTAAGTAAAATTCTCAGGATAAAGTTCTATTTATAATCCCATTCCCTACTTTGACACGTGCATGCTTTAATACACATTTCACGTCTGTGTATGTACTTGCGAATGTTCAAATGTTCTTTACGCAGGCAAAATTATAAATAGAATTCCGTCCTGAATTCTGACGCTACGTGCAGATCATTGTTCTAAAGTAGGCTTGGTACACGTGTCGCGCTCGGCACCTTGTATTGCTTATCTTTGTAGTAGTTCCAAGGCTCGGCCTCCTTCTTGTTCAACCAGGAGACGTCGGGGTTGCGCGTCGCGAGGCGTAACGTGTACAGGAACGCGCCGCAGCCACCCAGCCCTATGCAGAAGTACAGCGGTAACAGCTGAAAAAGAGAGAGAGAGGTCGTTGAGCATTGTGTCGCGTTCGACGTTCCGCGACGCGGAATAATCTCGCAAGTCTCGCGTGCTCACGGCCGGGTGCTTCTTCAGGCTCCCGAAGCTCATTCCTTGCATCTTCATGATTACGACGTTCAACGGAAGATCCGTACAATCTTTCTCAATAGGACGACTTATCACCGCACACTGTTTTTCGCAGCACTGGCAAACGAACGGCGCAGATTAGGGCTGATACCCATCTGGCGACTGCCACTGGCTGCCACTGCACGCGTCAGGCGCGACTCTCTCGAGTGTTGAATTTAAGATTACGT
Source organism: Tetramorium bicarinatum (assembly GCA_928718305.1). NCBI lineage: Eukaryota > Metazoa > Arthropoda > Insecta > Hymenoptera > Formicidae > Tetramorium > Tetramorium bicarinatum. The sequence continues at coordinate 17,275,357 of OV788322.1, forward strand.
TCGAACGCTCTCTTTTTGTGAACAAGAACAATGAGATATATATATAAGATTTTTGTATAATCCTTTTGTAATTACATTTTATGTAATTTGTAATGAACTTGTTATAAATATGAACATATTTTTTTATTACAGATGATTTTGTTATTTTAAAAAGTTTTCATTCTCATTACACTCACGCGTGATAGTTTTATTTATTTATTCTATTTGTTAAAAATTTATGGGGATATAATACTTTTGTAAAAAGTTGACATGTCGCATAACTTTTATAAAAGTCTATTGAACATATTCTTTTTATTACAAATAATTTGTTATTAAAAAACTCACATTCACGCTGGTGATATGTATATAATTTATTTATTAGATTTATTGAACATTTACGGGGGAAATTCTTTTGTATGAAACATATAATAAAAATTTGAAAAACAATGGTAATTATAAATTACGAAAAATAACAAAAAGGGGTTTCAAAAAATATAATTCAAAGTAATTAAGTAATGAAATCATTCGGAAGACAAGTAACTATCGCCGGCCGCTCGCGTGGCGATCTTGTCGATCTTTGCGAACGATCATTGAGGAAGGCGCGCCGAAGGCCGGCGCCGTTGCGCTGCGAGGCGCGCGATCCACGACGGACTTCCCTGATCTGCCCTGATCGACATCATCGTGCGACGTATCCAATGGCGGTATTTCGCTGGTAAAAGTAAATTTTTCCGCAAGCTTTTGGGAGACGGGTATAAATATAAATGTTGATCTCAGAGCTGCGCGGGGACGCGCCGGAGTAACTGGGAGAGTAACGGCACGCGCTGCCGTCGTCATCGGCCACGGTGTTGGTGTCATGTAACGATCCCCGGGCACGTTGTTCCACGCGCCAAACCCACCTGAAGAATTAAATGTCGGGCGACCCGCCGTCGCCGCGGTCACGTCCAGACAGGTGTGCATATCCGACCGCAGCGAGCAGCGGAGCATGAGCCGCCGTTGAGCGCGCAGTCCGCGAGCCGCAGTCCCGAGGATGGGCTTCCCCACGAGCCTGCAGGGCCAGGCGTCGCACGAGGCGCTGCTGGCCCGCCAGGACGCCGAGATCAAGCTGCTGGAGACGATGCGAAGGTGCCTCACGACCAAGGTCAAGAATGACCGGGACTATGCCTCGACCATCTCCTCGCTCACCGTCCAGGGCAGGAAGATCGAGCGCAACGAGGATCTCGTCGGCAGTCACATAGCGCAGGTGGTTCGCTTCTTCCAAGTCTGTCGACGGCAAACGGGCCTTGCGAATAGGGTTGTCCGCAGTCTTTTTTTTTTTTTTTTTTTAAAGCGTCCATAGAAATTTTTGAAAGTGTCCAGGGTACGTATAAGGGTCCAAGGAAGTAGTACAAAGGGCAAAATATTTTAAAGGCGAAATATGCTTTTTAAATTCAGTAGAGTGTGTCATACGCACTGTACACGTATATCGGAAGCACCTTTTCGTAAGCGTTCGGGGTTTTTAGTCCGTGTTCTTGTTTTTTGAATTTTGACATGACAACCCTACTTGCAAAGCGTCTGCTGCAAGTTCTGTCGGCAGAGTAGAACGAACGGAGTAGATCTGCTGGCAAACGGCGACGACACGTGCAGCACTAGCAAAACGTGCACGTTGCCAACGTTTTGCTCCAAGTGTATATAGAGATGTTTTGCAGAGCTGGCGAGACATAATGGACTCTATTGATCAGACGGCAAAGTTGATCAAGCAGCAGGCGGATTCTATTGAAAATATTGTCGTGGATCAATTGAGTACGCTGTATTCGGAAAGAAGAAGAGCCAGAAAACTGTATCAAGAAGAACAGACGTGGCTGACGAATCAATTTCAGCAGGTAAGCAAGAGGTCGACCGATCACGACCGCGAGGTACAATATTATAGGGAATGATAAAAATGTAGATAAATCTCACCATGCTTGTGTCATTAAACGTTGTTTTCAATTCATATATTTGAAGCTGACAGATGACGTAACTAGGAAAAAAATGGAATATCAGAAGAATTTGGAGATGTATAAATTAATGAGGTCGCGGTTTGAAGAGTATTATGTTAAGTGTAAGTGCTGTGTACGACAGTTCGTTTTGATTCGTCCGTTTCTGTTATATTTGTATAAGAAAATAATATAATACGGTACGTTCTTTAGCTGGTAGAGGAGGTCGCAAGTTGGATGAAGTAAGAGAGAAATATCAGAAAGCATGCAGAAAGCTTCATCTAACGCACAACGAATACGTATTACTATTAGGCGCTGTGACAGAATGTGAACACGATTTAAGAACCTGTTATTTGCCAAGTTTACTTCATCGGCAACAGGCTATTCATCAGGAATTCATCACTTCGTGGTGAGTTACTTATGTTCGAACGAGTCTTTGTACGGATATCCATGGTATACTCCTGGCAAAGTTTTAATATTTTATTTTGATTTTTCTATTTGTGTGCAACTAGAAATGGAGAAAGGTAAAAAAAACGTTATTATAGAAATTAACGATTATTATTTTACGTGTATAATATCTAAATTTCCGCGATTTTCTAGGAAAGGAATACTTCAGGATATTGTTAAGTATACAGATTTTACAACAGAGAAATTCTTGGAGATCCATTTGAGAGTGCTGAAGGCAGTTGATAGTATTGAGCCTGTCGACGAATATAGAGATTTTATTGGAAAGCACAAGTACATAAATAACATAATTATTTCTGTATAAAATATATATTTGTTTCAATATAAATGTTGCAAATTCTGATATTAACATAGAACTAGGCCAGCATCTCCGATAAGATTTACATTTGATGAGAACCTTGTGGATGACACTTCAGGGAGATTGTTACCAAATAAGTTGACCGTCGATAACTTGACTATAGATTGGTTGAGAAATCGCCACAAGGAACTCGAGATTTCTCTAAAAACGACGCAACAAAATCGACAGAGCCCGCAATTTCCACAAGAAAATAATAGCGATTCTAAGTATGAATCTTTTATCATATCATATTATACAATCAAGTTCGACATTCTTAAACATCTGTTTTCTACTATTAGGATTTCTGTCTTGGATAATTCTCGCGAAAGAGAAGAGCTGAGATTGCGTTGTCAGGAGAAAAAATTACAAAGACAAGTGGATGTCATTAAAGGCGCTCTCAATGAATTAGGCTGTGAAGAGTTACCTTCGGGTTGCGATCTTTCCATGGAAGGTTCTTTCACTGATTCACCTGCAATTAGTAAAGTAAGTAAAATCTAAAAAATAATTTTTTTCTCTGTTAATAAAAGAAAACTTCGTTAATTATATAGATCTAATATCATGTTCCTGCAACTGTTCCGTGATATTAAGAATGTTCCCATTTTTAAACGTTTAAGTTTTTATTATAATTATCTGTAAACGTTAGAAAACCATTTTGTAACTGTGATAATGTGTGAAAGTATGTCTGATTATTTTTTCTCATTGAACGCTGAGTTTTCTGGAATTACAAGTTAGTTAGATCTAGCCTTTTACAGAGAAATACAGTCGCAAACAACGGTCTGTTCACACTAAGGAGAAATCAGCGATTCATGACAATATTAAAATTACCTTTTAAATCCTTGCCGGCAATTAATGACTCGAAAAATGGAATGATTAGGGCGATTAGCGAAGAGCCTACAGCTAAAGCAGTCAAAAATATCCCCCCTGTTGTATGTGTTACATTTTATTCGTGTGATATCTGAGTGCTCATGTGTTTCCTGCACCCAGTCGCAAAGCGATAAAAAGTTTGATATGTCTTGTGTCATTATATAGATCTCACATACAACATATCTCTCTCTCAGCTTTTGTAGTGTAATACATTTTTGTTTTCTATCAGTTATACTGTCACACACGGATGTAGGCAGTATGTAATTTCCTGATATTGATATTTTTTTATTACAAAAAGTGCAAGGCTCGTAAACAGTCTTGGCTTGCTACCATATTTTGTGTATAAAATTATGGATTCATATAACTTGTTATAATTAGAAAATGTTGCATGAATAATAAGCATATCATCTAAAATATATTTTATTAACGCTGAATTACGATGTGGTCAATGCGATGCATGAAAATGAACGTTTTTGCACTAATATTTATACATTTGTATAATGGGTATACAAATATATGCCAGTGAAGAATTGAAATTGCAAATAATTTTTTATTTTACTGTTAATATTATTTGGATAAATTAAATTTATCTGTAGGTACCGCTACGTGGAATCTCGCATTTAACTATCAACCAAAAAAGTAACGGAAACTGCGGTCCTCTGATGGAAGAGGAATGGTTCCATGGAGTATTACCAAGAGAAGAAGTTGTAAGATTACTCGTTAATGAAGGGGATTTTTTAGTACGCGAAACAATGAGAAACGATGAATGTCAGATAGTTTTATCCGTTTGCTGGGACGGACATAAGCATTTTATTGTACAAACTACATCGGAGGTAAGAATAAATTTAGAATGTACGGTACTAACGCTAATATGAAACTTATTGTAATATTAAAATACTTGAATTTTAGTAGCTCAAAATTATTTATTATTGAAAAGAATAAATTATATTAAAATACATTATTGCAGGGGCACTATAGATTCGAAGGACCCACATTCCCATCCATTCAAGAGTTAATCAGGCATCAGTGGCTGTCCGGCTTGCCGGTGACCAGTCGATCTGGTGCTATTCTTCAGACGCCAATTTTGCGCGAGCGGTGGGAACTTAATAACGATGATGTCATCCTTTTGGAGAAAATAGGTCGAGTGAGTAGCTTAGAATAACTTTCTTGTGTTTTATATGCCGCGAAATAACGCCGACGGTGTGATACGCAGGGAAATTTCGGAGATGTTTACAAGGCGCAACTGAAAACTTGTAAGACTGAAGTGGCCGTGAAGACATGCAAGGTAACATTACCGGACGAGCAGAAACGCAAGTTTTTGCAAGAGGGGAGGATATTGAAGCAATATGATCATCCAAATATAGTTAAACTTATCGGCATCTGTGTTCAAAAGCAACCGATTATGATCGTGATGGAACTGGTGCCCGGTAAGCCCGATAAGTTACATTGTCATTGCATACTAACATTGTTAACATCTTTGGCCATCCTGCTATCATTAAAATCCGCGATGTACCTATACTCTACGATAATCTATACGCTAATCGCTAACTCCTAGGTGGTTCGTTACTTACGTATTTACGGAAGAATGCTAGTACAATAACACAACGGGAGCAATTGCGTATGTGCAAGGACGCTGCGGCTGGTATGAGCTACTTGGAATCTAAGTATTGCATCCATAGAGATTTAGCCGCTCGCAACTGCCTCGTAGGTAAATAAATTACATATTAAAAGGCGAGGGAAAGAGGGAAGACACTAAATTTGAAACTTGAGCAGTAGTAATTGAATAAAATGTAATGTCGAATACCTTATTTTCTTAGGATATGAATGCATAGTCAAGATTTCCGATTTTGGAATGTCGAGAGAGGAGGAAGAATACATTGTTTCCGACGGTATGAAACAAATTCCTATTAAATGGACTGCACCAGAAGCTCTGAATTTCGGTAAATCAATCATATTCATCAAATTTTTGTCGTCGTCTTATAATTAATGTAAAAAATTGTAGTTACCGATACATTACTCTTGTACTTGTCTCTCAGGTAAATACACATCGCTGTGCGATGTCTGGAGTTACGGAATTCTCATATGGGAAATATTTTCCAAAGGTGGCAACCCCTATAGCGGTATGTCCAATTCGCAGGCACGTGAGAAAATAGATGCAGGTAAGAGCGAATAATAGAAATCGATGAAAAATTAACCATAGAGATTAATGTTAAATCGCTTATTTTACAATTATTATGTTTTGGAAATTTATACATATATTGGTTGCATCAGGATATCGAATGCCAGCTCCGGATGGAACGCCTGAAGAGATATATCGATTAATGCTGCGATGCTGGGATTACGACCCAGAGAAACGACCGCATTTTGAACAAATATATACCGTGGTCGACACACTATCACAAGCATATCTATAAGTATTGTGTTAAGAGTATTATATGACCAATAAGAAGTATAAATTGGTGCTATAACTTCCTGACACTTATTTTGTATATTTACAAGTCAGAGAGAAAACCCCATAATAATTTATATATATATACATATATATATATATATATATATATATATATATATATATTGAGCTTTAAAGATATGAAATGCTCACAACCAAACCGTATTTTATCTTACAAATATACATACAATGTCAAGGAAGAATATAATTGGTGTAACTTTTATTTGATTCTCACTAGCGAGATATATCTAATACATTGAACAGAGCGAATTTTAGTCATTCTCATTATGCGTTACTGAACAAATTTCAGTTGTTAAATCTTGAGAAAATAACATTTTTAAGAATGAATGCCGCATAAGATATTTTGACTATTGATACGGTTGCTCGATATATTAAAAAATCAAAGGCATTTTTTTAAGCATGATGGAATGATGAAAAAGAATAATTGATAATTTGTCAAAGATATAATATATGCAGAAAACGACAAAAGAGAAAACAATTATTTTGAATTATTCTGTCATTTTTCTTGACACATGTATATGTATATATGTAAGTATATATCAGTATAAAATATATTATTAATTGCCATTACATACGTCATTATGAAATCATATCAATGTGATTGCCATTGTTTATGTTTTTAATTCATAATGTTTAATTATTGTTTTAGACATTATATTTCTCCGTCCACATAATTCAATTTATTTTACAAGTAATATTGTTATCATTTTCATATATATATAATTTGAATATATATATATATATATATATATTTTATTGCATATTTACGATTATGACGTACATGTGGACTTTATTTATTGAATTCTATTGTGTCTTTTTTAATATTTTGTAATGTTTCTTGGATGTACATATGAATATATGTACACATTAAATTTTGTATGCGTGTATTCGAATATATCTTATATTTATATATTTATTGTAAATTTTACCATTTTTTATGAAAATCAAAAACACAGTGGAAACATCGGGGATTTGTATATAAAGTATACGATCGCAATTTTACTTCATACGTATAATTTTCCATATAAGAAATTTTCAGTATATTTAAAAGCATATAAAAAATATTTAAGCAATATATCTACGTTCATAGATTTATCATAGATTCATTCGGTTAATGATTTGTAGTGTGGAATCTCTGTGAAAAAAAAAAACATGCAAAATATCACGAAAATTAATATTACTGACTATGTAAATCTTCAAAGAAGAATACCTTAGTCTTAGATAAGCCATTGAAGAGGGAAAAAAGTAGTATTAAGAATTTTGCAATATATCCTAATTATAAAAATTTTTCTCATTTCTCATTTCTTTGATGATCTTATATTCATAAATTACTATGATATATAATCATATTAAAAATGCAATGTAAATGTATGTATCCATTTGTAGTTTAAGTGTATAAAATTTAAACGGCTATAATTAAGTTTAATGCTCTTCCAAAGTTAATAATTCACGATTTAAATGTTTTGTTTCTTGTTCGAATGACACCAATGTTATACATTGCACGCAGTTATAAGCAATCTTTGTAGATTATGTGTAGATTATGTAAGACTCCATTATGAAGAAATTCATTTTAACATGTTGTAACATACTGTAATCTTCGTATAGACACAGTTTATTACTTGTTATATTTTACGTGCAATTATATGAAAGACATTTATCTTGTTTCCATATATATAAATACTCAACATTGCTGTATAATAAATTAATAAAAATTATATATATTTGTCTTTTACAAAATTTTACAGCAGGCGTTTCCACGCTTCATCTTAATCTTTACACTTTTAGGTATGCGAAATTTAAACACTCATATAATGTTCTTACATTACATTATAAAACACTGTGGAATTTAAAAAACTCACCGCTTGATAAAATTTTCTAAATTATAAGTACAATTTGATGAGTTCGTCACTAACAGCCGATGGCGTCAGAATTCCTAAATCCGTGAACAACAAGCTGATGTAATGAGGCGGAGTATAATCTACCAAGGGATGCTCCTTTTTCAAATTCTTGTTTAAAGTACTAGATGTATACTACAACAAGTAATAATAATGTATCTTATAGACACATGCAGAAAATATTCCTTTGTGTTGTTTTTGTACAAAAGCTGCAATTGATTTGAAATTAATATACAAAAATATAATTTACCTTAAATTCATCAGGTAAATCTACTTGATTCAAAGGATAGATTCTCGCAAATTTGAAGCTTTCTGTTAATACGTAAAATGGTTTCTTCACCTCTTTCGCGCATATAGCCATTGTATACGTACCTATCTGTAAAAGAATTTAGGGAGGAACATACATAAATTACAAGAATTATGGCTTGCCATCGAATCATCGTATTACCTTATTAATTACACCACCGCTTTCTGCAACACCTTCCGCTCCAACCATCACCATGTCTACGCGCTCCATCACGTATCCCACTGCAGAATCTAGTATTACTGTACACGATATGCCCAATTTTGTTAAGCTTTGGCACATCTCTTCTCTACAGAAAGAAAAATATAACGCACATTAAAGCACAATCTCAAGAATCCGAAGATATAGATATTTTATTATTATTTAAGAGTTTCACCCGTTATTGTCAGGTGACGTTGATGTGACGTATACTTCGAATATTTTATTACTCGCAACAGCTTCCTTCATTGCTTGCAGCACTACTCTTGATTTCGAATGCGTGAGTATAGTCTGATAAAAAAAAAATACAATAAAAGTAAAAAATAATAGAAACAAGTATTTCTCAATGTATTTCTTATATGTCTGTTCTTACCGAGCCATCAGTAATAAAGTGCGCTGCTACCTTGGCTACTTTTCCTCGCGCTGCAACTAACTTCTCGTAAAATACTTTGCCTCTTTCCAGCATGATTCCTTTGCATTCTGCAATTGACTAATTAAAAACACATAAGTAAATTGTATCATTTCGGTGTTAAACTTCAAAATGAATTTATTCTTAAAGATGCAAGACACAAAGGGTTATTATTCTTACAGGTGTATCCAATGTCGCTAACGTGATAAAACGGAGAAACAATTCACTTCCCGAGGCAATCGCGGTGACCGGAGTTTCAGTGGAGCGCATAGCATCAATTGCCTCTTGTAAGCAAATCCGGAGCTCCTGAACTGTCTCTGCTGCAAAAGCAAAGAGCATCTGAGAGATAGCTCTAGTGAAACTTTAATATTTTATTGTAACTTTTAGGAAGCTCGGGATAACGCGTGGCTCCATGCTAACGCGAGTGATTAACAATAGTAACGGAAAGGTCTCGAGTTTAAATCCCAGCTTCTCGTGCCCTGTCTATACCAAAGGATAAGCCTACTTGTTGAGTGGCTCATCTGACTGTTTTACTACTAGATTTAGATATGATTTTTGCCTGTATTCTACACCATGTATTCAGATGAGCCACAAGTAGGATTATCCTCCAGTGTAGACAGAGCATATCCCACATTTTACATCATACAATTTTCATCGGGAAGTCGAAGAAAATTATATCTTAATCTAGGTGACGTTAGGAACTGAAATAGCCCTACTTGACCATTTTACACTTTAGGAAACTCATTCAATGTGAACACATATGATAAATATCTGTTTTATATGTATGTCAGATGAATATTTTTGAAATACATACGTGTACATTTTTTATATTAAGAAATAAATATCGGCGATATATACTTACACTCGGAATGCTTCAATACTTTCAATAAAGTACGAATGGCAGCCATACCGGCAGAAACATCCTTTTCATTTTTGATAATGCTGTTGAAATATTGACATATTTCTGCAAAAATTTGTTGAAAAAATTATTTGTTATTTTACGTACCATTACGATATAAATGCTTACAATTTATTTATTTACTGGCTCCACATACCTTCTTTGTCCATTGTGATCTGTTACTTTCACATAAAACCGATCGGATTAGTAATTAACAGGACACATTCGCTTTAAATTGACATTAATATTGCATCAGATATCACGTTGTGGCAACACGTTTTGAGCTTCGAAACACACATCAGCCTGTATTGCCTAAAAGAGAATTTACATTGCATTCGAAATTCGACCTGCAAAATTCTGTCCAATACGGAACCGAGATTTCCTGGAATCGTGCCAGTAATATTTTATCTCTAGAAAATAGACCCTTCTATTGGAGGCTGTGTGCAACGTGAGCGTCGGGCGCGATGTAAAACCGGCATAAGAGAATTCTATCTAACTTAACCTTGACCACAACATAACCTCAAAATCACTCGCAAAATAAACGGTGAGAGATCGGTATCTTAACCATAGACATACCTAGACGGAACGTTTGTACGAGGGGTAACTGATAATCGCGGTAAGGGGGGCACTCGTCTGACTTCGATTATTTTCGTTGTGATTCGGATATGTTCGGCTTTCGTAGCTGCACTGAGCTGCACTGCTGAACTGGTGCAATAAGTTGGAATGAAACAAACATATATATATTTTTCTCTTTCTAACTTATTGCACTGGTACAGCAGTGCAACGGAAAGAAATAGGCTCATAATTGCAGTCTTATTACTTATAATAAATCTTATAATGAGTCTTAACCTAACCATTATTCATAAAATAGTCAAAAGAAATTTATAAATTATTCATAAAAATATTTAAAACTAATATTGAACAACGTAATTTCTGTAATTATTGTTTTTGCGATTCCGTGCGCGCCGAATACTTCAGCAAGTCTTTATGAATAATTTATAAATTTCTTTTGACTATTTTATGAATAATAGTTAGGTTAAGACTCATTATAAGATTCATTATAAGTAATAAGACTGCAATAATGAGTCTATTCCTTTCCGCTGCACTGTTGTACCAGTGCAATAAGTTAGAAAGAGAAAAATATATATATGTTTGTTTCATTCCAACTTATTGCACCAGTTCAGCAGTGCAGCTCAGTGCAACTCCGAAAGCCGAAGATATCCGAATCACAACGAAAATAATCGAAGTCAGACGAGTACCCTCTCGCCCCGAAAATCAGACCCCCCCTTATCTAGAGTAGCAGCTTATGCTCCGTCTAGGTATGTCTATGATCTTAACCTTATCGAAATTCGATCAAAAGTTAAAAGTGTTAAAACGCTCACTATATTTTATGACATAGCCTTTAATTAGGAACGATACGATGGAAGAAAAACCGGCCCGTCTCAAGGAAACTGATGTCAACAATGTCGACGTGGAGTCAAAAGTAGATTAATGCTTGCTTAAAATACGTTGATCCGTCTTGCAGTTCTATGTGAAATGCGTATGTTTGCAGGCGATGCTAAAGAAAAAATTGCAAATGAAGTCGGAAGCGCTTATGTTGTTGAGCCAGGAGATGGAACAGTGTAAGACACAGCGAGATCAGTTCAAGCTGATGGCCGAGCAAATTCAGGAGAGGTTTCTGCACTTGAAGAAGCAGATGTGCGATATGAAGGAATTAAACAGGTATCTGATTCAGACCTACAGTGGCATTACTGCGAGACTGCGTTTCTTTCATATTTAACTTGAACAGTAAATATTTTTTGTAGATGTTACAATTTGGATGACGATTTTAGAACGTTGGATCTATTGGCAGAAGCACGAGAGCAAACAAAGTGTCTCAGGTTGCAGGTTGAAACTTTAAGGCAAAAGTTAGCCGACGCCGAGGGTGATATCAAGGTATTACGTACGAATAACAATCGTATGCCAATTGAACAGCAAGAGATTCAGTTAGCACCAGCCATGCACCAAAGAGAAGAGATGATCGAACAGTTAGAGAAGCTAAATTTAAAGGTAAGTGTAAGAAGAAATGAATTAATATTAGAAACAAATAAAATCAGAAAAAAAGCTGCACAATTTTTCATGTATTATTGATTTATCGCTTACTATTGGTTATTAATTTCTTGAATCGCGTTATATTTTAAGAAGGTTGTGCTATTTAATGAGATTAGCTTTTGCCATAGTGTTCACAGCTGCAAACAGATCTACAAACAGTATTAGATGAGAAACATGAGCTGGAGATGGAAAGAGATGCCTTCAAATGTAAGGCACATCGTTTGAATCATGAACTGTCTAAAGCTTTGAACGCTACCAAACCAGTTGATTTGGATGCTCTTATTAATGAAAATAGGTAATCAAGAACGCGTGTAATATATAGTATAGTTTTTCGATAAATATTTGATTTTTTTATACTGTGAATGTTTTAGATTTCTACAAGAAAGACTGCAACACGTACTTGAAGAGAAGGAACTCACGCGTCAGTCTCTGTCAAAGTATAAGGTAGATTGATAATAGATAAAAGATTATTTCAATTTGATTTCAATGTGACTGTTTCTGATCTTAGGCAATTATTTTTTTTCTAGAGTATGTTGGATAGTAAAAGAACCAAAGGAGCTATCAAGTTGGGAGCAAATTCTGCCGCTGGAACAGTGATGACTCACAAGCAAGGTAAAATATATTCATATACGTAGAAGATTATATGTGAAGATTATATAACATTAAACTTTTTATATGAAGAAATATGTCGTTCTTTCATTTTTAGTCGAACAACTTCTTCAAGAAAGTTCTTATATACCGCCTCAGAAATCTGCTGCTGCTGTTACTGATTTACGATGTCTTTGCACTGCCCTGCTAGAGGCTTTAAATGACAAAACTTTAGCTCTAGTGCATCAGAAGAAAGCGAATAAGTAAATAAATAATTCAATATTAGTTGCATTTATATATTTACGTTTCTGTAGATTCATTTGCATATGCTGAATTCTAGAATATTGGCATTGAGAATTTGTGAATTGGACAGTGCTGTACAATCACCAACCACGAAACTCTTGGAAGGATATACAAGCGCCAGTGTTGATTTGAGATGTATGTATAATTAGATAATTATAATCATTGCTATTGAGTTTAACGTATTATTTATAACAGATTTATTATATTATTGTTATTTATTTTTTGTAGGTGATAGCGACTTTAATGATTTGGATCATACAACTAACAGTAGTATAGATAATATAGAGGAAAACAATATCATAACAAATGAAAACAATATACATTGTAGTTCTTCGCCCGAAAGTCAAGTTATGCAACAGTTGCAGTCGATACAAATGAGTCTTCCAAAGAACTTGGGAATGTTAGTTCAAAAGGCACTAAATAATTTAAAGGATAATGATAAACAAAAGATATGAAATTAAAAACAATGGTAAAGAATATATATATATATATATATATATATATATATATATATATAGTATATATGTGCCTGCGTACACATATAATGTGTATATAAAATAGATTTAAGATAATTGAAGATAGAAACTGTAATGTGGAAAGTACATTAGACACTGCACTAATTCTTGAAAAAATCTAGTCATTAAAAATTATATTTACTCATGACAAATTCAATTAAGTAATTAATTAATTGGCTTATTGCATAAGCTAGCAATGTAAAAGGCTAGTCAATATTTTTCTCAAATCAATATTTAATATTTAATAACTTGAAAAATTTGATAGACATGATTTTCCTAAATGATGAAAGACGATTTATTATGGAACGTCTATTGTAACAATTAGTTGGACATATCATTTATGTATAGCACATAGTCATAGCACCGTAATATGTAGGCTGACAGTAGAATGATCGGACCAAATGACGACGTTCTCGTAAATATTTTTGGTGCAAGATATTGTCCAGCTGATCTAACCACGAGTCAAATTGCGAACTAGATCTGTCCGTAAGTGTTATCGATGGTTCCACCGATTTTTTTAGTTGATGATGAGGTACATTTTCTCTATATATAGATATGTACATATATTGTTATTGCTAAATATATAGACTCACATTCCAAACGTGTTATTTTTGAATTTATGTATACATTATTATTAATTTCACTTTTTTCAGCTTCATGTCCTGATTTTTCCAGACGTTGAACGCCTGATCGTTGATAATACATCTCTCGAATTGTTTTTGCAGAGTTCTAATATTCATTTGTTGAATCATTTGTAACTGTTTAACAGATAGTTTCCTTCCTTGCTGGATTTCTTTTTCTTTTATTATCTGCAGGCATACTTGAAGGATGTATTAAAGACATTTTAGAGATATCAAGGAATACTTAGAGATATCTAAGAATTGAAAATTTTCCATAAAAATATACTCACTTCCTGAGAAGCTTTTTTACATTCAATATCTTTCAATTTTCTTTGTAATTCTTGTTGCTTCTTTTCTTCTGCTTTTTCCAATAATTTTCTGTACTTCAAATTTTTTTCCTTCTTCCAAGATTCGAAGGATAATCTTCTCCTGACTTGCTTGACTAATTTCCTGAATAACATAAATTCTTTTTATGTATTGAACGTTATAATACACAAATACACAAAATTGTTAAATTGTTACACAAAATTGTGAAAATTGAAGATTATGTATATATGTGTAATAATAACTTTTTATTTTGATTCTTATTTTGATTAGTAATATTGCTTTCCAGTCTTCCTCTAACTTGTGCTCTCTGTGTTGGATTATTCCAGACTTCGATTATCGCCAGACTGGATCCGTTATTATTATTAATTATATGTTTTTGATTTTCAGAAATTTCTGAAATTCTTTCGCTTTCAACAGTTCTTTTGCTATATTTGATACATACATTCGTCTATAAGTATGAAGGAAAATTCGTTATTTATTAAGTAAAATAGTTTTGTTTTTTTAATATAATATGTATAATAGAAGATATAATTAACAAATAATTATAATAGAATGAAATAGAATAGATAAAAAATGATACTACTTCAATTGATTTGTTGCACATAATAGGTATATCTTGTCTACCAAATTGATCATGCTTGATTGTTTTAATATTATCTGAATCTTGTTTTATCAAATACTTCATTTTGTTTGAAGTATCCATCAAGTTATTTTTCTCCGATATATTCTTTGCTAAATTGCTTAAAGGATATGATATCTCCTATGAACACATCATTTTTATTTATTTTCCTTACAATATTTTCATGTATAGTTTTTTTTTATAAACCTGACTGATCTTTCGAATATATCTTTTACATTTTCCACTTTACTTGTCGCATCTTCTAATTTCATCATCTTTTTAAAGTACCAATCTTCATAGATTGCTTGATGCAACTTTGCTATTTGATCTAAATAATAATATTGTTTCATTAACAATATGATGTATTATACGAGATGTAGAAATAACATACCAGAGTCTTCGAGTGCTGCATTAACCATTTGTCTCACGATATTTCTCAGATTTTCAACGGAAATGCTTTTTATTTTCATTTTGACAAGAAAGATCGCAACAATACTTTTAATTTATATTTTGATTTTTTATAAAAATTTTATAATTTTGTAATTTTATAATTTATAAAATACTATGAATTTAAAGTTTTAATGTCATAATAATTTGACAGTTGGGATGCTGTGTGCACTCTTCAAATGTTCTGTAAAATAAAAAAAGAAAAGAAATATATGTCAAGTATGTACATACTTACACACAGCTTCATTAATACCTGGTCATACTAACTGCACTAGTTCAGAGTGTGTCTTTTTCTTTCTAATATGGAAGCATGTAGAAAGAAAAAAATACACTCTGATACCATTAAGATTCATCCTGTATATATCTATCATTTCGACTTTTATTTTGCATTTGGAATTCTACTTGCGCTAATGAAATAAGTTATGTAATTATATGTGTGCAACAACTATCTTTAAGTTTTTTCGAAAACATTCGAAATCACACCATAGCATTTCCATTTCCGCTTATATTTTTTTATCTTTCTTTTCTTTTCTTTCTCTTACTGATGATAATGATTTAATCTTTTTGTATAAGTTTATAAAAATTTGATAATTTTAACATTAGTAGAAATATAAAATACTTTATATTGATTTACTTACCTTCATTTTGTTTAAAGTATCCGTCAAGTTATTTTTCTCCGATATATTCTTTGCTAAATTGCTTAAAGGATATGATATCTCCTATGAACACATCATTTTTATTTATTTGCCTTACATTATTCTTATGTATAGTTTTTTTTTTAGAAATCTGACTGATAATATTAACTATTTTATTGGGTTTCTAAAATGTTTTGTGCAATTTGGAAGAATGACAGTTTTTTTGCTCGTACATACATATATCTGATGATACATCATATCAATGCGTTTGAATCGCCGTTCGAAATTATTGTCGATGCTAACAGGATACATAAACATAATTTGAATTATTCAAAATCAATGTCAGGACTGCACATTTTAAAGTAAGAAAAACTTGTATTACTTTCTATTGTCTTTGAAATTTATATCACATATTTCAGAAAAACGTTTCTCAGGAAAGGTATTAGAGAATTATTTGTTTAAAAAAAGTCATCGTGCTCTGCAAAAAATGCATCCATTATTTGCTCGATTGCCTTAAAAAAATATTGATAATGTGAATAATATATTGAGGCATATTAAATATTTAATAAGGGGCAAATGAATACGTGGTGTGCGACACGATGTTTATTTAAACTGCTTAACAAATCTTTAATACGTAACTTACATTGCTTTTACTCATACACAATTACTATAAAAATCTTGAAATATACATGAACTTATTTTATCCGTCTCAAATATGGCAAATTAACAACTATTAAAATATGTATTTCGTTTTTCGAGAAAAGTTTGCTTATTAAATTAATAGTTTGGTTAGAGGGAGAAAAAGCTTTGTGTGTATACCTAATGAAAATAATAGAAATAATAGAAAATGATATTTCGATAAGAATTCAATAATTATTCTATAGTTTCTAAACTAAATAATTTCTAAATGTGTTTTTCTATATAAAATATATAAGTGGATATTCTATAATTTCAAAAATAAATTCTATAATTTTGTAAATTATTTTATATAATCCATTAAAAAAATGTGTATATAGTTTAATAGTTTAATAACATGTTAATAGTTTAATAATTATTAATTATATAACAAAACGTTAATATTTTTTATAGTGAAATACTATCACAAGAAACATGTATATAAAACTCATTCGTCCGTTCATTTATTCAATAACTGTTAAATCCGTTTCGTTTAAATGATTATATAAAATAGTGACTATAGGTTCCTCCATTTCTCGGAATTTGTCGACCAGCTGATCGTATCTTGCCACATCTTTCATCTGGATTGTCGACGGTAACATTGACACAGCCATAAAACAAGAATCTCTATTACCAGCTTCAATGAGACCTTCTATTAGTCCAAGTTTGATTTCTCCCAAGTCGGAATGTTCATGTACACTGCTTAGGAAGTACTTAAGAACATCGGCCATAAATAAGACTAATTGTGATGAAAAGACATCGGTTAATTCGTGCAACTGTTGACCGAGTCTTAGGCCAAAGGAAGTCTGGGTTGAGGTGCATTCTTGAAATTTCTTCGCGTACGTCAACAGCAAATAAGACTTCGCATCCTGTTTAGGAGATAAGATTGACAAAAATGTTGTTTGCATATTATCGATAATTTTCGGGTTTACAGACATTTTGAAACAAGACTTATCGACATAGCTAATGACGAAATCATCAATGAATAAACGTATGGCATTGTTAACTGGATAAAAGTGTAATTTTTTAGGATGTGGTATGTTCCAATAACTTGTCACAGCATTATGAATAACATCGGCAAATACTTTGATGCGTGTTGCGTGCTTATTCTTATCTTCTGATAAAATGTATGATATGGTAAAACGTCTCGCTGCAAAGGATACATCAGTATCAATGTGGAATAAAAATCTTCGAAGTATATTTTCAGCAAGTTCTTCAGTTAGCAGATTGGAAACGGATACAGTGAGCGTTGTCAAGAAATTGAAAATGCATTTGTTTGTCTTCTGGATATTCAGTCCCATTCCTTGAAAAGCGTCTATCGTTTTGAGCCATAGCTCGAGATATTTCACGATGTATTCATTAGGAATCTTGGAAAATAATTTTATGTCCAAAAGCAAATCTTCATCCTTGAGATTCAACGTCGACGTAGCTTGATAATATAGAGACCAAGTTTCAGGATTTGGCTTTGTAAGAAATATATTCAGGAATTCTTTGTACAAAACTTGTCGTACTGAATGATGGCTCTCGGACGCCCATAATTTCTGAAGGAAATCCACAAGTTCGCGAGAAGAAGCTACTGAAGACATCAGTCTAATCCCATGTTTTCGGGTGCTTACGCGCATACTCGTTAACTTTACTGCAATTGCTATTACTTTCGGTAAAGAAGTCCGTCTACTTACATTCGTCAGTGTCATTAAAGCTATTGATAAATAATCCCCTTCGCACAATCTAACTATGAGATCGAGAGGTACTGGCGGATTGGAGAGTCTCATGCTCAACGGTAAATTTTGTACGATCTTGTAGTTGTTCTTGGCATTCGGATGACCAGTATCTATCGTTGTTTTTATAGGTGTGAGGGGATCGATCAGTTTTGTTACCACATCACCATGAAGTAGAATGGACAGCATAACTACGCTAGATGATATTTTATCTGTCTCTTTATCATATATATAATTTATCCAATGATCAGCAAATTTAATGGGTAAATCTTTATACCAACGCGTGGCTCTGACGAAGTGTTGTACACGCTTGAGATAGCAAAACTTCATACAGTCGCCTAAATATTTTTCCCAATTGTTCAGTACATCTTGTAAATCTCGTTTCAATAAAGCGAGAGCCGCGCCTGATGCTACATTCGCGATTTTACATTCGTCTGGAAACCAACTGCAGTACAGTTCTGGTTCATTTTTCTGCAATTCGTCTTTTAACCTCCCGAAATATTCTTTGGATTGTATTGTGTCGAGAATAACATTTATTAGCCAAGGATAATCTCTGATTGTCATTTTCTCTATATTGATGCGCGATTTGTTACATCTATCGTTGAAATCATATATCGCTACAACGAAGTCGCAAAAGACACTTGTTTTACGATTGACATCTTCGAAAGACATTTTTTTAATGACTTTTGTGAAAATTACAAGGCACTGTCTTTCATATTCTGGATATTCTTTAAGTATATTGAAGCTTGTTACGTACCATCGATTATTTCCTATAAGCATGCTGATTAGCTCCTCAATTGGCATATTATGTATAAGTTTGAAATGTATTATAGCCGAGACTATTTCTTCCATTACGAATTCATTTTTTACATAATATAATCGGACTATGTCCAATATAAGAGAGATCTGTTTTTCGTTTAAATGAGGTACATCGTATATTCTTAAGAGTTCATTGAATATTCTTTCGAATACAAAAGAGTTTTCGTTTTTGTGTCTATTTAAGAAATATGTCAAGGTATTGGACAACGCATCGTCATCTTCATTAATCTTGCAAACGTATATCATTTGTAGAATGAGACTAAGTCTTTTTGACTCATCTTGAGTTTTATTTATTTCTTCCTTGATACGCGGTATAGCTTCATTAACAGATAAATAACAAATCCAAGCTTCTTTGTAATTCATCGTGTATTTATAATTTTTGTCTATGTTCTGATTTTCCATTTTGATTCTAGCTTGCTTGATTCGTTCCTCGATAGGTAATAATTCTAGTAAGCCGGACGTCACGTTTTTCGTCTTGTCGAGAAGATCAGCACAGTATTTATTTTTATAGGATTTACGGAGCAAATCGTATTTTTTATCACGTGGATAATGCTTCAAGTAAATGAGCAAGCTATTTGTATTGAAGGAAGAAATTTCTGTTGGCAATAGGCTCGGAAATATGCTCTCCAGTAAATTTTCGTTGATCTTCTTCAATGGTAACACGTGGATGTATAAAAGTGGTTTTCTTATCAGATATTGCTGAGCTTTCTTCAGAAATATTTCGGTACAAGTGTTACTCAAAGTAATCGTCGGTAAATGAGTCTCGTGTATCTCGCACAGTTCTATAAAAGCGTCCAAACGCTTCTTTATTAATCTAGGCAGGAAAGACTCTAGGTAGAAATGATATATTTTGATATCAGTTGCGAAAGGAGTGCGCTCAGTCGCGTTTAGTTCGTGCGGCTTTAATAATTTGAGAAAACGCACTATTAAATCCGGATTTTTGCGAAAAATCTTTTCAGCAATTTCAATGGGCAGCACAAGTTCCTTCTCTACGATTGTTTTATAAGCGAAAGCCTCGTCGCAAGCTATGATCAACGGGTAGGCGATTTGAATATCGTACATAGATGACACCGCTGTGAACATTTGTTGTGCGAAAATCGGATCTTTGCCGAATAATCGATGTGCGAGGGTGAGCACAATACGCGTCCTTGTGTTGACGGAAACATAAGGGAAGAGATGTTCGCAGAAATACGAAACGTCTACAATATTCTTGTGACTGCCATCGAAAAACCAAGAAGCCTTAAGGGCCCGATTTATTATCGTCAGGTCTTCACATTTGAGTGCTGATGTTATATCTTCGTGTCTCTTCTTCTTGACGGCAATTTCCACACGCACTAGAGGCAGTAACTCTGACGGAAGTTGTTGAAAATCCTCACTGGTCTGATGCAAAGTCAATCTTCCGAGCCATCTCCACTTTTCACGGGCGGTATCGCCCGGTACCTTTTGAATCGCCTGTAAGTAAGGCATTTGTAAGTCGCGAGGTATCTCGTAGTCCATCGTGATGTTTAAAGATGAATGGACGAACGAAATGTAAATATTCTGTAAATGTGTGCAAGTCTTCGCTTTTATCTTCTTGCGTTATCCGATAAAATTATAATCGTCGCACGAACAAATCTAATCAATAGTCCTGTTTATTTCATTCGATTGGGTCATAAAAGCGCGCTGCGAGAATGCAGTGCTCCGGCAAACGTCACAAAGAATTTTTCTGTGTGGAGAACACGCAAGTACCGTGATCACGGAATATTGGCCTTTCCCGAATGCACGAAAGCCACTAAACACAAACGAGACAAAGTGTTTGACAAAGTACGAAAGGCCGTTTTTCGCCAGCTACACAAAGATAATTTCGATTGAAAAATACGATTCGCAATTCAATACTGTTCGTACGCAACTAATCGCAAACGTTACTCGCACGCACTTGACTGTAGATTATCGCTTGTAATTTCACGTATGTTCCAACCAGCGAGATTTAAGTAAAATCTCATCGAATCCCGATCGATTGCACAACATTCAGTAACGGTCCCTCCCACGAACTACGTCATGCGGTATGTGGGTCGTGTTTTTCTTCCAATTCACTTTGAAGGAATGATCAACAAAGCGACCGATCATCAAAGTCTTAAAGGATCTTCTTCTTCTTTTTCTTCTCTGATTGACACCTGGTCTTCAACAAGACTCACTACGGCCAAATTCACTGTCTTATATTATTTTTGGGGCAAGAGTCAGTGGTACAAAGATACTGAGAAAATTAACTTTTAAAGAGGTTTAGACTGATCCGTGCGAGCAGTGGGACTTGAACGGTAGAAAATTCTTCTTTATTGTTTTTTCTGCACTCGATCCCAAGGTCGGATTCGATAAGGCCGACGATGCTTCAAAAACATAGGGGATGATACGAATTCGATAAACAGATAATGCAAATTCGGTAATGTGTACGTGTAACTGTATATGTATGTCCACAGTAATAAAGTCCGTAGATTCACTAAGCTCAAAGATTGTGCGGATCAATCCTCTCTGCGGTCCTCAAAAATAACTTCCAGACAGAACACATCCGAACACGTTCACAGTTTGCCGTATACAAGCACGAATGAGTAAAGGTGGGAGCCAAGGTAGCTACTGTCTCCGTCTATAGATGGATCTTGGTGGGAGCGAAGCCGGTGCTACCACTCCTAAGAGAGGAGACTCACAATCAGTATAGAAATAGAGGGGAGAGCGTGCGCTATCACTGACCGCCACCCAACTTCCTGCAGATCATAGCATTCGTAAAGCATTCGCGCTAAATTTTTAAAGCGCATATCCTACAAAATACCGCCAATAGTCCATATAATTTATGCAAACCAGAACTTTATTTTTTTTCATTTACATTATATATCTACATATATACATAAATATTAATAATAAGTAAAAAATTAATGTTTATCATTAACAAAGTATATAAATATTAAACTATTGATATACTGATTTATAATATAATTCCAGCTTCTGTCGCGTAGTTTTCTTATTAACTCATTATCACAAAGTATCACTTTGTGTCATTGTGGATTGAAATAATAGAAAATATCAGAATGATCAGATTTTAAGGCATTTTAGATATTTTTATAAGCTATAATCCAGTTCGGTTATGTCATATATATTTGAATAAATAAATATTACAATCACTAATGTAAATAGTTATACATGCTCCAAAAATATCTAAAAAATAATCTTGAGAAATTTTTTAACACATATATACATCTCCAATTTTTTGCTTTCTTATTATGTGTCTCCCAGATTTTAATGAACTTGTACAGAGAGAGAAAGAGAGAGAGAGAGAGAGAGAGAGAGAGAGAGAGAGAGAGAGAGAGAGAAAGTGAGGAATACTGGTAATAATTTATTTATAAATTTATATGTATTCAATGAATATATAGTTATATATGACCACATTCGTGCATTTCACACACAAACTCTGGATGCTGTAGATACTTTCAGATATTTACTTAAGAAATGCAGCTGTGTATTTATAAATGTATTAAAATATGAGAAAATGTTGAAACAGTAGACATTTAAATGTTCTACATGGTTTCGACAATTCTTAAAATCTATAAAAGAAAAGAGGCATATGTGCAAATTCGCAGATATTAAAGCATCTTTGCACAATCATGAAAATTTCTTCAAATATTCTTTTAAAATAAATCTGGAAAAATAAATTAATTAAGAAGAAAATCAAATATCTTATATCAAATCCTAATTTTGAGAATACATTCACAGAAATCAATACATTTTAATTAAATTATATTTCAATTTCTATCAGTCTATCTCTTACATAAAATATGAAAAAATGTGGTATTGAAAATTAATTTTACAAGAAATATATTGATATAGATATTATCAATTTCTCCTTTTTTTAACAGAATATATTAATTTATATTTGTGTATGCACGTATCATTTTACAGGAACATGCGTAAATGCAATCGCGTCATATGACTCCGTTAACGCTTCGTATTATCTTTAATCCAGTTGATGAATTCGGAAACGCGCGTGTACACACCGGGATAACCAGGTTCACCGCACTTGTTGCCGAACGAGACAATGCCAATCTGCGTCCAGTGACCCTTGATTTGCAGCATCAGCGGTCCACCCGAATCGCCTTGACATGCGTCTTTCCCACCCTGGCTATACCCGGCACACAAAAATTTCCCGTTGATCGGTTGGTTGTAAGCTGCATCGCAATCCTCAGTTCTCCACACAGCCAGGGTTACTTGTCGTTGAACGGTGCTCTCTTTACCACCTGTCATGTTATCACATTACATCGTTACGTTATTTATTGCGATTAAAAGTATACAGAATCGAGTATAAAAAATAAGAGAAATAAGTTTGTTAAACTTAACCCTTCAAGGCCACACCTGTTTGTTTCGAACGTTCCGGCCACAGTGGGTGTTCGCCACTCAGACAAATTCAAAGTTTATAAATCCAATTGATGTGCACCAATGAAGTTATAAAAATTCATTAAACATCTTCAACATGTTACTCAATCATTTTTATTGTACAGAACTCGAAAAGTGCCTCTACTTTTTTACAAAAACAATCAAAAGTAAAAAAATCGAAAAAAATAATAACTTTTTAAAATAAGAAATTCGTATCTTTTTTTGGATTCAATATTAAATAGCGCTTAATTTGAAAATAATGTAGAAATAATATTATTTTAAGGAAAAAAATGTCTTATACATATAGGCATTTCAAAAAACAATTATTTTAAGAATTAAAATTGAGATTTTGGCTAGGTGTGGCAAACACATATTTTCACATTTAACATATGTATTTTGAATTTGAATTACAAGTAAAACTATAAAAAATGCAAGACCAATTATAGTAAAATGGTTTTTATTTAAAAATATATAAATAAAATAATAATTAAAAATATTGGGTCTTGAACTTTTGTTTGAATGGTTGCCACCCAGTCTGGCCTTGGAGGGTTAAGATTAAAAATTTAAATTCATACTTGAAATAGAAAAAATTTAACTTCATGAAATAAATTTCTAATTAATTCTGTAAAATGTATCCTATAATAGAGACAAAAGGCCATATTTGAGGATGGTCTTTCAAAACGTTTGTTTCTTCAATTCCTATTTAAATTTCGTATTTTAATCGGATAAATTCTCAGGATTTTGAGCCCGATTCTGAATCGGTGTGTGAGAATTTAAATTACAATATGTCAGATATAAAATCACAGGATGTTAATTACCGTAGTAAGTAGTGCCCCAACCGACCACCGTCGGTCTGGCACCAGCGAACGACGTCCCGCGCACTTGTGGCAAGCAAATGGGTATCACGTATGGCGACCTTCTTACAGTTCTGGTAAGCTCAAGGACGGCGATGTCGTTGTAAAACCCAACCCGCGAGAATTCTGGATGCGCATGAATCTCCTTGACCAGATAAGTCTCTGGTGACGAGGGCTCATCGTCCCTCTCTAGATCGATGTCGCCGAGACGCACGGTGAATTGGCGGGCGGCGAAACTGTAATTCATCCAGAGATCTTATGTAAAAAAATATTTACATAAAATTAAAATATACATTTCTTTATCCTTTAGTTGAAATAATGAAAAGGGATTTTTTACACAATTTTAACCGAAGGAACTTTTAAAATCAAGTGGAAGAATAGTTTGAGTGTATAATTTTTCATTTTTATATCTTTGACTAAAGAAAATGAGATGATTCATACATATCTCTCTCTCTCTTATTCTCTTTAATCACAAATATAAGAATCAGGTGTTGAAAAGAATAGATGAATGTTGCTTACAGACGCTGTCGCTGATCTCGCATACAATGGGCAGCGGTAAGAATGTGACGTGGTCCTATCAATGATCCCCCGCACCAGAACTCCGTTCGCCGCGAGCCATGAAGGAAGATCGCCGCCATCCAGGGCCAACGACCGGGTAGCGCTTCCTCGCCACCAACCACTCGATATTTACCTGAATGTATCACTCCGCACTCTGGATAGATCGATATTCTTTGTTTCAGATTCTTTCTTTCAAAATTTTATATATCTATCTATTTCCACTCGTAATAAATATAAATAGTAGCATGAAAACTTCCCTTTAGTCGGATCTACGTTTTAATGCGTTACAAAAAATGTGTTCAAATACCATCATCGTCTTGAATAAAGTTGTTGTCAATCGTCGCTATTGCTTCGAAGCCACTCGTATTATTGACCAATGAGTCCGGCGATGGAATGTACGTCGGAGGTCTCGTTGTCAAGGATGTCACCGGATATAGCGGTATCGGGCGTGGTGTGGGTGGTCTTGTCGGACGAATCGTTGGTCGTGGAGGGTGTCCAACGATGAGCCCAGAGGATGGACTTCCACTGGTGCTACAACCGTCGTTCAACCATTGAATCCTCTTATACGAGACTCAGATAGGATCGTGTGTAGACAAATTTTAGTATCATATTAATTTTTTAAATTTAATGTATATATGTATAACATATTGTGTAATATAAGTCTAATGCTACAATTCTCTTACTAACTCTTAATTAACGACAGTTTCGTATTACTGAATACATTTCAGAAATTAATTTTGTAATTATTGTAGAAACCGTTGTAGCATAAAATTGTACAATTCGTATTCACTTAAGATTATACATGAGACGGACGATCTCTCTCTCTCTCTCTCAGCCAATAATAATAATGTGAATTCAACAAAAAACTTACATAGGAATGGAAGGATTGCTGGTTTTGTCCACTGGGCAGCAAACACCTGGCACAAACAGACTCTTGAAGCAGAACGAGTGCCTCAGTTTTTGGAGGTCGAGCAGCAATTGCGGACAATTGCTGAGGTCTTGGCATTTCCCGGGTCCACCCTCGGCGGTCGTGCACGCGGACGGCGCGGACTCCTTGTCTCTATTTGCGAGTTCCTCCGCAGGTTGCTTCTGCTGGACCGACGGCGCCTGTGTGGAGGACACGATTGTTTGTCTCAGCGGCAACGCAACGCCGCGTACTAAAGGTGCTATGCTGTCCGTCACGTTACGGCCTGGAAAAGGGTTGAAAAAAGTTTATATCCGAAAGCGTGTTTATGAATAAATAACATATGACATTGCTTAATATAAAAAATGAATAAACACGTATAACATGTTTATTTATTAATTTAATATATTAATTTACAAATTAATTAATTTCTATAAATATATGAGATGCTTGAGAAATGCATATAACATTAGCAGCACTAGTCAATATTAAAATTAAAATATATTGTTAATTAATTATTTTTAGCTATAAGTGGCTTAGTACTTTTGAATAGAGAAAGACGAGCTGCATCGATTAGTCCATTAAAAAGTATACCATTCCATTAAAAAAAAAAAACAAAGTTGACCTTCATATGTCTTCTACGCGTCCACATAGAAAGAAATTACTCTCATCGGATGGTGTGCCCCTTGAAACCCTTTTCAACTCTTGTCTGACACACTTTTTTTATCACCAACAATTTTGAAGATATTCAAGTGGATCGATTTGTCGATGGGTCACTCTCTGTATATATATATATATATATATATATATATATATATATATATATACATATATTGATTTACTCCTTATTACCTAAAATATTTTTGGAGATGGTGTACAATGCTGAGGGCAGTTCCTTCGGCGGATCCGTGATCTCAACGCCTCTCGTCATATTGACGATATAATTGCCCACGGTGTTGAGGGCGCCTAGGGTCTCGCTGATGGTCTCCAAAGGATCGCTCTGTTCCCGCTCCACCTTCACCAGCTGCGTGTACGGGCGCACTTGCGTCTCTCTGCGGGTATAAACCGGCCTGTCCGATCTGCTCGGTCCGGAGTCCCAGGACGGCAACCATCCTCTCGTCGGTGAGACATACAAGTTTCTGTATCCGTACGCTGCACAATTTGTCTTATGTAAATCGAAAATGAATTGAACGGTAAAGAGAACAAAAAAAAACGTAAGGATTTTAAACAATGAACAAATGAGAGCGTTTTCGATTGTCATCGTTGTTATCACGAGCAGCATAAAAATGCGAAAGCACGGAATCGTGTAATTCCTTGCATAAAAAGCGTCGATTATTCCAATAAATCGCAGCCTCGTTTGCGCAAATGTGTTTAACCATAAGCATACTTGATTACACCAACTATATTTACACCAACAAAAGAGATGTTTTGACGGAACGAAAGCTACTTACGATAAGTGCGATAATGCACGATTTCTTCGGTGTACGAGATGGAACCGGCAAATAGACTCCATATTATGCACAGGCCTGTGAAACGCGGGTATGTGAATTATTACGTAAATCACATATATGTATATATAATTAATATTATTAATTTAATTCTAAAAGTTTGGTGTATACGATAGATATTTTATTTCGAAATGTCATCCCATTATACAAAACGCTTAATATCGATGAAATAAATAATAAAACTTGTGAAATTATCTTACAAATTTGTCAGTACTAAACTAGTACATTTCATTTTCGCATAAGTCGAGCGCATCAATTTTTTGTATTATTTCCTTATTATTTTGCGCTGATTTTAATTGAGTTAATATACTTAATTTAGCGATCAGTTTGATAGAAATTTAGGTAAGTAATTTGAATACGTAAATCGGTTTTCGGTTACGAATACACGAAAATGATCTCGATGATTTATTATTATAATATTTAAGTCACTCGTAGTCATCTGTCATTGGAAATCCCGTAATATACATTCATAATAAACGGACACCGTTCACGTTGCGCAATGTGAAAACACCCGCTGGAGCAGGTCTTAGACTTTCCAATCTTCCCAGAATTTGTCGAAATTTCACACGCGGATGTGAATGACGCACCGCATCTGCGTCATTCGGTTTTCAAGATAAGACATTGCGAGAGGAAACGCGCGCACGGATCCATTATACTTTCTCTCTAAAATGAGAAAAAAGAGATACTGTTGGGAAAATGCGCTGATCATATAGCAAAAATGTTTGTTTTTTTTTATTATTATTAAAAGCGCGCTTAATAAACATAAGATTGAAGACGTGTGACTTGTGACGAACGGAAGAAATCTCGGTGACAATGAAAGGGCCGACCTTCGCAAGTGCCACTAATTAATATTGCACGTACCAGTGAAATGCTTGATTAGAGTTTACTCGATTGAAATTTACTCGGAACGCAATTCCATTTCGACCTTGTTTTACTGGTTGTTCTTGTTGAATTAGGTGAAGTGAAGTCAAGCGTGTTAAATATCGTCAAATCTCCTGGAACCACTTTTAAACGAAAGAAGAGACGCCGCGCCGCGCCGGCCCGCCTTGGGGAATATTTTTAAACGCTTCTGAGATCATCGTCAAGCCAATACCTCGCGGTCCGGATCTAGTTCCGGTTTTTGAACTCGATTCGAGATCTCTTCCATGCGAGAAGAGAATTTCGAGAGTTCGCCTCTAATCGACCACGGCAATAAAAAGCCGAATTCTTCCTGCTCGAGAAAAGAAGTGAAGAGAAGGGAAGATGAGAAAAGAAGGAAAGGGATAAAATGGCTGGCTGGCTGGCTGTTAGAGGCTCGAAGGAATGCAACGAAGTGTCGGGGTCAGAATCGCGTGACCCAATTGTAAAAGTCTTTTTGAAGATGACCATGCTAAAGACACACGCAGCAAGTAACGTTTCCTTTGTTCCTCGAAGACTCCAAGATCCGGGATCGGGATCGGGATCGCGGAGTAGCCCGTGTGTATAATTACAAAATTACGTGTCCCGGGTCCCGCGCGTGGAAGTAAGACTTTTCGGAACTGGTTACGGAGTGGCATCACGCGTGCTTCGTCGGGCTTCTCTCATCGACGGTGAAAGTTGCCCGGCGTGAAAGTGTGCCTTTCTTCTTCCGTTCACTGATTCACGTCGCCCCGATATCGCCCCATCGACGAGAGGACAACGGCGATTATTTATCCCTCAGTGACTTTCGGAGATAGGGAGGTACGGTAAGAGCGTACTCGCTCGGGATTCCGGCCGGGGAAACCCCGCTCGTAAACGCGCGCACCGTCCCCTGAATCCTGAACGTCGATTTTCACCTTGTCCTCCTGTCGATCGACGAAATCGACGACGCACGTCATAATATTTGCTCTCGCCCGTGTCTCACTGGAAATTAGACAATTCCGAGACGAGCAGCAGAGATCCATGAATTTCTAGGATTTTGAATCGTGCTTCATCATCCGCGACCTGCAAACTCTGTGCGCGAGAGAAAGAGAGAGAATTAAAAAGGGGGGGGGGGAAATTACGCGTTTCCGCAACAAGGGGGCAATCTTTAAATAACTTATTACCGCATGCGGGATCGATGTCCTTTTACCCTCAGCTGTAAGCGTTACAAGGACGCTCCGATTACGCGCCGCAGGACCATTTCTCGCGGTAAGTATGCGGGTCGAAGTTGCATCGCGTCGCCTCGATTGATTATGTCGCAGCTGCACCGCGGGAAAGATCGTATGCTGCAACTGTATCTTGCATCATCCATCATAGAATTGTTTCTGTTTCGCATATATCCGCTTACAAACTGTCGGATATAATTACGAGTACGACGAATATCTAACGTCTCGAACGCGCTTCTTTAGCAACTTTGCGAGTCATCGTCGATGCCGCGCGCACGTCCGATTTGCATATCCTCGCCGCGGCTGGCTTTTCGCCGTTTCACCGGCCGTCAACCGGCAGTGAAACGGTGAAAACACGAAAAGCAAAAAAGCCCGAGCTACATCCGGCAACGCGGACATGCGCGTCACAAATACATTCGCGTTTCGTCAGAGAAGTCAAAGATTTTGAGTCTTCCTCGAGAGATACGTCAAGAGGCTCCCCCCCCCTCCCCATTCGAGCAATTCCTTATTACTTGAAATAATTTTTTTCTGCTACCAGTACGCGCAACAGTCAAGCGCAAGAAGCTCTTGAAACAAATTTTGCAGAAACTGACAAAATTATATAATAATTATATAAGATATTAAGATATAAAATTATTATTATTATTAATTGTATATTAATTTATATTAGCGGAGAATTTACAAGAAATAAAGTATTAAATTGGATTACGAATATGAATTTTATCAATTTTAGATAAAGAGATGACGATTTTAACAAAGAATACGAAAGAGACATGTTTATAATTTACGAATTAACATTAGATTATAATGATCTGCCTAATGGACGAAAATATATTTATATATTCTTTTTATGCGTATACATGTCGTGTGATATTTACTCTTCTTAGAGTGACAAACGTGTGTTTTATGAATATGACAATGAATATGACTCACAAATTAATCTTAACAAGTAAACTACCGGAATTCAGTTTAAAGTTCGATTACGAAGATACAAATGTTGTAGAGACATTAGAAGAGACGTTAGAAATTGAAGATACGAATGAATGATTATCTCCGATGTTTCCGGTGTGTGGAAAAATTGTCCTCGATTTGGCCGAGAAAGTCAAGGGTCTCCGGGATGTCTTGTTAAATTAACTCCTAGCATTCCACACGTAAGCCGTGAAGGCGTTACTCCGTCAGTTTCAGTTTTTAGCATTTCGGCCGAATGATTTCGTGATGAGGAAAGGCGCGGCTCTTCTTTCGAGGAATCTCTTTGTGTTTTACAATACATATTTATGTGTTTTGCGTTTTGAGTATAGAACACATACGTGCCCACGCATAGTAACCCAGATATGTCGAATGTTGCGTTGTGTGCGTGCGTGACGCGCGAACCCCACGATTTTATTGGCGACATCACGTGTCGTAAAAAGGAGAAAAAAAAAAAGGAGAACGCCGCCGTTTAAATCCCCCGAATGACGAGTCCGCGATGTAACGATTTTATGATTCTCAACCGGGCACGCTGCTCTCAGAAACGCGTAGATTTTTCAGTTTTTAGAAACGTTATTTTGTAAGATGTACGTACATACAAGCACAGTGTGCGCACGCGAGAAAACAATTGAACGATCGATAATTGCCTGTAGCGAAGCAAAACACGGCGGCTGAATGCAACTCATTAACGTTTCGTAGGTTCCCGAATCTGTGTCACGAACTAATGAGACCGGGAATCGTTCCACATACTATTATTAGATTAGCGTCATTAGCAGACTGAGATCGGCGATGTCGGCGCGACAGATTCCGCCGCGCCGGTGCGGCGATCTAAATCTCCGGCGAGTAAAAGCTGTTAGCGGCGAGTAGCAATTAATTACACGGGATTAATGAGAAAATCAATGCCGTGCGAAGCTTCGTTTTGTCAGTAGGTCACCGGGATCCCGGTATCGTTAGACAATCAGCGGCGACGGCGAACTCTACGTCGAGAAAGTGAGAATCGGTGCACGAGAATCTATGCACGAGACGCAGGATATTTACGAACGGCCGCGGCGTAATTGAGGCCACCTTCGACCCGCGAGATGCGTTCGCTTCATTAAAGGAAATCTTTTCACAACTACTACGGACATACTACAAGCTCCCACTTGTAAAAACTAAAAAATTTTAAAGGATTTAGCATGTATATTAACTATTACTGAAAGAAAACATGTATATCAAGAAAGAATTTTTAAAAATTTAGTCATGAAAGGATTAAAATAAAGCCGCGATTGGGCTGATTAAATTAATTCCAAATAAATATTTAAAAAAGGATTAGCTCTCTTTTCGCGTCACGTAATTAAAAATTTTTTGTCCTTCGCATTTGGATCTTTTTTTATCGCGTCTCGGCAGCATCTTATATTTTGTATTTTAGTGATTTCAGCATTGTTTTTCGCCTTGAAATCACCGAGAATGAACGGATGAAGCATAGAAGGCAATTCCTTAGAGGACATGTGCCACCGAGGAGATATGCAAATAGATCGCTTTCTTACTGTCGACGCGTCTGCATGCCAATTCACTCCGTTTTCACTTTTGAAATCTAATACGTGCCAGTAGCCGCACTCGCGACAGTCAATCATATCTGTCGTCAGTGTTGCGTGACGTTCTATCGCTATTCGCGGTATACGTCGTCCGAGCGGACAACTCGATGACAGATTCTCCCGATCCCATCGTCGGCCCCGCACCTGACCTGACAGTCTCGGGCGTTCTCGGGATTCTCGCACCCTCGCGCGAAAATCCCGACGCTTTCGCAGAAAGGAGAAGATTTCACTTACTCAGGACTACCGCTGATGAAGACATCTCCGTTCGAGGGAAGCGGACATCCCCAGCGTTTGTTTGTCACAACGTCGCGGACGGCATCCGTGACACCCGGGGCACGAGAGACGCGGCGCCGAACTATTTTAACTAAGAATTGTCGCGTGAGAGCGCCGGCGAGTTATGCATGGTGCGTCGAGAGCGGTGAGAGAAAGAGAGAGAGAACGAGAGTGATAAGTCGTGGCGGGGAGAGGGCACGACACCGGCAGTAAAAAAAAAAAAAAAAGAGAGAGAAAGAGACGCGAAAGAGATCGGTAAAGGAAGGAAGCGTGCACACGGCTGCACGGGACAGAGGAACGAACGGACGGACCCAGTCACGACTGTCCGTGAAAAGACCTCGACACACTTTACTCTCGACGGAGTCTCGCTCGCTCGCACACTCTCTCCCCGTTCCTCTTCCTTCTTTCTTCGAGGCGCCGTCCCTAGTCTCTTCCAAGGGAAAGTGGTGCTCCTTCCATCGCCGTCCAACGCCACCGCGACTCCGCCTTTCGATGACGCGTCGTCGTCACGGCGACACGCAGGACGGTCCCTCGGTGCCGACGAGTCCTTCTCTCGGGTGCGTGCCGTCAGTTCGTTCGCAGGATCGCGTCTTCGTCTTTCTGGTCGCCGAAGAAAGGAAGTGAGCCAAACGCGAGCTGTAGTATCACCTAAATTTATTTACGTTGCTGCGACAGTTGCCGCTACATCGAATTTCTGCGTTTCGCTGTATAAAGTAGGCATAGGCGCTACCGCGTTACAATTTGTCTCCTGTCTTCCCGGAGTCCAATACAGATTCCGGTCATATTCCGATAGGAGAAAAGAGAAGGACAGAGAGAGAGAGAGAGAGAGAGAGAGAGAAGGAAGGCTTCTCTCCGCGAGAAATTACAAGAAAATTATGCGATATAACATCCTTCGCCGTACATTACTCGTTCGATATTACATTCTATTAAAACAAACTCGTTTAAGATAAACAGGTGCACTTATAGCCTCTACGGTCCCTTTCATTAGAGTCAATCGCTTCTCTAATGACTAATAGTCACTCGAGCCGATCGACGTTCGCAAAACAAACAGATGGCGCGGAATTTACAAACCGATAGGAAAATAAGTCGTATTTTATTTTTATAGGGACACTTTAGTGGAATCTATTAACACATGTACAAAAACCCATTAGATGATTAGAATAGTTATATCATGCTGATATTAACATGGGGACACAAAAAGCCTTTTAGGCTGCACGGTGTGGGCAATTCCAATGTTATAATAAAAACTATAATAATATATATATCATGCTAAATGAATATAGAGGAGAAACAATGACAAGGAACGCGCATATGTGCAAATTATTAATGCTCTCCTTGGACATTACTATACACAATATGAATTGTATATAAAATTGATATTTTGTTCGGCTGCAGCAAAACATGATGTCGATAGAATGTGTGTACACGATTTTTTTTTATCGATCAAGCTGGTGCGGAAACGAATAAACGTTGACAGTTGGAATTCCTATACTTTCAAGACCGGACGCTGCACGTCGCGCACGTCATAATCTGTAATCCGTTACGATTTATATCTGCGCGTTAAACTACTAGTATCCTGTAGTTCGCCAAGGAGTTCTGAGAATCCCGCGAGTTGCTTCTGGTTACTTGAATGAATGTTCGTGATCGCGAAACGTCGCGCAGTCCGCGAATCAATATTTTCTCATGGGCAACGACGATTTATACGCCTCGAACCGTTCGTACGATGGTGCTGTCCCGGGTGCGGTCAGTCCCATGGATTGCATCGGTCCGCTCTGATATGTCGGCGGGATCGGATGTCGCAGTGTATTTCCCATGCTACTTGAATTGCTCCATCTAATAACAAGCGCACGCGTTTAGTTGCCTGTGGACGAACAGCTAATATCTCGTCGCTAATATCGCACGTTTGCGATCGTATCGTGAGCAAAGTGTAAGAAAGTCACACGTGCTGAAAGTTACGCTTGTGAATCAAGTAGCGTTACCTGTTAACGCTATCGGACGATCTAGAGCTCCAGCTGGAAGGCTCGTTGCGGGGATCACGAGACCCGCTGCTCGTCACAGAGTTGAAGGATTTTGAGGATGTAGGTCCCGAATGCCAAGCGCTGGGTGTACGATTACTTTCCACGTAACGACTTTCACCTGCGTATAACAATAGTATGCAAGAATGAATGGAGACGGTACTTTTATTAATTTACTATAACTGCAACACGTGTATATTTCTCTCTCCTTTATACAGGATACACGAAAAGTATTAAAACGTTCATCAACAGCAATAAAATTCCAAGTACAAAAGAATTATACAATTTTATTCAAATGTAACTTAAATTTTCATTAAACTTTACATTCATATTATTTGGTATGCTTTATAATAAAAAGTATGTTAATTACGCTTGCACTGACATGTGTTTGCATCGAGTATATATATATGTGTATATATATATATATATATATATATATATATATATATATATATATGTATATATTTATTCGTGCAGTACTTATTAGACAGACCAGAGAAATTTTTGTGCAACACTGCTTTCATATCTCGTTCATTGAATCATAAGACTGATAGCAGGTTCAACTAACTACAATGAAAACTCAACAGAAATCATATAAATTTTTATTATGAAGCATACACATTATAAAAGAGAATACAGACTGGATTTGGAATGAGATAATTTCTTTACAAGATTTAAGATGTTTATGTATAAAAGAGTATCAAACTAAAATACTTAATAATTAAGAAACTTGTGATTAGTGCTTAATCACTAGTACGAACTTCTCTAATCTGAAATCATTAGGAGCAAAATCTTATTTTTAATTTTCCTCTATATATACATTTGACGATATATAATAAAATGAAATTATTCAAAATTTAATTTTTAAACATGTTCTTTTCTCTATAAAGTTTACTTTAACTTTTAATAATAAACTTAAACTTTAACATAAATTTATTTGAATTTAACAAAACTTTAACATAAATTTATTTCTAATCATAAACATGGAATAAATCTTACGTTTGTTCAGCAAAAAGGTCTGATGACAAAATTGAATTTAAGCTTTAAAAAGAAATATTTATGTGTATGGGTCACAAATGTGTTACCAAAAATTGAAAATGCTTTTTAAATAAGTAAATAATACCTCTATTATATTCGGCTAGTTTTCTAACTTCATTTTATAACTTGGTTATAAATAATATATACACGCTTAACTATATAAACTATTCCTATCTTTGAAAATGTTTGGCACTTTAAAGCATCTGTATATCTCTTTTATTCTCTTATCTATTCTATTCTCATATATTCTCTTTAAAGATATGGTATAAACTATAAAATATCCGTAATTTAATAAAATTTCTTTATCAAAATTATCAAGATTGTTTGCGCGCCAGATACATAAATTGTAAAGAAAAAAGATTTCTTTACTATCTTTTATCCAAGTTTATTACATTAATTTTTCTTTAAAGATGGTAAAATTAAACTTTATATTTCTCAAATTCCAAAAATTTTTTTGAGTCTTTAGGCTTATTTTGGGCGCGTATTTCACTATTTTATAATATTTATGTATTAAGATATAATATTTAACTGCACCATCTAATTTCACATTATTTATTATATATTTCAAATCAAGAATATGGGTATGAATAAACAAAAATATAGATGATAAAATTTGCATGTATAACACCAGGTTGTGTGTACACCCTCTTCTCTGTCAGAAATGTTTCATGAAGATGTTTTGGCTACTGTATTGCATCCTTACTTAAAGTTATGTTTATATCCTGTGTACAAAATTAAAGAATATCTAAAACTGGTTCAATGTGACATCACGTACAAGAGGGGGAAAAAGTGATAAAAACTCCAAGTCGTATCGTATACTAAAACTACCTCTCATACATATACAATTTATCATACTTACGTGGCGTGCTAGATGTCGGAGGTTTGAAACTATCACTGTATCGCGTATGAGTATCTCTAGAGCTTCGATGCGTCTCGGGATCGGACCGTCGTACTTCACGTTCGCGAGTATAAGACGTAGTATTTGGACGATCATACCTGTGTAAATCCAAACAAAGAATTTGAAATATAAATTTAAAATATATAATTACGTTATTTTATGACTTGAGAACACAATACGTACCTTTCCTTGACTTGTCGAGGATCTATGGACGAAGATGTGGTGGATAGACTTTCTCGTCGTACGATGACTTCTCTTCCCCGAGAAACATCGGAAAAGCTGTCCGGTCGACTATTCCTTGAAGAGAAATCGCTACTTCTTTTGAATTCTTTTTTCAATCCCAATTCTTGAGTAGATCTGAAATAAATTAGATGGCGTTATAACTGTGTTAAGGTAGATATGTATTAAATTAGTCGCGAGATATATTATTATATTGTTCGGTGACTTTGTGACGACTTTCGAGCGACAAGTGAGCGCAACAAAACGCATTAAAAGCAATTTTTGAATTTAGTTTACCTGCTGGATTCGTATCGAGATGGTGGTGAAGGATCTAATCGTCTATCCGACACTCGTTCTAGCATCTCGTTTCGTCTGTCGACTATTCTGTCCGGGCTGTGCCTGCGGCTATGTTCTGTGGCTAATCGTTTTCTGTCAGATTCCACATACAAATCCCGCAGATCTCTCCTGTCGCTGGACGATCTCTTTATGGACGGTGGTGGTGGCGCGCGTCGGCTCTCCTCTAAACGCATCTGCTGTCTCTTCAATTCCAATCTCTCGCGCTCAAGCTTCTCTCTCTCGAGTTTCTGTCGCTCTCGCTCAAGTCGCAGTAACTCGGCCTTTTCCTGCTCGATTCGTTCTCTTTCTCGTCTCAACTTTTCTCGTTCTCTCTCCAAGCGCGCAGCCTCTTCTCGGTGTCTACGGTCGGTCTCTCGTTGACGTTCCATCTCTTCTCTTCTTCTTCGCTCTTCTTCTCTCAGTATCCGTTCCCTTTCGCGCATTCTTTGCCGTTCACGCTCTTCCTGAAAATTTAAAATTTTGTTGTAGAAATTGTTATAGAAATTCCTTCTTGCTACTGATCATTTTATTTGAAATCACTGGAGATATTTACTCTGATTTTAGCAAATGTGAGAACATCATCGCGCTTGCGTCGTTCACGGCTCCGAGAACGACTGTGAGAGCGGTGGTCTTTGTCCCAAGTACGAATTCGTTTTTCTTCTCGCCTTCCTCTCTCGCTTTCAGGTTTTTTGCTGGTAGATTTTGTCGATCGGGAATCGGATTCTTTAGGCGGATCTTCTTTCTTGTCTTGCATTTCGATTTTCATTTTCATTTCGGCGCTTTCATTCTTGTCGTCAGATTTTTTTGCTAAACAAACATGGACACGTGTTCAACGTTTATGATATTATTAGAAACTGAAGTGAGACTTGTGAGAAAAATAATTTTCCTCTAGTAATTATTATTATAAAGTACTGTAATTATTATTATAAAGATACGATATTTACCGGCGTCTGATCCTTTCTCTTCTGATTCTTTCTTCATTTCCTTCTCCTTTCTCTCATTTACATCATGATCCTTCAGCTTTTCTTTCTCCTCTTTCTTTTCCGATTTACCATTAACCGTATCACGTTTACGTACGTGACTTTGCTGTGTATCGCCTTTCGCCTATAAAAGAATTCACAACAAGTTTTGAAAATGTTGAATGCTCAAAGAAAAACAAACTTAGGCAGTGTCACAAGAGTGTCACAAGAGACTATAATGTACACAATAATAAGTAAACTTGATCTTTTCTTATGTGAATAACATGAGTAACAGAAATATGTCTTATATAATGAATATGAAAAATATTATAATATTAAATACAAAGATCCAATTGTATAAGTACCCGATTGTAAAAGACATATTTATATTAATGATAATTTACCTTCTCGACAGATATAACGCGTCCATGAAGCTCGGTTCTATGCAAATGCTGTATACATTTCGCAGCATCTTCGCTCGAAAACATAGTAACGTAACCATAACATCTTGCTCCAGGAGTTCTCGCATTCGTCACCACTTTTGCGCCTATGACCTTACCGTACTTCGAGAAGATCTGCTTCAAATCGGTCGCACGAGTACTGGATGATAAACCGGATACCCATAAATTACGACTGCTTGCATTGGTTGCACTAACTTGAGACGTTTTCTTATCTAGAAAGAATATTACAAAATATACATCACGTTTATGTACGATTTTATAGAACCTGTAATTCCTGTTTCTTTTGGGGAAAAAAAAATTGCATTCAAAAATAATTCTTCAATGAATCTGGCTTACCTTTCTCCTCTCTCTTCTGACCCTTATTGCTAGACTCCGCACTGAAAAGGATAATATTATCATTATGTCAGAAAATTACAATTCACCGTTCCGATTACAACAAATTAATCAAGTCTATAAATGTGCTTAATAAGTATCTCTGTAACTATGTTAAGGACATAAATTTGGCTAGCAACTTATTTTTAAATGGTATGACTTAGATATTTTATTTTTTTTTGTGGGGGAGGAAAAGGTTTCACTCGTACACCATCTCGTATACGTTATCAGTTCTATTTAGATTACCGGATGTGTATTCACTGTATTCTCTGTTTATCCACTTTTGTCACTCATGCATAAGGAAATCGTGTCCGTGCGGCAACACTTATCAGCTCTAAATATCCACAAAAGGGTCATCAGCTGCATAGTTCTTCTGACAGGATACTTCTTGCCATAATCGGGAGTTTTTTTAACGCTTTTTTCTCTTTTTTTTTAGGGTAGTAGTATCTTCAGTAAGCGATAAGACCACTTCTTGATAGTACGAGGACTTTAGCACGCTTTGCCGAATATAATTTACCATAAGATACTAATGTCCTTTGTATAGCGACGCACGATGAAATCGTTGCCATTCAATAAAATGAATAAATGTCCTCGTGTAGGGAACACAGCACGCACAGAGTTCATCTCTGTGCTCGTTTTTTTTTCTTAGTATATATATAGAGTATGTGTAATCGCTTTTATTGGATATGCGAAGAAAAATGCGACATTCGAGAGACTAGTTTAAGTTTGCTAGCCAAGTTCTTGATTTCTTAACATACTTTCCAGAGTTGAGTATTAACAGCCTAAAGGGAGGATACAGATTGGAAGATAAACTTCCGAGATTTTAAATTCGATTTTAAAAAAAGGGAATTAAACATAATCTTGCACGTGACGTGAGTGATCTCATCTTGGAAATCCATTGTCCTGACGGTACAGAGAGAGAGATAGAGAGAGAGATCATCCCGATGATACGGTTATGCAGCAGTAGAACATCCCTAGCAGAGTCGTGAGCGACATATTTTTCCAGTTTGCTGTACCACAGTACTGCGAACCGTACTTTTTAGCTCTATGAGAGAGACCAACCTCTTGCTTCCTCCATCTCCACCCTCCTGCTTGATCTTCGTCCCGTTCGCGCCGGACGTCGTCCCTTCCTTGCTGCCGGCGCCAGGTTCCGCTCTACCGCTGCCTTTAGAGTCTCCCTTCTTGTTGTTCTCTTCCATTTTCTTCTTCTCTCCACCATCTGCAGGGACAATCAAGGTAGCATAGTCACTTTCTGCGAAGCCCAGACTCTTCTCCCTCCCTCCTAACATCTCCTGCTTTAGTGGCTTGTGACTCCAGTCAGGAATTTCGGCCTAGTCACTAATAAATTCACACAGCAAGCAACGATGTGGCTTGCACAACATTATGAGTCATCGATCTTCGATAGCATCGGTTTGATCCAGCGAACCTAAACCCGTTTTACGTCGGTTTTACATGAGCGCGCGCGCGCGCGCGTGCCTGCACACAAGAAGCTACTTTCGAATTAAAAATTGAATTAAAAAAAAAAAGAGAAAAGATAACGATAAACGTATCGCAGAGCATGCTTATCAATTTCGTGAATTCACATTGCTCTACGTTGATAAAATAATCTCTACAACGACAGATTGCTATTTTCGCGCGTAGAAAACGTGCTCAAATGTATACACGCGACAACGATTCGTCGAAGAGGCACGAAGAATTCGAAGATACTGGTCAAACCTCATGTCGTGCGGTAATTGATATTTTGCGGCAAATATTTGCTGATGTATACTTGAGTCTTCGTGTATCCATATGATTCGATGATAAGAGAAATCCAACGACGCTCTACGTGGTAGGTATAATTAATGTAATTGTATATCAAATTATAGCGTTAACTAACTTAAAGACTATGGGATATGGCTTGTTCGCTCGAACAGCAGCACGGGAATGCCGGGAGGTGTACACTGTTTATCCCGGTTGAAAACCTTATTGATCACCATGCGTTTATCCCGGTCGAAATGCCTTATGTGTTGCCGACTTGCACTTCAATGATAGTATGCCACGTCTGTCGTGGCTAGACTATGTTGCATCCAGATGTTGAAACGAAGTTCACGATGAAGCTTGAAGACCGGAACTCATAGGGACGAGGAAGAAATTGGTCGCGGACAATCCTAACGTCGCCCTTGTTCCAGATGGATACGCACGAATACGTTCTTGAAGACGCTTGCTCTTGATGCTGGCGCTTTTGCTAACTTACTCGGGATGCCGCAGATACAAATATCGCTAGCCTTGATACTTGGAATACTTACAGTTAAATTTAAAGGATGATAAATAACGGCAAACTTACCTTTGTGCCTGTCGTGAGACTCTGTCTGCAATGAAAAAAAAAAAATATTAACATTAGAAATAATCTGAAAACTTTTTAATCTTTAGAATCTTTGAGAAATTAATTATATGTAATTTCTATATCTTGAATCGTACCTCTTCAGCGAGAAGATTCTCTTCATCTTCTCCAATAGTCAAGTTGATAGAGTCCTCATTATCAATTCCGTTAGCTTCAACAGTGGCGGATGGCGCGTCCGAGGTTTGATTCGAGATAGTCTTCTCTGTTTCATTCTTCTTATCGTTACTCTGTACGCTTTCGCTTACACCCTTGTTTCCTTGCATTTTATCTTCCTGCTTTTCTTCCTTAACATTAATGATCTTATTTTCAATCTCGGGCTCCTAAAACAAAAAAGATCAAAGTAAATGATTAATTTTAAACAACAGATTCCCTAATTTAATTAAAATATCTAACAACAATATATGTACCTCTTTTATTTCTTTCTTGATAAAAACTTCTTTTTCATCTTGTGTTTCTGTCTTTACTTCCATCTTACATTTATCTATATTATCCTGTCCATTTTCTTCCTTCTGGTTATCGGAGCACTCGACAGAATCTTCTTGATTTAAAGTTCCTGTGACGAGAAAGAAGTTTACCAAATGATAAAAATCTTTCATCTGACTCGTACGTATTGCAATAAAGACTAACGCAATAGGATGCGTTCGGGGGGAGACGCTATTCGTGCTATCATGATGTCACTACGGATAGCATGTTACGTTATAACTGCGCGCTACTAATGCTATTTCTTTTGAGGTAGTAGTGCACTAGCGTTTTTTGGGCGGACTTTGGGCATGTTCAGGGAGACGGTATTAGCGTCTGTCCATTTTGAAAAAGAATTGTGCGTAGCACATATTGTGCACGTGGTGTTGCAAGAAGCAGAAAAATAAAAATCGTAAATATACTTTGCATATAAGACGATGTATAAATACAGCTGTAATACTGCTAATATATTTATTTGCACTGTATATTCTTTTCGCCATTACGCACAATTTTTTTTTCAAACGAATGGCAGACGCTGTGTTACTACTATCTTTGTTGTTAGTTTACTTGTTCGCGCTATCGCGCTATTAGTTAATTTCCATTTACACCAAAACTCAGCGACGTCTCACTTGTGACGTCATGACTTCGTCAGTGACAAAGCTATCATTAACACGACCGATTTATTATATTTATTATAACCTCTCTTTTAAAGTGAGTTATACAATATACAACAAAACTCATTAAAGCACACAGTCTTGAGCTTATGCAGCGTATAGGTAAAAACTCAGTTGAATCTCTGTTGTCAGAATAAAAAGAACGATTCAACAGCGGCATTTAACTGAGAACGGACGTCACAAGTGAGACGTCGCTGAGTCGCGGTGTAAATGGAAAGCAATTATAGGCTCTACAGAGTTGATAGCATTTGTGTTGGTAGTGCTAATAGTGGGCACGTTCAGCGGAAGAAGCTGCTCAGTGAGCGCTTCGGTGATTCTTTATGACGTCCAATTTATTGGTGATTCTTTATGACGAAACCAAAGGTAAGAGCCACGCACTTTAAATACGCACCAAGTATTCACTGAGCTACTTTCTCCGCTGAACGCACCCCAAAGCTCGTGTCATAGGCTGTGTTCACTTTAGGCGCGTAAGAACTGATTTTTCCACATTCTTGGTAAGCTAACTATAAGTTAAAACATACGTCTGTCTTTGTTTTATCTTGAATGTAAACAAGATTGATGTATGATTTAACTCGTAGTTAGCTTACTAAGAACGTGGAAAAACCGGCCCTACGTGCTGAAAACATCATTCTATTTGTGTCGCTCATTTTATATAGAAGAAAGATAAGGCTGCCGTCGCTTTGGACGCTTACATGCTAAAAATGTCATTCTATCTTTCTTCGCTATCGAATGAACAACAAAGATAGAATAAAGCCAGATTTATAAAGCCCATAAACTGTTAACTTAGGCCGAAACTGTACAGTTTCGACCAATCACGTCATTCGATTCCATTGTGCGTTATCACGGATTGGTCAAAATTTTACAGTTTCGCAGCATAAATTAATAGTTTACAGTCTCTATAAATCCGGCCTAACGCTTTCAGCATGTGAACATCCAAAACGAACGCAGCTGTAATACATGAAATGGTATATACCACCATTCTTTCTCGGAATGATCTTGGACGGCCCACCAGATGGTACAATGAGATACTCTTCGGGATTCTTGCCTTCATCCAGAATCGCCTAAAAATAATTATCCGTCCATTAAAAAGTTATAAACGTAAACCGTTGTTATGGCAAAGATTTAATTTCATCGACAGAATTATCCGTCCATTAAAAAGTTATAAACGTAAACCGTTGTTATGGCAAAGATTTAATTTCATCGACAGAATAACGGCATCGATCGAAAGTTTACAGTTTATCACTTTGACTTTCCTTCTTATTTATGTAATATTTTTCTTTTACCAGCGCTCGACACGCTCAAGGACAAAACAATGCTCGTTTATTTGAAGACGTTGGGAGACCGACGTGCCCGTCTCCCTCCCCGAGTAGCACGGTTAGATTACGCAATCTTCCGACAAGGTCTCCAGCATGTTTTTAAAGCAGTCACTTCGACCACCAGCAAAAGTGCCATTCTTACTTTCGATAAATGGTAACGAACGAACGCGATAGATTTGATGAAAATTGAGCCCTCTCAATCGAGACGAACACGCGACGGCAAGTCCGCTAAATCGATAAGATCGATGGCGATAAACCGCTGGTCGGAGCACGAACGGCACTCGAGCGCGACGACGCGGCGGCAGGAGATAAAAAAATAATAAAAAAAAAAAAAAAGAACGGGAGGCCGCGCGCTTACCTTGGAGAGCCGTTCGAGAAGCGCAGCTTTGTTGCCGGATTTGTCCAGGCCGCGACGTTCCAACTCCATCTTGAGGTCTATAACCCGGAGCTCAGTCAGCTTTTTCCCTTCCACATCGGCCATTGTACCCGCAACGCGACGATCGTTGACGCGAGAGGCAGAAACGGCGGCGGCGGCGGCGGCGGCGACGGCGGCGGCGGCGGCAGGGTTGATGTCGACG
This sequence comes from Tetramorium bicarinatum, assembly GCA_928718305.1. Classification (NCBI taxonomy): domain Eukaryota; kingdom Metazoa; phylum Arthropoda; class Insecta; order Hymenoptera; family Formicidae; genus Tetramorium; species Tetramorium bicarinatum. The sequence goes on from OV788322.1 coordinate 17,319,306, forward strand.
GAGCGCGTTCGCGTTCGCGCGATCGTTAATCACGCGACACACGCGAACGCAATCGAACCGAATTGTAGCTCGCTCGAGACAAAATCTCGGATCACGAGGACACGGTAAAGACACGAGACGAGACTCTTCGCGAGCATCGACGACGCCGCCACTTGACTCACCGTATCGCAATCGACTGGGAAGCCATTGCGGGTCGCGTGAATCGCGTCTACCATCGACGTGAATCGAATCGAATCGCATTTAACTGCGTTCGGAAGAACGTGATCGAGTCTGTTCGGAGAGGAGTGGCGAGGAGAAGCCGACGAAACTACGTATATCGAAGATTCAAAAGGTGCGATTTCATTGACGCTAGAAACCAGCGGCAAATGGGGGTCACGTGACTTTTGGCGTCAAGAAAATGGAGGAACAAAGAAGTTCAGACCGTCTCAGCTTTTTCAGCGTGCCGCAAAATTCAAAGGTTATACAATTACAGTTATACAATAAATGACAACGAGAATGAAGTAAGTAATATATTAATATTATATGGTAGATTTGGAATATTTTGATTATTTGTACATAAATATGCTGCTTTTTAGGGTATTAATAAATTATAATATAGACAAGCGGCAAATTTAGTCACGTGACTATATTTGCCGCTAGTTTCTAGCGTCAATGAAATCGCAGCTAAAGATTCGAAAGAGTTGCAAATTTCTCAAAACAGCTGTACTTATTTTTCATCCTTCGTTGGGCACCTTATTTTAAATGTAGAAAGTACAACACCTAGCTACGAGTAGAGTCCTATAATCAGAGAAGCGACATTAGCGAACTCCTTTTGATTGGTCAATTGAGTCACGTGGTTTAGTCGCCATTTTGTGTACCACTGTCGGGCTTCATATACAACAAAATAGCGTGCTCCGTACTATTCAGTGCTACATAAAGAGACAATGCAATTAGAAATTATAAGGTAAAATCTTATTTTATATAATATGTAATATTATTATATTATTATGAGTCTGTTTCTCCAATGTCAGTTAACTTTAACCTATATGATTGTTATGTGACTGTGTGCTCCAAATCCGCTTTGTGACGTCACCAGCTGTTACAAGCTCATGGACACTCACACACTCACGGATCAGCTCCTAAGGTACACAAGATGGCGAACCAAAGTCATGGTGGGGGTAAATGTCGCTTCTCTGACTATAGGACTCTAGCTACGAGGAACAGACCACAGCGTTCGACCAATCATGTTTTAATTCCAATCCTTGTTGTTCTGATTGGCTCAATTCCTATCTACAATGCGAATCTGATCAAAGTTGAATGTCCGTTTGTTAAATTTATTAAATTATTATTAAGTTAATTAAATTCAAACGAGTTTAGAGTGATTTTATTCTCAATTCCGATTACGTTCAATTTTAATTTTTCAATTTAAATAGCAAACTTGAAGAAATTTCTAATATACTATAACTTGTCGGCCTTAATTTAATCTTCTTTAATTACAAATATATCCTAGTAAGTCTGAAGTCTGACGCTGTTTAGTAAATTCCTAGAACGGCATCGCCCTGTAATCTCGTAATGTTTGACGTATATAGGCGTTCTCTTTGGCCGCCACGTGCTGTGAAAGCGTCATTCTATCTTTGTTGCTTATTATACATATATAGAAGAAAATGTGCGGGTGTGTTCTACAGTTTCTCCCGCCGAGGACTGAAAATCTATAGTATACGTGACGCAAACTATAGATGTTCTCAGCGGGAGAAACTGAAACGCACGGATATTGAATGTTTTCGTCTCTTCTCTACTTCTCTCTCTAGCTGTTTCACTGTACGGATATATTTCGCGCACTACGTACACTGTAAACAATGAGCGACAGCGATGACGATCAGCCACAATTGAGCTCGAGTACGCTTGCCGCCCTGCAGGAATTTCTGAGGGAGAAGGAAGAGCGAGAGGATTTGCTAAAACGCCGCGCCGAGGAAGATCAGATACCGGATACTCCCTTCGAGGAGAATTGGGTGAGTAAGAAAAAAAATACAGCGGCAGATTTTTCTTAAATTCCTCGAGTTGATATACGATCGCATTCGAGCAGCAACTGAGCCAATTTTGGTACAATGACGCGACGATAGAGGCTTTTGTCAGAGGTGCCTTGACATCCACCCCAGCAAATGGAAAGATCGCTCTGGTTTCTTGCCCATCGCTATATAGGAAATTGAAGAAAGACGGCGGTGAACGGCAAGGTACGAGTACTAGTACTTGTCGCTCGAATACATGGAGTTACAATTATATTCACTGAATGGTTCTTTGCAAATTGTCTACTACCGTTGTCTGATTGCAGTCACGCTGTTCGAGTATGACACTCGTTTCAAGATATTCGGTGCGGATTTTATACAGTATGACTACAAGTTTCCTCTGGACATGCCTCGAAACATGTCTAGTCATTTCGACTTGGTTATAGCTGATCCGCCGTTTCTTTCGGAGGAATGTCTCACCAAAACAGCAGTGACGATCAAGTTTTTGACCAAGAGGAATATTGTGCTTTGCACAGGTATATACGACATTACTTTTCTGCTACAACGTCCTCTTGCTTCCTGCATGCGTGATTATGCCGCGATATAAGTTGGAGTGTCATCTTGTGTGCAGGTGCCGTTATGACGGAGCTGGCGAAGAGACTTTTGGATGTCACAAAATGTGATTTTATTCCTGGCCATAAGAACAACTTGGCGAATGAATTTTCGTGCTATTCGAACTTTGATTTTGACAAAACTCTGAAATAAGAGTGAGCAATATTAGGTATTGGAGACAGTATTAGAGACAGAACAAAGATATACATATATTTGATAAATATTTATATGTTGATAACTTATATTTAAAATTATATTTTCTGAGAAATCGAAGATACGAGTGGATTTCTTAACCGATAAATTTCATATTTTTGTTTTATTGTTTGTGTATATGTAGATATTTGAATTTATGCGAACAAATAATTTGAAGGTTAGAAATCTGTTCTTTTTATCAGAACTTACACCATTCACGTTTCCTATTCTTTTCCTTCGTTCGGGGAAAAAAAAGAAATGAACCGAGCAACAAGTTTAGCTACTGCCTATTTCTACCGGTGTAGATTAACTTTAATCTTTAACGGTTCATTTTTTTTTAATTTTTAGGACTAGTGTCCGTTTCTACCAATGCAGGTTAACTTTAATCTCGGTTTAATTTACTTTCTATCTTCTTGTAGTCCTAAGAATTAAAAAAAAGATGAAAAGTAAGTTAAACCGAGATTAAAGTTAATCTGCATTGGTAGAAATGGAAATGAAAGATAGAAAGTGAGGCCGACAACCAAGTTCGATTTAACTAATCGCCGATTAATTCCGTTGTAACCAGCTTAGCCATTGGCAAATTTCACTGTATAAGCCAATAGCTATGTGAGTCAGCCTTAATTTGCATTGGAAAAAATGGACATAAAAGAACAAACTTAAGATTGAACAGGGTGTAACTTGATGAGATCAATTAACTGACGACTGAATGGAAAGAAAATCCCTAGATCATGTAGTGTTGCGCGGTGAGAGTGGGGGAAGGGAAGACAAGTCTCTAGGCAGTGTCGCTTCCGCGAAAAAGTAGACACGCGATGGAAAGCGTAAATATTTACATCTCTTGAGTGTTCGTTTCGGCGCATTTTTTTTTTAATTTGTAATAATCATGATAGACGGGAACATCTCGATGGAGGAGGACACAGAATTGCGGGATCTGGTGGTGCAGACCCTGGAGAGTAACGGCGTCCTCGCTAAGATACGGGTGCGTATCGAGCAACACGATTCCGCGAGAAAAAAAAAATTACGCGAGTAGGTTAGGCGAGTGTTTTCGGAACAAGAATGGCAAGAAAGCCATCGTTAAAATTATTACCTCGCGATCCCCTCTTTTCCTCATCAATCTTATCGGACCTCTTTTGTGATGTTTATAGGCGGAACTCAGGGCAAGCGTGTTTCTGGCACTCGAGGAACAGGATTCGGTTATGGTAAGTTGTCGTCCAAGCATGTAAGCTGTAATAAGGCTTAAGGGGAAAACTCTGTTTACAAATTTTTGTGCCCTACTAATCGCAGGAGTTTTTTTTATGCCTGCAAAGTTAACGGGAATTTCTTATCTGTAACATGAGATATTTGGGTATTGTGTGTATATTTCATAAAAAGAGAAAAATGAAACTGCTTAATATCGTATCTTAAATATTGTAAGATCCTTATATAATTCTCATGATAAGTGACGTATTTGTGTGTATATATATATATATATATATATATATATATATATATATATATATATATATATACACGTACACCTTTTTTTAAATGTGCAAAATTTTGTCTTTAGTTCTTAGACTCTTGTAAGTTACTTGTCATGTAACTTGAATATAAGAAGAAGAAAAGAGAGCGATGCGGTGTAGCCAGAGCGGACTTAATAGACGCGAAATAAATGTTTCAGAATCCTGAGCCACTTCTCAACAAAACTGTAAAGCAGTACCTGTCGAATTCAGAAGGAAAATTATTGTTTTCCTTAGTTAGGGAGTTCCTAGAATACTTTGGTCTCGAATACACAATATCTGTATATGATCCAGAAACATACTTTGGAAAGGAATATAACTACGTAGGGAGAAATAAATTGTGCGAAGAATTAGGTATCGATTCGACCGAGCCATTGCTGGGAGAAATTCTCAAGAATAGCATCAACGGTGCCTTTAATAGTTCACAGAAGGTATTTTTTTTTATTAAATTTATTATGGTCTGTGGTTGTACGGTTCACGTAACTACTGCAGTGTGTAAAAATAGGATGTCTTGATCAAACACGCAAGTTAATGCGGAAACTCGACATTATATAATCAATCTCGATGCAAAATTATTCGCTTGACTTGACAAGTTGATAATCTTTCTGTTCATAGTACGAAAAAAGTTTCAAAAACAACCAGGTTCTCTGTTTGAGGAGCATTCTAATAAAAAACTTGCCTAAACACGTGTTTCTGGCATTTCTTATATTTTTTTGCAATTTTAAAAACGATATATTCCATAAATAATTAACATTTTTATGAATCCTTTCTACAGAACAAAACTAGCAACAGACATGATGAAACGGATGAAGCCGCAACGACGTTCGCTAATGCAACGTTCGAAGTGTCTGTACCCAAGATGATCCACAATGAATCCGTGTCGTCGTCAAACGATAATGATTCCTCTGAAAAATTAGAGAGCATTTCCGAGCAGAGTCCGAAAGTTCCAATAAACGTGACAATAACGGACAAAAAATGCAAAGATCCGCCGCGTGGTGCTGACGTTGTAACGGCGACGTCGGATTACGATAAGCATCAATCTTCTCTCAGGGAGAGTACAATGGACACTGATGGAATTGAAGGTAACAGGAACAATAATGTAAATTTTGATAAGAGCACCGCAAACCCACACGGCACATGCACGGCGACGAACGACGTGGCACAGGAGACTGATAGTACCGTTACGTCTAATCAAATGAGTCCGTTAAACAAATCCGAATCCTTAATTAAGTTCGACGACTCTATAGTGATCGACATGCAAGCGAATCAAAACGAGGATGTAACTAAGCAAAACAGTATAAATAGTTTGGAGCTAAGCATAGAGAATAATGTACAAAGTAAAAAGCCGGTTAACGCGGGAAGCAACTTTGGGAAAACGATATATTTTGACGAGATTATCGTCGGCGGTGAGCGGAAGACCGTTAGTACAATGAATAAAGCCGAACCTTTTCTAGAAGGTTTGCCGACCATAAATCAGAAAGCTAATTCTATATTTAGCGATTTGCCGCCATTAAATGGTAAAAAGGCTAACATTAACGATCTGAAGGAATTAATGGACATTGGGCTTGGTGAGTTGCAAAGATATTACGATAACACAAGGACTTGTGTGTTTTTTTCGTGATTTTTGCGCAGTGCACGAATTTTAGAGAAATATTGAAGCAACATATATGTATATTCTTGTAGCTGCAGATGGTATAGATAACTATGAAGAAGACTTTGTGTCGTCCGCATCGGGTAGCGCAAATGAGCAAAGTCCCATTAAGGAGCCCGATAAGATGGACAGTCCTCTCAAATTACGAACACAAAAAGAGGAAAAGCCTCAAAGTGCCCGTACCGAAGATTTGAGCGAAGAAATCGAAGAAATGGACGAAATCTTGAGTAGTACCTCCTGCGTAAGTAAACTGAACTTAAATTAACGCAAATGGCGGCACTTACAACTGCACATATTTTTCTCCCGCATAAATTACGTAACTATATACACATAGAATCGTTATATTTTAGCTCGAAGATATAAATACGGATAAGAATATATCAAACTTTGCGACGGGTATTACCGCGGATTATACATAGGGAATGTAATTTTCAATCGTATCGCTACAGATCCTTTGTAAGAGTTTTTAGCGAGTTGTTCCTCTTGTATGTAATCTTCATAAGATCGATATCCTATCACACACTAGAACGCAGCGGATATCTATGCCGATTACTGTAAGAATTCAGGAACTTGCAGAGAGTAAATTCATAGTTTCTGATAAAAGGCACTGCCAAGCTGTGGCTCAATACTTATAAGCTGCGCTGCAAAGGGGGAAAAAACGTAGAAGGAAAATGTCTGAACGCGTATTACCACAGACGATACCATATTTTTGTACAATTTGTAAAGATAAGCGACATAACTCTGAAACTGTCATAGTTTGCAATAACACTGCATATTGTGAACAATCGTCATCTCTTTCATAGGATTATCCGAGACATTACATAATTCAAAAAAGCAATACGATCGATACAGTGTACTGTTGTACAGAGAGTATATTTCCTATTATTTATACACAATTATACACACAAAAAGAGAGTATCTTCTGTCGTTCATTCAAAAACTAACGAAACTGAAATGTGTGAAGGAATACATGTAGAATATGAAATAGCAATTGTACAATTATAAAATTCCCAATAATTTCAAAGTTTTTGCCTACATATTTTGATAACATACATTGAATATTACGCAGTAAACCATTTCATTTAACTTCAGACAGGCTACCTTCTACGTTATGTAAAAAATATACTAGTATTATATTACTCTTACAAGCATATTACGCAAATGTTATGATAATTTAAATATTAGAGAAGAGTCAAAAAAAGGAAGAGCACACGAGTTACTCTACTCGTTAATAACTTACAATTAGTTGTATTTCTCTCTCTTCTTTTTTTTTAGAGACTCTTTCTATTAGCATTTTGTCGTGTTTACCGAAGTATCTCTGCCCTTAATTTTATGACTGAACATTGTCCATTACCTCATTTTTACATAAAGTTACTGACATGATATTGTAACAATATCAGGAAATCGTCCGTCTAGAAATGGATTGCCTAAAAAATCCATCAAATTATTTTTTCGAATGTAATGGTGCTAAGTGTTTGAAGCTAAAGTTATTTATGAGAGTTAACGTTATCTAAGAAAAAAGAAGAAAAATTAGGTGCTTATATATTTTCTTGCATCTATGATTCGCAGGAAATTAGTGAAAGTTAGACTAGGATATTAATTTTTGGGTAATACAGCTCGATTGAAAAAAAAAAATATGAACGAAAGGAAAGAAAAATGTTTAATGCGGATATTTTGTGCCCCATAAGATGCAATAACTAAGTACAATTCAAGAGATGGATCAACTAGATGCTTGACAAATCAAAATCCTTTTGTAAAAAAATATGTATAGCCAGCCAGCTTTATGAAAAAAAAAATTTCTTTTTCTTTAACGACTAGACTACGTTATAATATTAAAATTTATATCTGGTTCGAACGAAGAAATTCCGTCACTCATACAACCTTTAATTCAGCCAGATTTATAGTAATTCAATATACAACAACCTATTAGATGATGATGAATCAATGAAATACTGTGCTCAAATACTTGACAGCATTTTTTACTTGTATACTTGTATAATACTATGTTTAATTATTATTGCCCTATTACATATTTATAAATTATGAATTCACATTCAATACGAATGTTATGAGATAAATATTTATTTTGATAGCAACTACGTGCGTAATGCGAGAGAAAGGGACAAATTACATAGTAATGTAAAGCACTAACAGATACCAATAGATTTGAATCGCGTAGCTCATTGAAATATCATTAGATACTTCGCAGGAAGAGTACAAATACTGAATGGTATAAAAGTTTCATTAAATTAAATTAGATATTTATCAAACTTATTGGTCTTTTTTTGTAATTTATTGTATGAATATCTTTAGCAATAGCACATATTTATTTTTCATCTTTACAAAATTAAGTTCTTATTACACGTACACAGCATGTAATATTTTTCACTGTGATTAGCATGCAATGAGATAAAGAAAAAAAAAAGGATAAAAGCAATTTCTACAGAAAATACCCTGCATAGCACGTGAGAGTCCCTTCGTCTCAGCACTACGGCAACGGAATCGCTTAGTTCGAACTGCCGTTTATCCCGATGTGTATTTAAAAAAAAAAACGAAGAAAAAAAGCAAAAAGCAGGTGTGTTCCTGACCAATCAGCGTGGTTACATTCTATTATCGATATGGCAATCTTGACGACGGGATTCAGGACTGCATTTGAACATTCCTACGCTCTGTAGAATCTAGGCGAGAAATAAATACATTCCAACGTTACACATTAAGATAGGCCGTACTTTATGTCGTTACCATTAGCACGCATGTTTACAAAATAAGTGTATCTCTCATCGTAGACTATAAGAATATAATTTAAGCGCCTTTCTTTTTTTTTTTTGTATCTGCCGCGAGAGCACGCGGCTATAGGTTTCATATGATCTTTCGGAGTGACGGAAAGTTTGCCTTCGGTGGGATCGATCGCACGCTTTATTTCTACTTAGGCGACTTTCATTTAATCATAAGACGACGAATTTTGGAACTATACCTTGCTCTTACGTGTCTCTTGGCTTTTCTTCTTCGTATGTTTGTAACGTAGATATATCTAGAGAAACGCATATGTAAAACTTATGGATCGTCCTTACAGGACGCTGTCTCGGGATGTAAACTATTTGTCTCGTAATGCTTTTGAATGTATTTACTCGTACTCGGGGATGAACGATATCTTTTTTTCTCTTTTTATATGATTGTTGTTTGACGCAGCTTTTGTGAGAGGAACATATCCGACGCAGATTGTATGTTAAATCGAGTAATAATTTTATTATGAAAAATGTATGTACATATATATGACACAGTGATGTTTAAATGCACAAATTTCATGGAGAGGCAAGCTTGATATCTTCAGAATAGATAACCCATAGTCATAGTTATTCATAATTCACAGTTTTGAAATTCTACGAATGAGGTATTGATAACAACCAACCTGCTTTGCTCCTTTACACGGTCGCAGATAATTATTTTGTAACCACGTTGAAACATTGGTAGCTATACCGTGCCTTTTAGTATGTATGAAATAATTATAAAGAATGCAAATAATAATAAAAAAAAGTACTGTGGAATTGTGGGTTTTATGAAACATCTATGTTACTTATTTATGATTTTCAAGTACGATGTAATGATATGTATTCATGTATATGTTATTTATTTTATAAAGATTTTTCTCTTTTGCAGTTGTCGCCTACTTTCTTACCTCCATGATTCTAAAACCCTATGAAATCCCTATAAAAACTTATTACACAGTACGCTATCGGTCCCTCTTTACAACTTGTAGCATTGTAGATATTTCGCGCTACATAAAAAATATATGTATAAATTGTAATATAAACGTACTTTTAGTCACGCCATATTATATGTACTTTAATTGTATTGTACATCATTTACAACACGGCATTGTTTTAAATGCCTCGGAAAAGAAAATTGCAGATATTAAATCGAAGTGATTTACCTAACTGGCCATGTACAAGGACTATATTTATAATAACGTAATGAGCAGTCTGCGATACTGTAATGGTGCCATTAAATTACAATGTGGATAACAAGTAACAATATATATTTCCACAAACTTCTATATTTACATTCTGTTGCGTTCTTTTTGGAGTCGGTCGCTGTATGTTTTCGACACAAGATTAAACGAGTCCATGTACCGGTCCATGCACATTGCTATGCATTTCTGTAACGAAATCATCCAAGAGATTAAATCGGGAAACGCCTTCGATTTAATCGAGAATAAATTACAATAAAAAAATTAACTACGAGGAATAAAAAAAAATATCAATGTATATGACAAATTTTAATCTTTAAAATGACTATTTGGATGTGGAGAATTTTATCCTGGAATCTCTCTCTCTCTCTTTCTCTCATTAAAATCTTCCAGCCAATTTAATTATAAAATAAATATGCAGTACAACACTCTCTGCTCTGATTTTCCCCAATCTTTGTAACATTGTGTATTTTCATACATAGAATTTCTCCTGAGAAAAAAAAATTGTCGCTCAAAGTCCCCTTCTTTTTTATTTAATTTTAAAGTTTTATAACTATTAATAAAGTAAAAATTTTCAATCACAAATTATTCTCTGCTTTATTAAAATAATATTAATTAAAATTATTATAAAATAATTTTTATTTTTAATTAAAGCAGAAAATTTTCTTTTCATGTTCTTACCGACATTAGAAAACTTTAAATTAAAAAAAAAAAGACAAATCTAGAAAGAGTAAGGAAAATCGGAGAGAAGAAAGCGTTATACTGCATATTTACCAATTATAATCTCAGGGTAAAGGCTGGAAAGTCGCGAAACAGAAAGTTAACTATCTCAGCCGTTTCTGACGCAACTCTTGCAGGTTAGACTTAACGTGGTAAAAAATTTACCTGTTCTGAGCTGTCCAGCGAGGTGCCCGGCTTGCCAATGCACTTTTTGAAGCATTTTTCCGTCATTTTCTGCAAACACGCATAAAAACCTGTAATTCTCAGTCAGCTGACGTGAGCTGCCGGGGGGGTGGAAAAAATCCGTGTCGTGTAACGATACCGTGAGCAGTTCCTGGGCATTGGCTACTGCAATTTGTTGCTTCACTTGCTGCATCAGCTCGTCCCGCTGCGAACCCGTCAAGTTCCCCGCCGCCAGCGTGTCCATTCTCTCGGGGTTTTCGGTTTATATTTACGGCGATAAAACGAAATTCGCAAAATCCTGGCCTTCGCCCGCGGGACCGTTGCCATGAACCGTACCTAACCTCACCTCGCCGGTCGCGCAAACGAGGACCACCGAACACGTGAAGTCTGCCGTAAGCCCCGTTCATATGGAACGAAGCGGCTCCCTGTCGCCGTGTCCTTTCACGAATCTTCTAACGTGATTGATTAATATAACAATTCCAACCGGACGAGTCATTGTAGAATGCGCGATCGCATTGCGCTAAATATCGTATCGACGTTGTACACTGCTCGACAATAATTCGTTCCTATCATCTTGCAGACATAACATTTTAGTCCCCAAAATTATTAATGAATCGAGATATATTAAACGCATGTGTTATGCAATCGGCTCCAGCCAACTGCAAAATAAATTTAAATGACAATGAATACATTCTTATGTTCCCCTTGTCCCGCGAGAGGGGTCTAGGAACGAATTATTGTCGGGCAATGTACATACATGTATATATATATCGGCCTTTAATCTTAATGAAAATCGCCATCTTGAAAAAATCAAATTATCGGTTCTACAGCCGCGATAATATAAAAATTGCAAAAAGAAACATTTGATGTCTTAGATCGGCAGGTGATTAGACATTAAAGAACGTTTGAAGCTGCAGTGAATTGTTGAAACTGGAAAGAAATAAAGAAAGAAGAAATGGCGAGGAAAGCAAAACATAAAAAAGTAATGATAAACATTCGATGTTAATGTCAATACTGTATATACTGAGTATTTATTAATTTCTTACCTTTGTAGACATGCGAGAACGTGAAAACACAGATTCAAAAGACGGAGCAAACGTTTCTTCGTAAGTTGCAACAAGCAGCGGAGGAATCTTGCGACGAAAGTGATTCAAATGATTCAGGTAATCCAAGGTAACCCAATAAACACCAATTAACAGTATCGACAGATTGCATCAATATTATAATTTCCCACTCAATAGTATAAATAGAAATGTAATACAACACATGTTGTATACAGTGGGAGTTTTTCAGCAAGGGAAAGGGACCGTGTCTCTCACTGAATATCTAATAAAGGGTGCTTTCCAGCAACAACACTGTATCGTTACAACACAGAGTCGTCTGTGTACCGTGCTAAAAATTATTTTCTTGTCACTGTGCCTGCTATCCGCTTGATGCTACAAACGCTTTGAAGCGTTCGTTCTCCTTCCTATTAACAGAGAAAAAAAAGAGAAGAGAAACCACTTTGAAGTGTCTGTAACGTCAAGTTGTTGAGTAGGAAATTATAATATTAATACATGGTTACTGTGTTGGTGTTTCACCAGGGAAAGTTTTCGGCGGGATATCATGTTTACCTGTGCGCATATTTTAGATTAATAATTAAAACGTTAATTATATTTCAGTCCGCATGCTTCGTACAAAAACTATCTGGAGAAAATTACCTTCAAGGAAAGATTCCGCATCTTCCCATATAAACGTTGGCAATAAGAACATTACGCGCGATAATTACATCTGCTACCGTTGTCAACATTTTCTAGAAATACCGCGTAACTTGTTTCAATCATTCAGCAACGAGGTATCTTCCTTAGAGCGATGCAAGGCGGAGTTGAGTTTTGTTCAAGCTATCGTCTGGTTGAAATCCGCCACTACTTGCGCCTCTCAAATACCAGTCGAGCAATTGCAACAGGTATTTGACAGAAAGTGGAATACACGCAGTGAACGTCACTGCAAAAAAAACAAACGTACCAATGCGAGACGATTAAGATCTTCTGCGGCGAAAAATCCACCGGTGTCTGAGAGAACAAACATGAGGAACACCATCGTAACGTCAACTCCTGTAGATATTTCCGATGTACCATGCACTACACCTCAAAGAACGATTTTAAACGGTTCCAGATTTCAAGATACACAAAATAAATTGTCCGTTGAATCTTTGATATCTAAAAATTCTAACGGCTGTAACATCGCGGTGAGAGAAAAGAGAAACGAAGTAGAATTGTGTGTAATTCCAGAAACGGATGAGGAGTCGATTGTAAGCGAAGATCTCGATATGTTTAATAGTATGCCCGAGCACCAATCCTTTGGATTTGGAAAAAATATGAAATGCTCAGTGCAGAGCACGTCGAAAAGTGGTGTCGAACAGATAAACAAGAAAATAATCGAAAACAAACATATCCTACAAAAGAGCAGCCTGCACGCTAATGTTCCGAGTGAGTCCACTTTACCAACGAAAAATCAATCTACGAACTCAATGTTTGATTTGGAAGATAATTTTAGTGAAGAATCCTTCACTTCGATGAGAAGCCAAAATTTAGCCGACAAGCTGCTAGATAGATCCGATGGATCGAAAAGTTGTATTATAAGTGGAAAAAACGTCTCTCCAATGTCGAACGTTAACAATGACGAATATTTCGAATTGCTATCATCATCTTTCGATAGTAGTCCTTGGCAAGTGAGCAATACCGCCGCTGGAAATCTAGATAAAGACAGCGCATACAGTACATCATGTATATTTAATTGCGATATCGCAGTAAAAACGGAACGTATCGCTGGTAACAAGCATTCATTAGATACCGAACATAATTATGAATTACAACCTTTCAAAAAAAGAATTATATACGGTACAGAGAAAGTCTCTTCTTCGATTAATAGGACGTTGACATCCGATGACAGTCCTAAAAGTGTAATTATAACACAAAAAGATGTTTCTCAAATATCAGACATTTGTAATGATGAGAATGATGAATTTCGCCAAATCGTCAGTAATTACGATGAACGAATGAGCGATATTATGTTTGAAGATTTGGAAGATGATCTTACAGCGATGTCTACCGGCGATAAGTACATGCCGGATATCGAGCATTGTTATGAATTGCATCCTTGTAAAAAAAAGACAACTACACGCGAAAAAATGACAGTCTCCGCTTCCGTAATACAAGGAGCTGTAATATCAGATACTAATATCCAACAAGCTTGTAATAACAGGGAAATTAGTTGCGAGAGAGAAACTCCTTCTCCTATAATAAGAGGACTGAAAAAATCGGAACAAGCACAGAACTTGTTAGAGACAGAAAACGAAAATGAAGACAAGATGATTTCTGCCGATTGGGTCAACTTCACTCTAGAATCACTACATATAGAACATATAATTATCAAATCGATTAAAGTGATTCTCTCGACGCTTTGCGATAAGAAAATGGTGAGGGAATACACGATAAAAAAATGGCGGAAGGATGAAGGCAGTTATTGGAAAGGTAGCTTGGAAGAGGAAGCTATAAACACGATACTGAATATATCTGAAATTTTTACAACAGAAAGGAAGCCCGACATATGCATAAAAGTAATCATGACAGCAATAATCAGAATTTTGAATGAGATGACGATGCGTACACAATTAAACAAGAGATATTTTATCGAGGTATATGTTACATTTTTTATATTTACAAGGTATTTACATTAAATAAGTATGTAACATAATGCATATTGACAACTTGAAAAAATATATGTATATACAAGAACAAAATATAAACAAATACATGTTTATATATTTTACATGTATATATATATAACATGTATATATATATATATATATATATATATAACCATTATTAGAAATGCTTTAAAAAAATTATTAAAAATAGAATAGCAATAAAACTATGCAATACAATTATACAATAAATTATGTTTTTTTCTAGACATCCGTGTGGATATATCGTGTACAAATAATTTTAGAATTTTGTAATTCATTGCCGATATGCATCAGAGTAACCGATTACTTGATAACAAAATTAAAATCACTTCAGTCTATGCTGACCAACGAGGAGAAAATTCAGAATAACACTTACGTCATAATAAATCAATTGTATCTTGTATTTTACGCATTAAACATCACTCTACGAAAATATCGTACAATTATACCGAGCGATCAAAGATTGCGATCTACGGAAAAAATGATACCCCATGTCGCGGATCTTTGGAAAATACATTACATTGACAAGGAACTTGAATATACAGGCTTAGACCTGAACTCTGCGGAGGAGCGATGGTTAAATGCTTTGGAAAACAGTGCAGTAGTTTTCACGAAGCATTTCGAGCAATTCGCCGAAAAATCACTTTCGCTGTCCCATGTGCTAAGCTCGCAATCTAGCACGAAGATAACATGAAATTTTGAATGTTCAAAGTTCAAAATATGCAGTATAATGCAGTAGAATTGCATTAGCTACCTATCTACGTTACATTTCTTTCATTTTTGTTTTTATATAAATAAAAATTTTACAACAATAAAAAAAATGTTTTATCTCACTGTTAAAATTCTACTAACTTTAACTTTAAAAATTAAAATTAAAGTTAAAGTAGTAACTTTAAAAATTAAAGGCTACGTAAAATAATATTAAAATGAATATTAAACTCTTGCTTTGAGACGAAATTAACCCATTGTCATTCGAAGAGTTAAATTCCTTCTTTCCTGATAGATCTTCCATTTCCATTAAGTTCTCAGTAGACCAGCCACATAAAGATCGTGAGTCCTGAGGTATTAGATCGATAGTGGCATTTATTAAAGTCTGTAGTGGACACATATCGGTACAGTTTGGTAGTGACAGAACGATCATCATGTCGTCAACACCCATGTAATAATTAATCTGAAATAATTTCAATATTATTTGAAGTCTTTATACGGCAATTGGAGTATTTTTAAGTAATAATAATAAATAACTGAATCGAATAGTTGTAAAAATTGCAAATAAAATATTTTAAACAATAAATAGAGCAAGGAAATGAAATGTTACCTTTATTCCGTAAATATTTGTATCATTATCGAAGTACAATTCGAATATCAGCGCAGCCGCTTCGTTGGGAATATGAGGCGACCAGAGATCAAGATTCTTCAGAACTCCGACGATGTTTCTTGCGTCACCACTGTACAACATCATTTTTCGTTCCTTCGGTATATCACCTACTATATACTTTAACGAGTTACCAATAATTTCTCCTAAGAAGATTCCACCGTTCAATTGCTTCTGCAGAGGAGTCGTCGAAAGAAGTTCGTATTCCATCAAGGTGACATTGTACATTGTACCATCGGGAAATATATTCCTCGCCCAATTGGGCAACGTATCATTTAGATCTGCCTAATTATTTTTATTGTTATGTTAAAAACTGTTACACTGATAGAATATAATTTACAAAAATATACTTTGTTAATATTTTTTCAAGACTTGACAAACTTGTAAAAAAAAGGAGAGTTTATCGGATCTCCTCTTTTAAGGAGATTTTTGACAAAGTATTTTATAGAAGACAATAAAGATCATTCAGATTTATCAAGAAGCTCAATTACTTAATTTTATTTTTGACTTTGCAGACTTACCAATGTTTCTAAAACAGCGTATAAAAGAGCCACGTCCGATGGAGTACTAATATTTCTTCGGGTATATTTAGAAAGATAGTCAAACAAAGATTGATATTGTGCTATCATCTCTTGCGTTTTGTTCGTTCGCAATATCTGGTCCATCTGTGAAATAAAACTCGGACACAGAGAACCTAGCATCAACGTATCCTCTTTCAGTTGCAAGTAATCTGCAAGAATTAATCAATGTTACGTAAGGAAATAAATCTAACTTTTACAACACTTAGTTTGAATTAAGTTAATTATTTATTTAATTAGATTTGTATATCGTATCTATGATTTTCATAAAATAATATTATAAAATATATGATATGTTTAAGAGAATTTAGTAAAAAATAATTTTGCGGATTATATGTATTCCGATTTGGAAGAATTATTCTGCGGAGTAAGGAGATATAATCTTGTTTACTACCAAATGGTATTGGCTGCCAATTGAGGTCTTCAATCCATATTTGACTTTCCGTGGGCGGCCACAAGCCGGCATTAACAAGCTGGGCCGATAAGATAGACAAGGAATGTTCCGTTGTTCGCGTCTTCGTAATTTCGGACGTATATATGTTGCCCAAAAATTCGTTGTAGACCTCGCGCAGATGTACTCCGAGATTGTACATGTTGAGCTCTGCAGCCTGTTCGATCAACATGATCATCAAGAAACATGACAATTTCGTTCTAATAATAAAAGTGATAAACTGCACCCGCGTG
Source organism: Tetramorium bicarinatum (assembly GCA_928718305.1). Taxonomy (NCBI): domain Eukaryota; kingdom Metazoa; phylum Arthropoda; class Insecta; order Hymenoptera; family Formicidae; genus Tetramorium; species Tetramorium bicarinatum. Next base: position 17,336,473 of record OV788322.1, read on the forward strand.
TGACGCGAGATCAAATCAATTTTATACTGATGTCAAGTTAGAAGATTACGTATATTCACTTACCAGGGGTATATTCATCATGGTAGAAATAAAAGATTCGTATGATAAAGTTTCCGGGATGCCGATCTTGTTCGTTTCCGCATCGTCTTCCCACGGCGCGTACAACTTATGCGCGAACAGCTGTGTGTGGCCACATCAATGATCATTATTATACATATATTAATTTACGTTTCAAATAAGATATGTACTTACCACATGCACTAATTTTAAATCAGGCACAGCTAAAGCTGTGGGAAATGTGCATAACGCGATGATGAAGCCGCCGACAAAATGTAGCCTGGCCATTTTTACGCGTCTTTTCTTCGGGAAACAGGTATTAGCACAACGCTACAACAACAAATATGAACGTAAATAATAGATCTGATATGCGACTGAAGAAAAAGACAGGTGAAGGTCCAAATCGTTTGTCAACAGTAATATACAATGCGTGTATAATTAATATATCGAAGAATATTAACTGGCATTGAGGAAGACGACAGATATTACACAATTTTCCAGAATAAATTCTGATCAGAAATTATCTATAGTTATTTTCTAGATTTCTTCGTGTTTTATGAGGAACAATTGAGGAATCTATTCCGTAAAGTTCTATAATGCGTGCACAGCCGATGTGCACGCGTAAGCGAAAAAGAAAATAACGTCATAAATAACGATTAAAAAGCCAGATATGGAAAGAATTCATCCTCTTTTAAGCTCCTGTAATGTACTTTTTTGTCGGCGACTTTTCATACAGATAATTTATTGACAATTTTGTTGAATATTTTTATGAATATTTGACTGAATTTGGAGAAGAATATTTAAAAATAAGTTTTAATACAGAAAAGATTCGAAAATTTTGAACATAGTACATATTGAAAGATTTGAATATATAGAACGTGTCTGAAGCTCTTTAATTTTATCTTAATTAATTTATAATTTTGTCTTATTTTTAATTTAAAGCGTGTAAATATAGAAAACGAGAGAAAAAGGTCACGTTTGTGATATTACGCGAATGGTCATGTAACTCCAGATAAAAATTTTCCTTTATGTTCCCGTCCACATCCGCAAAGACAGCCGGTCTGCCGCGACGCTTCCGAAACCACAACCACTTGTATCCGCAGCTGGCTGATAAACACAGATCCGCGCTATCAGAGCATACGAATTAATTGCGATAGACGTGCCGACAATTTGCACACTTTCGTTTTCTTCTTTCGATCGTCATTACAGGACAGGATTTAATTAGCAATATTTTATGTTCTGCACATCGCAAACTTGTTGATTATTTCGAAATTTAAATACTATTCTTATTTAATTATTATTTATATTAATAAAATTATTCACTTCCATGGCTGCCATAACTTATATTCACATAACATAATAAACAGACTGTATTACAGAAAAAGCTAATAATGACCGTATGAATACCAATTATCTAGAAGAAACAACGAGATATACTTAATTTGAAAAGTTTGAAAGAAAAGAAAATTGACAATCTCCGAAAAATTTCGTATGACATTATATTCGCACTTTTGCATATATTAGCAATTTAAACAATTTCTCCTTACTAAACTAAATACTAAATGCTTACTTTTCGACTCTTGTTTCTTCTCGTCGGACCGAAAACTGAATAAATACTGAGCAATATGATTACTATGCAGCTTACCTCTAGACTTTACCTCTACTGGTTATCATACCATACTATCTGATCTCATTTGTACAACGATAACAATCAGTGGTTCCGTATACGAGAGCTAGTTAAGTATATACATTCGACAATTAGGAAATTGCTTCAAATCAGTCTGTTTACAATCTCTGAGAGCAGTACTTCAGAGAATAGTCACAATTTAATAAAAAAAAATTATGATTAATTTAGATGTTAGGTGATTTCAAATAAATATTTAAACAAGTATATTATTATTCAATTGAAGCTCAATAATGTGTACGATAATATTAAAATGTTTTTAAAGACACGAAATTTTCAACCATGAATGAAATGCATAGGACTAAAAGTGTTATAATTCTTAGATATATTATACTACATGGAACAATTACACACACTTGGAAAATTATTATAATTGAAAATGCTATGAAATTTAACAATATAATACTGTTAATTACTGTCGTATAAAAATATTTCCGAAAATATTTCCGCGAAAGCAAAGAGTCATTAGAATACTTACAACTTTGATAAAAATCATGCGCTTCGCTTGTGATTTTGATAATTCGTAACAATCTGATGAGTGCAGAGTAATTATGTACAATTTTCATAAGAAAACTTATAAAGTTTTAATGTTTCTAAAAAAAAAATCCCTTTTTAACACTGATAAATTTATTTACATTACTTAAGATAAACAAGTTAAGGAAAATGACATTTTTCAATATGACAATTATAAGATTAAATCAAAATTTTATTAATTAAGTTATCATTAGTAATATGGCATTTAATAAAAATAAATAATGCACGTGACATGTGGTTCGCAATTATACATATGTGTAGTAATTAACAGTATCGAGATTTATGTGCTTAATTAATCTATCTATATGACGTTATATTTCGTAATCCATGCATATCGCACGTGATACATGCGATTGTATCATCCATAGCAAACGTAAGAAAACGTGATCGTCGGCGTTGATACAAGTTAATTACGGTATCACGACGACACTGCCACTCTGTAGTATATGTTTTACGAAAGCTAATGACAAGTTGCAGCGAAGGCCAACGTCGGAAAATTTTTGTCATTAAGAATTAATCATTTACCATAACACTGTCTGTAGGTTGCAGTAACATTTTATCATAAATTGCAATCAATATTTCTTTCATTTGTTTTAATTTATATACACGTACATACACTATTGGCAAATAAAAATATTAATATGATTCCGAAAATAAAACTAGCAAAGAAAAATATTAAAATTTATATTGTATCTTGTTTATTCAGTTCAGTATCTCTAATTTATGAGGAATGATAATAACCAATTTTGAAACATAGAAATATCGTCGTTATTATCTTCATATGTCTCCATAAAATACAATAGTATTAGATAAAAGTCGCATCTTGTCTTGTACATTGATGAAAGTCACAAATGTATGTACATAGATTATTGATGTAGAAACGATCACAGATCGTTCAATCATCATGTATTAATTCGATCATTATTATTCATTAAGGCGACGTGATAGTATTTGCGATGATAAGAATTATCACATCGCAAATATAAACGATGAAATCGAAGACTAATTGATTCTTCAAATATTTTTAATTATGTTTAACTTTGATAATAATCATCAAAGGGATGACGAAATCAAAACAAATAAGCGTAATACAGTAGAAAAATTGTTTTCATTCAGAATAATTCTCGGGCTCAAAGAAAGGAAAGAATATTAAGAGTTTTCTATCGAAAAATCTCATTCAGTTATTTACGAATATAGAACCATATACATAAAATTATTTCATCTTTAATGTTAGACTACAAGTGCTGTGTAACGTCACTCAGGTAATCTAAACTTAGGTAATAACTAGCTGTTTAAGGCTCCTGGGTACTGACCGCGGCCATCTTGAATCGTGACGTCAGAAGCGAGAAATTTTACTGTAAAATAAAGCAATATTTCAATAAAAACACATTATAGATCGTTTTAACACACTTGTGAAATGTGCAGGTAACTAAGATTACCAGGGAATACACAACGTAGAAGACACAGTGTCTATCTCTTTTCAGAATTGTCAAATCATGTGTGTGTTAATGTATTTGGTTATGTATGTGATTACGCTCTGTATCATGTTCATTTACATATAATGTTTTTCACAATAGTGTCCTGTACATTTTACAAGTGTGCTACAGCGACCTACAGTGTGTTTTCATCAAAATATCTTTTTATTTGACAGTACGTTGCAACGTAATTTTCGTGTAATTTCTCGCTTCTGACGTCACATTCAAGGTGGCCGTGGTCAGGAGCCTTAAATGAACGATGTCGTCCTAACAGGGAAAAGCCGGAAAGTCATTAAAATTACGAACAAATCACTGTATTGCGGGTATCCCCGATTTGCATAGCTGTAAGTGATTCTTCCGCATCTAATAAAGTTTCCATTTCCATCATAAGAATTATTTTTTCGCGAAAAATTATCTATATTGATCGTTCGTGACGTAAGATCATTTAAAAAAATTGCCCCGACAATTTTATTACGGAAAGAGGATTAATTATAGAATCTATAAAAATATATACAAATGTATATACAAATCTAAAATATATATATATATATATATATATATATATATGTATATATATATATATTTAAATGGAGTAAAAATGCGGCAATTTTGTAACACTTTGAAATTTTATAACAACTATTAACTATTCGTATGGCAAATTTTCCATATTTGTGCACTCGAATTGTGATACGGTATTTTAAAAACAACCTTGGCATATCATTAATTATGTTAACTACGTATGAAGATCGTTATCGATTTATGACGCAAATGATAGAGTGATGTGAATAAATTGACGAAGCTAAACCGACGCACATGTATCTTTTAAATTAGAAAACATTCTTTCTTAAGGGATGGGTAAAAAATGTAACGTAAGTTAGATTGTATTCTCGTTTTTCAACCGCTGAATACGATGATAATATTTTTATCCATCTAAATCCGTAGGAAACTGGCCAAAATTCGCTTTAAAGAGATCAAAATAAGTCGTTTCTCAAATGGAACAAGAATTATAATGATGTCGTATTGATGTCAAAATAACGCTAAAACAGCAATAAAAAGACATAATAATGACATTTTGGAGTTATTTTGACATTTTTGTGATTTTTTGTTCCTAGGTTTCAATAGAAATTTGATTAGTGACGATTTTGTTTCATAACTTTTTTTCTTGAAAATGAGGGAAACATATCTCAGATGTGTTTCCTTCATACATTGTGTATGTTTTAGTAGTTTTAAAAATGTTAAAATAGTGGACTTTTACATCATCGTAGAGGTGCATATAGGAGTAGGGGAAAACAAAGTAGTATGATGGGGCTCCAGTCTACTTAAAAAAATCGAATGTGCTTTTAGGTGAAATTTCTACGATGGTGTGAAACCATTTAACATTCTTAAAACTACTAAAGGTATGCAGGTACACATCTGAGGTACACAAGACTTAAGATTCTTTTAAGATTCTAAGAAATTTACTATTTTCTTCAATTTTTATATTATATTGATATCGTCGTTAGATTTTGCATTACTCAAATGTTTTATTTTGAAGTGTTTCCTTAGTTTTCAGTAAAAAAATTGATAAAAAAAGTATAATACAAGTAATTAAATAATTGAAGCAAAATCGTAACTAATCGAATTTCTGTTAAAACTCAGAACAAAAAGTCACAAAAATGTCAAAATGACTCCAAAATGTCATTATTACGTAATTTTATCGCTGTTTTAGCGTTATTTTAACGTCAACACAACATTATTGTAATTTTTGTTCTAGCTGAGAAATGACTCTTTGATTCTGACGACTCTGACATTGTGACCTCTTTAAGGTGAATTTTGACCATTTTTCCATGGATTTAGACGGATAAAAATATTACCATTGTATTCAACGACTCAAAAAACGTGAGACTAAAATATAACTTACGTTACACTTCGGGAACCAAAATTAGGGCCTATTTTATCCATCGTTTTTTGTACGTGGAAGATAGATGTAAATATTGATATTAATATCGTAATTGTCGATGAGTATCTTTTTTGTGATGTAATTTCCGCTAAAATCGTTCTTCCTCTCGGATTTTCATTAAAGTCAGCTCAACTAAAATTATTGTGATTGTTATCTCATGCGCAAGTCAATGCATGTGATTTCTGCAGCAAATCACATCGAATTATCTACATCTTTCAATTATATTACAGTATACAATTGTTCTAATATTCGCGAATACATGAATGTATTCCAAAGTATTAAAAACTATTAAAAAATATAATATTATATCTATAATTAAAAAATAAATATATTAAATAGAATATAAAAAATATATTTATGATAAACGGATAAATTATCCCTTTTCATTAATTATTATTTTAAATTGTAATTATTTTATGCACTCGAACCGTTAGCGAAATTTATTTTAAATAACACTGGAATTAATTAGGCGAAATAATATAACTTTATTACATTGTATTATCCTACCCTATAATTATAAGCTATTATTACATTGCTAGTTTCTAAGTATTAATTTGTACATAATTAATTAGTTTTTACGAAGAAAATAATCAAAACATTGTTAATCGAAATTGACAATTTTCATAATTTATGTCTTCATACGCGATACACGAATTTTATGTTTTTACAAATGAGAACATTGCACTGTTATGAATAGCTAATGATCAGTTTACTTTTGTATACACAGATAAATGCAATTGATTGGCTACTACATTCATGGTTCATAGTTATTATCTCTTTGTTATGGTCAGTTGTGCATATTCATACGAAGGATGCGTATTATCTCAAAATTATTCTCTACTGCGTTTGCGACCTACTTTGATGACTAGAAAATTATACACTTTACAAATATCGCACAAGATTATAGGAATATTTCTATCAAACATTTTTTCAGGTATGTTTGAGAAGCGAAAATTGTTAAAAATGGCATCAATATGCAATCACTGTATTACGTCACCAAACATCATTTTTTTCACGTTTTATATATCTTTTATTATTCAACGCCTAAAGCGTTTTTCCTCGATACCAGAATAAGCCTTTTCAATTTAGCAATTGTTGCTTTATAATTATTGTCTAGCAATTATATCTAATTTATTCGATTATGTAATTACAATGCAATTATATATCTTTATGCAGTTTATGCAATTATACATATATTTAATTAATTTGATGAGTTTACTAGATGTTATTAATCTGATTTACATCAATATATTTAGTTACCCGATTACATGATTCAAACCTGCAAATATTTTTCAACATTATTAGCACGTAGCAATATTTTAATACATCGTTATATATTGCTATGTAGATAACGACAATCTGATACAATTTTCGTATTCTCAAACATACATGTAATGAACAAAATCATGAATTGTTATGATTACGTTATATAACATCAATTGCATTTATTACATTCTTTATATGAACAAGGAATCTGAAGAGAAAATGATATAAATGCTCTATAATGAGTTTTCCATATATACATATTTCACGTTATATAATATTCGATAATCGTTTTTAATCGTAAGGTGGTAGAAATTCCAGTGTTATATAATATCTATTTCTAAATTTATAAAATAAAATTATATCTCTCAATGTTCGGTAAGAAAAAATATTTTCGTGATATTTATTATATTTTATTTAATCGTAGGATGTCTGTTCTCGATTTACGTCATCCGTAACACTTTGAGAACAGTATATATTTATAATTTGAATTCTGAGGATACAGCATATAATTATAATTTGAGTTCTGAGGATATTCCATTTACACGGCATTCTCAGGACCCCCGTGAGATTTCCTCGTAATGCGTGACGATTCACTCAGTTCTTTTGACGTATCTGTTTTCTCGCTGCTCACAATTAATTTGCAATGGAATATTCTGTGACGGAAAGACCTCTGCGATCTCTTGTAAATCCCCTGTCTTCTCACGCAATAAAGTATACCAGACACTATATAAAAAGCATTAAATTCCCAGAGATGAGCTTAGTGTTAGTCGAGAAATAGAACTCATCTTATAATTTCCAAACCAGGAATAAACTTCTTCTACAAATTACATTTACATGCGTCACAACGGTACGACGTCCGATAAAATGACTTGGACAGGAAGTACAATATGGTGGGGTAGATGCTCTTGCATACCTTAAAAGCCTTACGTGCTATGAGAAAAAGTCAGTATTCGATTAATCTTTACAATCGGTAGTTCGACAGATTTTTTCGAGTTTGACCACAGGTGCCACTTGATAAAAAAAAATCGCAAAAGATTATATCTTCTGAAGAGTACGGTCCAGTCATACGTCAAATATATACGTATGTGTCAATTTTTATAGTTTTTGAAATATTTAGAATTATTATTCTATTAATAAAAAAAAAAAGAATACCAAGTTTTAAGTTGGGATTTACGATGCTCTCTCTTTCTCTCTCTCTCTCTCTCTCTCTGTAGCTCTATTATTATCTCTGTCGAGAATAGACTTTGAAAATTTTATTGCAAATTTTGTTGAATGCCAGCACAGAAACATATATCTAACAGAATCTACTGAATAAGTAGCAGATTAACTGCAAAAACTAGCAGAAAATTTGTTGTGTCATTAGTACTTAAATAATGTTCCATTTACGAAATGACAGATTCTGTTTAGTTTTTGCTGACAATCTATTATCATTAGCACCTGATTATATCGACAGTCTGTGCTGGCAACATACGAGCTTAATGCAGACACACATGATACCGGATCTGTTTTTTATGCTATTTACACAAATCTGCTTTCAATGTGTTGTACAATGCGGATAGTAGTGCTTACTGGGATAAAAAGTGCTGTTTATTTTAACAATTAAAAATTATATTAGAATAAAATGTTTTTTTATCTTTTTTTATCTTTAATTATTGTATAGCATATCTAGATGAATGTAAAAATTGTCAAATTACCGATTCTTGAAAATATATTAATTATTATTTATAAATATTGACAAATTTAACTGTCAATTTAATGATCAAATTACTATATTTTTATCTTAGGTACCAGCGACATGGTCTCGTGTCATATCTTTAATAATTATCTATTAATTGCTCTTATCAGTTTAAACATAATTCTGATCGGAGCTGTGCCTTCTGAGCTTAAATTAATTAATGTGGTAAGTGTACTTAGCTAATATCATTAATAATTAAACATATTGTGCGTATACACAAATTTTCTCTTTTTTTATTTTTTTCTAATTTAATTTTTATATTATTTTTTAGATGATAGTTCGCGTATGCGCGATAACTGTGTTTTAATGGTTAATTTTATTAATTTTTTTTTCAGGTGTTTAGACATGGCGATCGAACACCCGATAATAACGGTCGCGAAATGTTTCCGAACGATCCATATATAAATTATTCCTTCTTTCCGACAGGCCTCGGACAATTGACCGTAGTAAGTAAAACATAATATCATTAATGAATAAATTTACTTTCTATGAAAAAAATCAGAATTGATATGTTAAAAGAGTTCAATTTTGACGAGAATAAAAAATCTTTACAATCGCTTCGAGAATAAACTTTATAAATATTTTTTTCTTATTTTAGCATTAAATATAACATAAATTTATCAATTCTTTGTCATTTTTTATGATTGATTGGATATTATTTCACAACTAATTGATTGAATTTATGTGATTTACAGGAAGGCAAAAAACATGAATATAGACTGGGAAAATTTTTGCGCTCTAGATACAACGACTTTCTTGGTAGTTTATACACGCCAAGGTCAGTCGTAGCTCAAAGCTCGGATTTTGAAAGAACAAAAATGTCTCTGCAACTTGTTCTCGCTAGTTTATTCCCACCGAGAAGTGTACAGCGATGGAATTCTATTTTAAATTGGCAACCGATTCCAACATCATATTTGCCACGTATCGACGACAATATTATTCTAGCCGACGAGTGTCCGCAGTAAGTATAACGAAAAGTAGAACGAGAAATTAATCTTTAAATGGCAGCACGGTCTTGTGCTACCTTTAATTAAATATATCTAAATATCCAAAATTATTTTAAGAAATATAATTATCATAACTAAAATCGTATTCAGGTACCTCGACGAATATAATCGAATATTAAGTTCGCCCAAAGGGCAAGCAATGATCGACCAATTCAAAGATTTGATGGGCAATTTGACGAAACTAACTGGCAAAAAAATAGAGACAGTAGAGGATCTTTACTTTCTTTACCAAACTTTTATAGCCGAGTCTTCCTTGGGTTTGCCTCTTCCCGAGTGGGCATATGATTATTTTCCTTACGGACCATTGTTTGATGGAATTGTGGCTTCATACAATATTAGTAATTTTACTCCTTTATTAAGAAGACTAAATGCTGGTAAGTTATGTTTGTCTTGACGAAAACAATTTTGGAATAAAATTTCGTTGTTTACGTTATTACAGATACATCATTAATACATAAGTACTAATATTACATATACTATATATACATACATATACTATATATACATACATATACATTATATATATATATATATATATATATATATATATATATATACATAATTATACCTATATGAATTTATTATCACCTTATTAATTGAATATAAAAACGTAACAAAAATAAAATTATGCAAATCATATATGTACATAATTTTGATTTAGAAAAAAGAAACTATATTCAATGTAAATGTTACACATATTATGTTTATTATACATATAACTCCAATCTATTACAAATGCGTAATATAGATTCTTTAATAATTAAGTCACAATTCCATGTAAAATTTCATTGCTATAATATTATTACGATAAATTTTTGCTGGACTATTTCAGGTCCAATGATCCGTGCTATGACGGATAACATGATAGCTGCACAAAATCCAACCGCTGCACCGAGCACGAAGATTTATTTATATAGTGGTCACGAAAGCAATATTGCTGCAATGTTGCACGCGTTGGGTGTGTACAGGCCGCATGTACCCGAGTATTCTAGCGCAGTTATTCTGGAATTGCAACAGATCGAGCAAGAATATTATGTGAAAGTAAGCGTCTTATCACAAACAATTCTTTCACTATCCACGTATGAAAGAAGAGTTAATATAAAATTAATTATTCTTAACATACATGTGACTTTCTTCAGCTCGTCTATTATCAAGGCATTCCGCCCACTATCAAAGATCTGAAAATACCAGGCTGCGACATATTGTGTCCCTTCGATAAATTTTTGGATCTAATTGAAGATTTGATTCCATCCGACGAGGAGATGATTTGCGACAAAAGACAAACTCCGAGTTTCGCTGGCGTGGAATATCCTGCTGGCTTGCAAAATATCCTGGAGAACTTAATTAAGAGATCGGCAATCGAGAAGAGCATTCAGCGATAACGCGTGCCTTACTAATTGATTAATAAATGTTTAGAAAATCATGAATGTTTGCACTTTGTGCCATGTACCATGAATATCATGATAAGATCTTTTTCACGAATTTTTTTTTCCTTCATTTCATTTTCTCTCAAGTTTATTTATTTAATTATCATTAAATATACATACATATGAAACATTTATATAAGCTCGAAGCTTATTAAATTATATTTATATATTCAGATTTATGTAATTCAGACTGTAAAACAGATACATCATGAAAAATAAATGTCCCTTTATTAAATTACGAATCAACAAGTAAATTTGAAAAAATTGGCATCTCATCACATAAAACTCGATAACTTTGAAACTTCGAACTTACTTAAAAAGCGGATAAAATTATAGTGCTTTGAAAAGGTCTAAAAAAGAGTTACAAGAGTATGTAATAAAAAATAGGGGTTTTTTATTTTAAAAATTCAAGGTAACCTTGACCTGACGTTGGCGACGCCATCCAAGGTCAAATTGAAAAGACCAGTAAATAGACTTTTTAAACCCTACAACTTTTGTCTAAAACATTTTTTCAGAAAACTTCATCTTTACGAGATATACTGCCGTCCCGGTATTCTTTTATATTATTATACCCGGTATTATATACTCTGTATACAAAAATTTTTTTTTCGAAAGAGAAAAATTGTCTTGAATCTCATAAAATATAGGCATATATAAAATATTTATATTTTATTATAATATTATAATATTTTGATAAAATTATAATTATTAAAAATAAAACAGCATTTTAACACTAAACCTACTACGACCCGGTCAAATAACAATATTCAAAATTTTGCGTAGTTTCCTTCTTACGTGCGTGCGTGCGTGCATGTGTGTGTGTGTGTGTGTGTGTGTGTGTGTGTGTGTGTGTGTGTGTGTGTGTGTGTGTGTGTGTGTGGGTTACAGTTACCCAGAGTGTATAAGGAACGTCACAAAAATGTGGAACATAAAAAATTTGAAGTGTAAGTAAAAATAATTCTGTTTGATTATTTAGTATCCTTTACAATGATGACATAGATATAACATTTTAAAATTTACTTAATAAAAATTAATACTTATTTATATTTATATATATATATATATATATACATATATATATATATATATGTATGTATATATATATATATATATAATATATATATATATATATATATATATATATTATATATATAATATATACATATATTATATATATATATACATACATATATATATATTATATATATATATATATACATATATATATATATATATATACTGAATAGAACTAACGCAAATTATATTTATAAATCAAAATAGGATTGTGAACTTAAGGGAGGAACATGTAAAATGAAATTTTTGAGCAATTTTTTTTTACTTAAATTGATAGGAAATTTTCTTAAGAATATGAAAAAAAATAGTAGAAAGTGATCAGAGACCTTCTTGTATATTTTTTAAAAAAAGTGTGTGATAATGACGACAAACGCTGCAGTCTTCATTGCACGAAAGAGGCTCGTACTTCTCGAAAAGAAGAAAAACCGGCTCAATTACAACTATTTGAAGAAGAGGAAGGTCTGCTCTATGGCCCTGGAATCGCAGATTAGCAAGAAATGGCGATATGTTAAAATTACGATTATTTCACGATTTTTCTGTTACTAAACTTTAAACGCGTTTTTCTCGAAACGTAAAATTTCGCACGCCGTGCCACGTAGCTCAAAAACTAATCACCCGATCTTTATGAAATTTGCCATAAAAATTCTATAGATAATTGGTCTCAGCATGACGAGCGCCGATTTTTTTTTTATTTAAAACATTGTTATTAACAATTGTTTGTAAAAGAAAATACTTTTTTTTTTCAAAACTTCGCCATTTCTGCAAATTTGCAAATTTTAAAAAACTAAAAACGTCATGCTGAGCGTTTTTACATAAACTAAAGAACCCATTTTGCATTTTTTGTTTCAGATCATTTTTGTGACCTGTAGGCTGCACGGCACATTTCCAAGACGCTATTTTTCGGCCGCCATTGCAGTGTTATTTTTAACAATTAAGTTTAAAAAAAAATTTTTTTTTACATAATAATGTAAATAAATAGTACTGTAAATTTCAAATCAATCTACGCATTACATTTTTCAACAAAAATTCTTGAAAAATAGGCGATTTACATGAGGTTCCCCCCTTAAAAAGAATAACATATTTGATTTAGTTCGATGTTGATTTCGAATGGATTCACGTATGTTGACGGATTTTAGTACCCGGAAGACACTTTATCTGTCTTTATATCTATATATCATAAAAAAAATTCTTTTCATATTTTAGTGTATTAAAAACATTTTAATACACGACAAACAAATTTTAATGTTTTAAGCTTTTAGTTTTTATATCATTTTCAATACAACATTGTGGATTTATTTTAAAAACGTTTGACGTAAACGAACTATCTATTTATCACGAACAAAAGAGTATAATATTTTATGCACATTTTTACACACCTGTTTACACGAAACTTATTTTTATCACTTTATCGCTACCACGACATTTATCGTTCTCGAGGAAGAATTAACTACATAAGCCTAATGGCATTATTCCTCCAGATTAGGTGCCAGCAAGATGGTCTCGTTCCTCATACTTGGCAATTATTTGTCGATCGGTCTAGTCATCGAGTTAAATGGTATTCTACTCGCAGGTGCGCAACCTGAGCTTAAGTTAATTAACGTGGTAAGTGCCATTAAATATCATTGTCGATTGTGGTTAATTACAATATTTTAAGCCAAATTATTTTGAATTATTATTACGTTACCATTAGATTTAATTTACAATTGTTTTGCTCTATTAATTATTGACATTTTATTTTTACATAGATATTTAGGCATGGCGATCGGACGCCTGATAACAACGGATACGAAATGTATCCAAATGATCCGTATTTAAATTATTCCTTCTTTCCGGAAGGCTTAGGACAATTGACCAATGTAAGTAGTGTAACGTCGTGCTCTTTCGGATTCTCTGAAAGAAAACGACATGGTAGAAAAAAATTAATTAAAATGCAGTCATTTAAATTAATTTCTACAAAATTTCTACAAATGAAAGTTTAAATTTCGAATAGAATTAAATAAATAGATGAAAAATATTTCGAATATTGTATAGCTAGCATTCAAGCACAGAAATGATATAAAGTTAATTAAATAACGTTTCACAATTATAAAAGTATATATTACATATCAGTATACGTAAAACGGATTTAAAATGGATTAATATACATATTTCAATAATTTGCAATTAATATATTTCGATAATGCAATTTTCTAGCGGGGCAAGATGCGCGAATATGAATTAGGACTTGCTTTGCGCAACAGATACAATAACTTTTTGGGAGATCTGTATCTGCCAAAAAGCGTCAAGGGTCACAGCTCAGATTATGACAGAACGAAAATGTCTCTTCAACTGGCTCTCGCCGCCTTGTTTCCGCCAATAAATGTTCGACAACGGTGGAATTCTGAATTAAATTGGCAACCGATTCCGACGACATACATATCACGTATTGAAGATAATTTCTTTCTAGCTGACGAATGCCCACAGTAAGCATGCTTAGCTAAAACTAAACAGAAAAATAGGAAAAGCGGCAAATACAAAATTTTTATTGCTTAAACGGGATTGATTAAATTAAAACTCATTGACATAATTTGGGATATTTTAATTGGAAAATAGAAAACGTACAAAATATTTAGAAAACTAATAGAAAATTTGATTTTGGTTAGAAAACTTTAATTACATATTGTAAATATAAAGGATGGTTATAAGAAAGATACTTTGAAAGAGTGCGGTCAAAGGATCCCGCAGTTTTCTTATGGAAAAAAACTTGTGGTCGAATCGTCTGAAACTTTCAGAAAAGTTAGTTCTTACCATGCTAATCAAAAGCCGTAATGGGCACGAAGTCCAAAAATGGACAGTTTTTGAGACACGTATGGATAAGTATGATTAAAAGTCGGAAAAATGGCCATTTTCCATGAGACGCAATCTTTTGGACCGCGTTTATTTCAAAACGGCTATGAAATGAACACTGATGCTTTGTATTCTTTTTCTACTCATCTTAAGCTTCAATTTTCAATACATTCAACACATTCGTTCATTAAAAAATTTGAAAAAAGGGCCAATTTACTATGGATATATTTGGCAGTGCTCTTTGAAAATTCCACGAGAAAAGAGATTTGGACATGAGATTTTATTTTCAGATACCTCAACGAATATAATCGAGTGCTGGATTTACCCACAACGAGAGAAAGAATGTCCCAATTCAGTGACATGATGACGAAGTTGACGACGTTAACCGGCAAGAAGATCGAAAAGCCTCTGGATATGTTTTATTTGTATCACACCTTTGTAGCGGAGTCATCTATGAATCTGACACTTCCTACATGGGCGAACACTTATTTCCCGGATGGTAAACTGTTAGATGGGATCATAGCTGCTTACAATATTGGAAATTCTACTCCTTTATTAAAACGGCTGTATGCTGGTAAGAGCTATATTCAAAGATTGATTAATATAAATAATAGTAGCTTACAATATCTTTATTACAGCATGTTTTTTTTATAGGCCCAATAATTCGTGCCATGTCAGAAAATATGAAAGCCGTAAAAAATGGGACCTTATCAAACACGAAAATTTATTTATACAGTGGTCATGAAACTAATATTGCGACAATGTTGCACGCGTTCAATGTGTACAGTCCTCATGTACCTGAATATTCTAGTGCAGTTATTTTAGAATTGTTGCAAGAAAATAATCAGTATTATGTAAAGGTATGTGTATTATTTATTAATGTATAATGTACCTTTGTAAATGATAACATAACAGGAGATAATTTTTTTATTAAAAAATAAGAAATTGTAGAATAAAAGATTTGTTTTCACTATAAATATATTAACTTTTCAATTTTTAGACTCATTTTTGAAAACATTGTATGAAAAAATTTGATATTGATTTAATTGATTTATTAATGAAGATACATTATAAATTCAATTATTTCTGTTGCGTAATTATGTTACAGCTTTTACATTATCGGGGCATTCCGCCGGTAATCGATGAGCTTGAAATCCCAAATTGCGAACTTCTCTGTCCTTTCAACACATTCTTGAATCTAATTCGAGACTTGATTCCATCTAACAACGAAATGGTTTGCGACAAGAGACAGACTCCAGATTACGCGAACGCATAAAATCCTGTCGACTTGGAGAGTCGTACAATTTAATAACGAAATTAAATTGATTTTTATGGAAATAAATAATAACGTTAGCAGGCCTAATGCTACGTGGAGTGTCACATATATAACTATAAATAAAATATTTAAAATTTAATATATTTTATGTGCTTCTACTCCTTTCATTTATTCTCCAAACTTTATTTACGCTTCAAACAAAAAAAAAATATATATATAATACTTATGTATTTTATTCAGTGTATAAAATTTTATTAATTGAAATTTAGTCTTTCAGTCAAACAACTCTAACTTTTCTTCTTGGGTTATATTATCCCACAAGCAAGTCATCTCCTTTTCTGAAGGTATCACATTCCGAACGAGCTCTAAATAGTTTTTCAAAGGGCAAACATTGTCACAGTTTGCCAGCTTGATTTCCATCAACTTTCCCGTAGTGCCTGTCCAGAACAAAATCTAACGACAAGAAAAGAATAATTATTAATATAAAGTATCTAAAGCTTTGTGTCCACGATGCTAAAACTCGGTCCGAGAAACGTGTACCCAAGAAAAATGCCATTTTTCCGTAAAAGCGGCAAATTATTGATTGGCTACAAATTTGTCGAATCGGGATCTCAAACCGAGTTCTAGCATCGTGAACACAAGGCTTAAATTGATTTTTACTTACATAAAATGTGTATCTTAACTTAACTTATAGTTTAATTCTGTTAATTCACACGAAGAAACTATATATAATTACTTTGATGTAAAATTGGCCGAAATCATCCCGCAGCTTCTCAAGTATGAACGCCGATCCGTAATCCGGTAATTTTGGTTCGCTAATATTTTGGGCCTTGGCGAACGCTGCAATATTTACCTCGTGGCCACTGTATATGTACATCTTGCGCGAATTTGAACGTTTGTTTATATTGTCGATGAATTTCTTGATCAGCATACCACCATGCAATCGCTTCAGCTGAGTCGTGTATGAGCGAATCTCGTATTCCAGTACGATGACCTCTTGCATCCGCCGATACACGTCATCCGTGCACCACTCTGGCAGCGTTAGATTGAAGTTTTTCTGAAATACAATCAGAACGAAACACTATAGCACTATAGCACTACGTATCAAATTTTCTTTTATTTTTATATTTACATATTAAGTATTGTATCATATTAATTAATCATATTAAATATTAGATTAATTGAACTATATTAAATAACTTTAATCTTAAATGTTATAGAATCTTAAAAAGAATAACTTTATTGTATATTTAATATAAAAAATATTTTATTCGAAGTAAAATTAGTCTAAATATTCGGCTTACTTGTGCTGTTAACATATTGTAAAGATTTAGTGCGTTTTCGATAGTTGCTCCAGTTTTTTCGCTCAAAAATTTGTAGAAATCTTCGTAAACTGCAATTTTATCACGGACCTCTTTCATCTCTTTCGCTTCTGCTAAAGCTGCTTTATATCTGAAAAAAAATTATAATTATAATTAATAATATTAAGAAAATGAGTAGGAAATAATTAAAAATGTAATGTTGTATGCATTAAATTTAATATTGAAAATTAAGATACTAACGCTGGACAGTAATTGGCATATTTAAATAACACATCTACTTTTTTAGGAGCATAATGCGTAGGAATGGCGAGCCACCGTAAATTCGGATTCCACACTTGTGAGTTATCTGGAGAATACAACCCTGCTAACATCAATTGTAAGGACATTTTTGTGCGATCAGTGTCTGAACTGACAGCGTAGATATCTCGTGGGTAATAGATCGTTCCCAAAAACTCGTGGTAACGTTGCTTCAACATTGTACCGATTCGATACTCCGTCAACTTTCCTTGCTGAAAAATAAGAATTAGCGAATTAATTTCCTGTTTTTTATTATAATAGCAACTTATCAGTAGCACATGTTAGAATCTTAAGATAATATGAAAACAAAGTGTTTCTAATATTTATAAAATATACTTATAAAATAATATAAACAAAAATATTATTTCGCAAAATAATTACACATATAGAATAAGTATTTTGTTTCTTACACTTTAATTATTTT
Organism: Tetramorium bicarinatum; assembly: GCA_928718305.1. NCBI lineage: Eukaryota > Metazoa > Arthropoda > Insecta > Hymenoptera > Formicidae > Tetramorium > Tetramorium bicarinatum. The sequence goes on from OV788322.1 coordinate 17,354,816, forward strand.
ATTGTTTCTAAGATAAAAATTTTTATATTCAATGACTTTGTAAAAATTATATTTGTAAGAGAAAGAATGGGAAGAAATATTTGATGCAAAATCTCCAAAACAAAAAATTGAATATATGTAAGATAAATATACTAATTGTAATGCCTGGACATTCTTAAATTATTATTTCGGTTTTTATATATATGAATATTTAAATTTTTAACATAAAAAATAGATGTACATAGTACATATTAATAATTAAATATACCTGAAATAATGGGAAAAAAGTCGGAACACTTAGGTATATTATATCCGGGCATTGATACTTTTACTTTATGCTTAGAAGAATATATATGTATGTATGTATAAGAATAATGTTTGCGCAAACGATGCCTTGACACACTAAGCAAATAAAATAACAGGTTTCCGAAACAAGATAAGTTAATGATGTCTAAAGTATATGTAAAATATATTACAAAGTAGTGTAACAAAATATCAGATACGACGTCGTATCTTTGACTTTTTTAAGACTTATGTTATATTTAAATATTGAAAATTATATATTAATAATAAATTTATTTACTTACGTTAGTTAACTGACCAAGACCCCACGGCTCATAAATAGATACGTTATATGGGTCCAATGGATATATTTCTTTAAATAACGGGGTCCGTTCTCCATGTCTCATTAGCTGCAACGTTTGATCCCTCACATTATATTATTATAACATGTAGAAAATAGTACATCTAAATATAGATACTTAAATATTTAAGTGTAAAATAAAAGATATTACAAAATTATATTTCTCACTGATTTAGATTCTCATAGAACGAAAATAAAAAATCTATCAATTTTCTGATTTCGTACAACCATTTACGATTACCATGTATATTTATGTATGTTTTTATTTTACTTTAACTCTGCAAATCAGTTATCATAACATTTTGTAATAGTACCACACGGTCATATATTAAAATGTGAATGCTTACCACTTGAACCAATTCCAAATGGAGCTCGAATTGTCCTAAGGACACAAACAAGCTCAATAAGAGCAGAACGGTTTGCAGAAGAGCGCAGTTCATGCTTGCACGATTCAGCGACATAAATTAAATGAAAGAATATTTCGCCGCTCGAGAAAAGCACGCTCAAGAACTGGTATGACTCGTCTATTGATTGGTTACAAATTAACGATAAAGAGCTCGCACTCGATCAAATCATTTTATGTCTCCACATGTTTTTTTCCACTTGTAATAATTTCCAACTGGGAATATGAAATATTCCTAATAAAACCTCTACAAAAAAATATTATAACAAAATCTATTTCGAATACATATACAGGATATGATCGCTTACCACCGCTCGTGAGGAGGTAGAACAACGCGAGATGCACAAAAATATTCAAAAATACCGTTTTGTGAAACGCGTTTAATAATACGCGAGGTATTAAATGTTAAAGTCAAACGAATGATAATAACGCACAGAGATGATATGAGAGAAGCGATGGAGCTACCAGTGTCGCAATCATTAGCTGTCGACGTGCGGTGAGGAGAAGTAATCACGAATAACAGTACGCTGGTCCTTTTCCTCGCCTCGCAGCCACGGTTTATACTAGTTTTACATCACGGACTAAGGAAGAGGGAGACGGAGTCTAAAATCTTAGTCCTAATATGGGCAAGGGAGGGTGTCTGCAACTTATTGTCAGACATGCGGGGGGAGGGGGGAGGGGACACTGCTCTTCGATACATATTGTTTTCTATTGACTCGCACATATGTCTGTGATATTCCCACGATGTTCGTTGTGTGAGATAAATATAAAGATTAGGAAAATAAAGGTTTTAAAGGAATTATTTTCTTATGTAAAAATGATTAAATGTATAGTGCCATATTTAACAAATAATATGTTACATAATTATTACATTATTATTCAAAATGTTCACGGTCTATAAAAATGTTGTTTTTAAAATATTTGAAATATTTAAAATTTATTTTAAAACTTTTCAAACATTTCGAGCATCGTTATTTTTTTGTTATTTTTTTAAAAAGTAATAAAATTTTATTAAAAAGTAATAAATTAAAATATGAAATATATAAAAAAAATTATGAAGCACGTTCTTTCGATTTTAAGTATTATTATTCTGACACGGAGTCTCCTTGTCTTTTATTTCACATGTACGCAAGTATAAGTTCTGTGTGTGCTAGCATTTCGGAACAAAGGCCAAAGGCGGGGAACGTCTCTAAATTCTAGGAATGTCCATAGGACACGTTTTGGAGCTCTTATGCTACCTGGGAATGGCCTAACGATCCCAAATATCTTGGAGTGTTTTCGACTGGCTCCGAAACTTCGATTAAACACAGTTATGTTTGAGCGAAAATGTGTTATAAACTCGACGTAGTTTCTTATAAAGAATAATAAATAAGAGAATAATAAAATGGCAGATCATACATACATACGTGACTCTTTCTCTTAGTTTTTGTTTTCATCGATGATTCCGATGACGATATAATGAAATAAAGACAAAAGTTCGTCGTCTAGTAATCCAAGACAGAAGACTTTTGAACACGTCATTACGCGCTTCCGGAGTGCGTAACTCAGGGACCAAACCAGACGCAAACGTTACTGTGAAATGAATTTAGTCCGTGGCTGATTAGCTATAGAACTTACTATTTGATTAAGCGTACTAAACACACCGTCGGTGTAAACAAGACCTTTGATACACTGGGCTGTGCTATATACTAGAGCGGCTCCATCTTCTCTTCTCTTATACCTTTTCCGTACGCGTCCTCTACTCTCACGCCGCATTTAACATTTAATATTTAATATTTTGATTATTATTGTAAATTTAGCAAAATGATATCGGAAACTTGAAAACTGTACATATATTTTTATATTAGCTATAGATACATGTTAAATCTATTGCGATGTAAAATTTTATATTGACCGTTCGTGAACGAATTTTTAATTTATAAGATAATCAAATATATACGGGGTATCAAGTACGAATAGTGTTAAATTGACATCGAATTATACAATATATAGCATATGTTGATTTTTTATACGTTTCCTAAACGTTTCTAAAATTTTAAATACGTTTAGCAACGATATAGAAAACGTATATACATATAAATCATTCGTGCTACCTAGGTATTAATCGATTAGGTTTTCTTTTGCGTTCTGTTATAATTAAGCGAATGTAAAAGAAATTAATATGTATCACTGTGCAGTTTGCTCAACACGTTGACTTAATAACACACAATCGCACTATACATATACTGCTATTGTACTAAACTTGTTATTTAACTTGTTATTTTAAATGATATCCTTCGATCGAAGCAGTACGAAGCTAACTACGCTGAATAATATATCTAAAAAAATACCCTTAATAGCCTTTAATTAATTAATATTAATATATACTTAATATCTTAATTAATATTTTAAAAAATATAAATCAGCTATAATTTAATATAAGTTTCGTATTTCATAATTTATTTCTTGAGATATAATTTTATTTAAGAAAGTTCGTCGCGCGTACGACTTGCTGTTATATCGTTTCGCAGAAGATTATCGAGTTCTGCATGGTAACCAGCTGATTGTGGGTGAACGTGTCAAATGGAAACTAAACGGTTCAGAGTTCTTAGGCCACACAAACAAAATATAACAACATTTCAAGTATCAAGACGAATTAATTATTGATTAGTCATCGTTTCCGAGCGTCTTTGCAAAATTCACTGCGACTTACAAAAATATATTATATATTTATTATATACCGTGACTTTTATCTATATCTTCATTGTCAACCTGTTCGCAAACCTCGTAGGATTCTTTTAACACGCAATGTTGTGCACGCGTTGTAACGCGTAAACAATAGCAGAGGAATAATAGCCGTAGCGTCAATTGCGATGACAAGATAGTACATACACACATACACTATTCCACGTCATTACAGTGCGATATATTTCTTGCAAATAACTATCGAAAACTTTTGCAATCGCTTTTCAAGATAAACACATTCGCATCAGAACGTGTGTAGTATACATACACTGACTAACAATATTAAGATGATACTCATATATGTTCGAGCTTCGAATTATCTTGTTAGGTCTGACCAAGTCTGACTTTCTCTCTCCAGCCAATGAAATGATCGCGTAGATCGTGACGATGATTCAAGTTGACAGTTTAGTTGGCGTGAATCGCGCTTTCGCACAGATTACGTAAAAGAAGCAAAGATTGTCAATGACGCTGTCCGTTCTTATCACTCTATTCGCTCACTCTTCTTTTTTTGCCGTGACCTCTATTAAAGAGCATCGACATAAAATTTCTCAAGCGGTCACCCATCCCAAGTGTTAACTGTATTTTGTTGCTTAACCTGAGTGAGCGCGCATAGATTTGACGTAGCGCGCGACTACGTCACTACCGGTTTTAATTGGTTTAAATGTACGTTCCACGACAGAGGACGCTAAAATCGCCTAGATAGCCTGGCCGCGGTTGTATGGTTGTATCCAATTGTATCCAATATGGCGCGATACACGACGTCTGCGTGCCAAGTGCGCGGTGCGGTCGGGCTGCAACGATGTTGCTCGCATTTTATGTGTACCGATTTCGACATTCCGGCGAGAGTATACGTATATCTGATTCTCGCGGACCGGTGCCGGTGTTTTCATTTCTAAATTCCGCGTTTGTAAATATCGATCGTTTGTAAGCGGTAGCACGAGTGAAATCACGACGGTTCTAACCTCTGCAACGAAGTCTCTCCCAAGTTTTTATACAAATATTTACAAGAGCGGTAGGATGTGTGTCTAAACGTTTAAGTGAAGGCTCGACGGTGCTATTAAACGGTGAAAGAAATATATTAAATTGATTTTTTTATTTTTATATGCAAAAGTCGAGAGACTTGCTGCTCGATGTTATCTCGTGTCTTCGCCGAATGCCGCCGCCATCCCAACCTAACTGAGAGAACTGCTGTGTATAACGTATTGAAATGACTCTTGTTCTCTCGAGCAAAGTGTAAACGCGATAAATGAGTGCTCCTGAAGAATCGCTAAACGGTCAGGATCCTGATTATGTCTCCGCAACCTCCGACGAACAAGCTCAACAAAAGATTTACGAAGAAAATGGTAAACATATTGATTTTATTAATAATAATTTCTTGTAGAACTGCATGCACGTGACGAAAAGATTGCACTGTCAAACACATTAGTTTTTTGCCCATAGATAATATATCATAATTTTGTGAACATTTATTAGTATCTAACTACAAATTACAGCTTTCTCTCTCTCTCTTTTTTAGCAAGAAACACTACCGCAAAGAAGATAACTGCAATAGTGGAAAAGGAGTTCTCCCGGGAGATTGATTTGAAGGAAAAGGAAATTTTACAGATACAGGAGAGGCTACACAAAACTCTGAAGATCTTTCATCTGTTACGTTACATCATAATTACTAATTTTTACAATCGCAAGCAGTGTCAAATTCCCCAAGTTGCGGAGACTACGAAACAGACGAGGATTCATCCTGCGATTAAAACGTTACTTGGAAAGTATCCGAAATCCGCTGGTTGTATAGATCTCGCGGTGCCGTCGACGTCCACCGATCCCCGATTTTTGTGCGACGACACAGAGTCAGGTGCAAGTACCGCGACAACAAACACGCCTAAAGTAGAGAGTGCGAACAGACGCGATGGCGCGTTACAAGGTGAGAAACGAAAAGCGTTGGACGAAGAGTCTCAACCTCGCAAGATACCTCGCTACGTGCCACCAAAGAGCAGTATGCCTGAGAAAACGTGCCCCGCTCGTGGAAATAGCCACAAGGTCCGCAAACGCATCATTGTCGGCAATATTTCTAAATGGATCCCGCCAGGTTGGCGAGAGGATGCCGCCAGTCATAAGTGGACTATGTACGTGCGCGGTGACAAAGCGGAGAATGGCGATATCAGCACTTTTGTTAGTAAGGTGAGATTCTTCCTGCATCCCAGTTACCGTCCGAACGACGTCGTGGAAGTCACGTCGTCGCCGTTTCACCTGTCTAGACGAGGCTGGGGCGAGTTTCCTCTTAGAGTGCAACTGCACTTCAAGAACGTCTTGAATAAACCTGTAGACATAATTCATCATCTAAAACTGGATCGCACCTACACAGGCCTGCAAACTTTGGGCTCGGAAACCTTGGTTGACGTATGGATTCATACGACGGAATCGCGTAATTCGGAGCAGAGTAACGACATCGAGTCTTCCGTTAATGACACCTTCGTAAAGAAAGAACCAAACGATGGCGATAGTTCCGACGTTGCTCATAAATCGACGAACGTCGCGGAACGATCACGGCTTACCGAGGAAGTGCAAATAAAAGAAGAAATATCTGATTTGAGAGTATGCGAATTGAATTCATCATTGAATTTAAAATTGATGAAAAATTCCGAGAGCGTCAAAACTGAGCCTAACGGCGCGACCGTTGACATATCTGACGACAACGACGGACAAGCGATGTTTTCCTACGTCGAACATGATCATAATTATTATTGCAGACAGTATTTCAACTCTGGTCATTGTACTGTAAGAGATGGAAATATAACTGTGGAACACTATCCAGAAAACGATTGTACAACATTCGCAGCAACAGTCGAGAATAAAAAAAAGAAATCTGATATAGTAGTTACCTCGCATAAATTTAACGGTGATATCCAGTCTTCCAGCAACTACCAGTCTTTGGCATCTTCAAACGCAACGACAAACGATTCACTAGTGGCATCCGTAAACACATTCCAAGAGAATGACAGTCAAAAGAGTCTAGTGTTCGCCGCGACGGCAAAACCTTTACAGGCGATAAACTCGAAGACGAATGACACTTTTAGTATTTTTTCAGAGACTATCTCGGCCAAAGATACAATAACGACGACTAATGGTTTCCGTAAACCGTCCCGTGCCTCGCTCGCGTACTTCAACACAGTACACAAAACCGCTTCTTCAGAAACCTATAATTCGTGTTTAAAACCTCTGCACATCTCGATACCGCCGTCGAATATGTTCACGTCGTCGACCAGTAAGCATGTACTGCTACTAAACGATAAGAAATCAATACCGGTGGATCTCACAAGTATTCTACCTTCAAAGTCTAACGAAAACTTGAAAATCGATGGCGACGCGAAAGTTCCGAGGGACGGTAGCGTCGTGAAGCTAAACGTTCGCGTTCCTCAAGGCGTGAGCATTCTGAAAAAACCACCTAACGTCAAGGCAAATGCTCAACAGGAAGATACAGTCAACAACAACAACAACAACAAGATCGCTGTACTCAAGCTGAAAGCCGCTAACAGTCTGCTGCTGAACGTGAACGAAAACGTGCCGGTCCTGAAGACAGTGGACTCGCGCGATTCACAATACAATTACAGCGTCGCCGAGACGACGAGCACGCCGGCGATTGACAAGCAAGAGCCCGCGAGATCGGAGGAGAAGACTGTGGTGCAGCGGGCGAAGATCACGCTGGGCAAGGACAAGTTCAAGCTCCAAAGCAAGAAGAATCTATACGAGGCGGTTCTCCGATCGATCGAATCCGTGAATTGTATCATCGACACGGAGGCGCTGATACGGTTTATCATACGTCGATTGCCGATCGTCACGCGGGACGCCCGCGATCCCGAGTACAGACAGCTGCATCCTTACGCGTGTTGCAGCGAGGAGGAATACTTTGCGTACAACGTCGGTAAGCAGCGAGCCATGGAATGGTACCGCGCGAAGGCGATCAGAAGCTTCCTACGGATGAAACCGATTCCGATCGATCAACTGTGGAGCATCAAGGAGATCATGCTGTGGGCGAGACTACATGCCTACACGCCGAGTCAGAATGTCACCTTTAGCGTGCAGGTAACGAGCAGCAGAACGAGTGACATGAAGAAATTACCCGATGCCACTACGTCCGCCACTACGCTCCTGTCCACGTGTACGGAACCACGTGCGTTGCAAAAGTGGCTGCAGACTTGCCAGCAAGAGCCTCATCATCAGTCGATGGCGAATTATATCGATGACGAAGAGATCGACGTCGAGGATATTAAGGAGAGTCCGCGCAGAATCACGATCGACCGGAGAAAAATCGACAGTGCTAAAAGTAACAATTATTCTACATTAATACCGATTGAACTTGACGAAGATCTGCTGCCATTTCATAATTTCGTGTGCGACACCGCGCGAGATATCGGCATCAAGATCGGACCGGAGGAGATTATTCCTGGTGTTCTATATAGTGCAGCTAGTCGTGTAATAATGCGGGTAAAGATTATTTTCTATGCAAATTGTACTTACTGTTAGGACATAAGATAAAAATTGCATTGTCATCATAATTACAATTGTTTTCAGGTTGTCGAATGTTTCGTGGAGGATCTCACTCGATCGTCGTTGGCAAGAGCTTGGGAAAGAAACGGCGGAAATGAGTAATTATACTTTTTTATACACGTAAGAATATGGCAAAGTTCATTATGCATTTCATTAATGTGTATTGCAGATGTCCCAAAGTCATTACGGTAAACGACGTTCGTAATGCTCTCACGAGTCGAGAAGAATTCGACATTTTCACAAACGAAGGCCTGGGCTCGAGACAAGAATTAGATACATCAGAGCTATGACGATGCGCGAGCAATCACAAGCAAACGATCACTTATACCGGACTCTGAATACAACGAAGTAATCAGTGCAATTTTTGAATATTACACAGCGAAGAAAAATCGAGACAGACAGACAGACGCAAGGAAAACTCCCACACGGGAAAACTCGAGATGGATTAACTTCAATTCCAGCCAACTGGAATCTTGTGACGCTCAATTTCACGTTGTAGCCATTTACGGACCGGTTCGTAGTAAGCCAAGAACGGTTCTATACGATACTCGGAATATCCCGTTGTCGCATACAGTGCGTCTTTCCAATTTACTTTGCTTCCGAGTTTCATGATTGCCCTGGAAGCATAAAGTGAGCTGAAATCGCTTTTTTTTTTACATGCATTCATATATCTTTTTTTATGTTCTTCACAAATGAATGAAGCATTTAGATACATATTGTAGGAAAGTTATTTTTTTACTATTTCCTTTCCTCATTTTAATATACGAATAAAACCAAAATTAAAGCTATTATTTTGTAAGAATTCATGCAGTGAAAGCTTTTGCCAACCTTAAGAACTTTCCCGCATCATTTGAACCATAAATATCGCATTTGTGAAGAGGTAAGTTAAATACCGTGGAACCAACTGGTAGATTCAAAGATGCTTCGCACATTCCTTGAAATAATTGAATTTGCAGAAAGTTTCCCAGGAAGTATCTATATATGTCAAATCATTGATTAATTTTATCAATACATCTTTCGTATCGAATCGCTTGAACCTACCCGGCATAAGGTATACCATGGGCGATATGGAACTTGGCCGCAGGATCGAAGAACTTGTCAGATCTTGGTGATGGCGGCACGATACCCATATATCGACGATGCAAGCTCCACCAGAATGTATTGTATTTCGAGGGCTTTGTCTTACCGGAGAAGACGGACCATCTCCATTTCTCTATTATTAATCCACTGGATAATTGCGGTATTTTCAGTAAAGCTTGCTTCAGAAGGAAAGCTACTTCCAATGAATCTTGCAAACGCGAATTTGCTTCGGACGAGTTACCAGATGACGCAAACGCATTGCGTATTAATCCCAGACGATGCATGTGCCGAAGAGAAGTTGCACCATACGAAACGGCATCGCCAATTGACTCGTGAAAAGCACTGTTGATTCCATTCTGAATAAAATAACATAGAGGATGTTTGACAGTAAGAGTATTATCCGCCATAGGTATGTAGAATGAATTAAACTGAATAAAAAAGTCTTTTATTGTTTTACGATTATATATAACAATAAATGAAGAATTATTAATTAAGATAATGCTGGGCTGCTTCTTCTCGTTAAATGGCATAGATATTATAATACATTTGCAGATCTTTATTAATTAGTAAATATTTATTGTTATAATCGCAAAACGGATTTTTTTACTCACAGTTTAATTCGCTCCATCTATCTAGGCGAGTGATACACTTATTATCAAATATCCCCTGTATATTTTACATTGTACAAATTAAAATGAAAATTATTACAATAGAAAGTTTGTCAGAAATAGTAAGTTGGTTCTTGCTGAAATAACGTAATAAGTAAATTAAATTTATAATATAAATGAATCATATAAAGTAATAATTTAATTTTTAAAGAGATAAAATACATACTTTAAAAAATGACGGTTGAGTTTGATATGCCATATAATACTGTATGTGACCAATCTCGTGATGAATGATGTTGAAATCTTCCAGTTGTGTTTCTAGACACGCAAAAATTCTAAAATAAAGACGCGGTTAATTTTAATAGATCTGCAATTCATAACACTGACTCTTGTAACTTTTAATCATAAAAATACCTAAAGTCATTCTTCTTGTACATGTTGATCGCGGTTGCATGGCAGGTAGATCCCTTGCCAGTTTCTTGTTCAAAAATAGAGTTCTTCCAGAATTCTGATGGTAATGGCGGAAATCCAAGAGACGTATACAGATCTTCTGCAGCTTGAACCATTTTTATTACGCTGTAATTTTTCTGTATCATCGAGTCTGTCAGATTTGGCATGACCGCAGTATAATTTGAAAACACCACATCGATCAACGCTTCCCAACTTTGCGACCACAAATTGCCTATAAGAATAATGAGAGAGAGAGAGAGAGAAAGAGAGAGAGAGAGAGAAAGAGAGAGAGAGAGAGAAGAAGTTACGTTCGCTATTTTTATTATTCGATTATCTTTCTTATTACTTTATTTTACCTAATAAATGAGCGGGAATTGGCAGAAACATATCAACAACGCCAGGGTAGAATTTTGCGAGTCGGAATCTCACGACGGCGTGAAGAAGACGATAGAGAGGCTCGACTTGTCGATACATTTCTTCAAAAACGCTTTCCAAGTTAGGAATTTCGTATTCCTCTCTCCAATATTCTCCAATATCAGTATAGCCTTATCAGTAAAACTTAATTACTATTAATGCTACTAAAAGCTTAATCGTCAATAAATAATTTAGTATATATGTAATACCATTGTTTCGCACGGCAATATTTTGAAGATTCACTAACTGTTCAAAAAGTTCTTTTGTGTGACTCATATGATTTCTCCAAGCAGTCCAAGCCCAACGTAATTCCTTTTCGTTTCTAAATAACGAATGTACATGATGTTCAGAAAAAGACATTTCTTCTTTACATTTCTCATATTTCTCGCATTTCTAGCGCCGTAATTTTAATAAAAAAAAAAGTATTCTTGAGCAGTACTCAATAATTTAGATTCAGTGATAACCGACCTCGAAGTTGCCATTAACTTTCCCACATCTAATTCACCATTGTAACATCTTTGCGTGTGATTTTCAATTTTGCAAATCCGCGCGGAGTTATATGCGGAGGACAACAGTTGGTTCATATCAGTGATTTTTCTGCAAAACGAGACAGGAAATAAAATGGATAGAAATTGGAAGAGTTTCCAATTTTGATTAGCAAACATTTATTATACCCTGCTATTTCATCGGTATATTTTGGTCCTTTGCACAAAAAGTGCAGCACGTTTCCGTCCACAGATACGCCGTTCGTTTGAAGGTCCATCAATTTGGCACACCATCCATTCTTCAACTTCAGCTTCAGACGATTAAAGTTCATAAATATTTCCGATGGTATAATCGAGCGGTTTGCAAGGGTCTGCCATTCCAATTCGGCGATCGCTCGATTTAACAATTCGACCGTATTGGCTATCCGTTTGAACACAATCATCGACGTCCCATAATCAATTTCTTTAATTTCTATAATAAATAATTCAACATTTATAAGTAGATGATATAAGAGATTGACTATAAGACTTGAATAATTTTTAATTATTTTTGTAGATTAATATTTAAAATTGTAGAATGCTCTTATAACTTGTTACTTTACGACGCATTATTTAATTGAAACATGACATTTTTCTCAATCACTTTACTTTTGGAGCCGACATTGCTGCAGATGTGCAGAACGACGCACATAACTGCGAGGTGAAGGAAAACTGTATTCCGCAGACACTTCCTCGGATCACTTGCCATGTCACTGACGAACGACGATGTCATACTATCGCGTCCCACAGAGAAGGATTGAACCTATCGTGGGAAAAACGAGAGTCTTTATCCGCGCTCGAGGACCGTTCCGCTCGAGTACTTGCCCTTTTTCTCCGTATTTTCTTAAGGCGACAGGAGATATATACCTTTAATCGAAACCTACGCACTGTTTTACTTACGCCGGCAACGTGCTCTTCATTATGGTCTTAATGGTCCTCCGTCCCGGCTTCAGCCACTTTACTCCACCGTGAAGAAAAACATTCCAACGCCCTGCTTACTCTTTCGTCTCGAGAAAATGAGATTTCGATTGCAATTTTGCGCACGATTAAGTTTTACGTAAACTGCATTAAAGAGAGAAATGTATTAGAAGATTTGTTCGTTAAAGCACAACAAAAAATTAATGAGGTATTGTATATAAATTGTATAAATTCAGAGTAACGCTACAGTATAACGCTCTCACTTCCGATTGTTTTCTTTAATTTTAATAATTTATATATTCTTAAATGCGTAGAATATTTTCCGAGAACGAAATCGGTCGCTTAAACTCCATTTCTAAAATTCTTTTTAATCTTAATTTTGATCTCTCAATTTTTTAATTTAAGAAAATTTTTTTCAATTGGTAGATAATAATTAGATAAATTGATAAATGATATTTCTGATTGATAAACAAGAAAATAATAATTGCATGGGCAAAAATCCTTGCTGCGAATTTTAAATAAATTATTCTGAATAATATGTAACTTGAATTTGGAAATTCTTTTCCAAATATTTTCTGCTTCTTTCTGTTTTAATCAAAAGCACAAAAACTATTCTCTGCTAAGTAATTTAAACTGTATAAGAAGAATATTATTTAGAACATTAATTTCGATCAATTAAAAAATTAATTACACCTTGCCCCTATTACTGGCTAACACTTAAAACGTCGTATCATATTTCAAAAAAGATGAATTCATGTTGATCGTGATAATAAAATAATTAACTGAAAGATTAGAAGCAACTTTTGTACCGGCGCAGATTATCATCTTCCTGTTTAAAATTCAAAATTATCATTTTCATGGAGTTAAAATTTTGTTTTACACATTAAAATATACAAATTATAGAAATTTAAAGAAAATCGGACAGCATGTACTGCATATAATCGGATAGCATATACTGCAAATTTACCACGTCTGTTCATATAATTGAATTAGACATCTTTTTCTCTGCTTTGTTCATCACGTCAGGCTTGTCATCACGTTGATTTACTTGAGAGAAAATGGTGGGCTAGTGAAAATTGAATTGGCGGTCCTGCGCCCGTTGAGTAGTAGTCGCGACGCGAGTCGTTTCCGGCTCCGGGCCGGAAGCGGTGTGTCACGTGACCGCTGCAACTGCATCTTGGGAGTCGGGAGTCGGGAGGAGTTAGGAGGAGTCAGGATCGTAATGACAGCGGAAACGTCAAAGCTCTGAGCTCCCCAACATCGGGTTGTAAACAAACTGGCGCGGCGGGCACGGAACACCACGTCATCACCCTTTTATGTACACGCAAGCGATCAAGATGCCGGTCCAGAAGGATTCCAATATCGTGAAAATCGCCGTGCAGATGACCGATCAGGTGGCGCAGCTCATAGAGTTCAATCAGAAGCAACCTTTGGCCGGGATTATTCAGGTACATACATACATTATACACTGTGCAGAATCGTATCCTATACTATAACTTGATTGTCATACAATTGCTGTATCTGCGAATCAATCCTCCAGATCTTTCTTCAGAAACGGAGCATCCTATTTGTCATATATACATATATATATATATAAACAAATTCTATTCTGCGCTTTTTACTTCGTCCTGCACGAGAACGTAGGGTACTTCTTTCCAGTTATATTATGTTGACGTTCATCCTATAGTATAAGGAAATTAGGAAATTAGGAAAGATAATAGAACGCCGGCTATGCCTCTGTTTTGTATTAACGACTAACATTAACGTTTTGTCTTAACTTTAGGAATTGTGCAATGGATGGGGCTTGTCTGACGCAGAGTCATATTCTTTACAATTTTCGGAAAATAATAATCAGAATTACATCACGGAAAAGAATAGGAACGAGGTGAAGAATGGCAGTATTCTCAGATTGGAGTTTTCACCCTCGAAAACAGCGAGCGATATTCTGGCCAAGCTTAATAATGGGGCGGGAGAGGAGAAGGTAGCAGCACTACAGAAGCTGAGTACGCTCAGCATGGATATGACTTTTGCATTAGAATTTATAAACAAGAAGGGATTGGCATTGATAATTTCACAGGTAAAGCCTTTCCCCTACAATACAAGAGTATACATATAATATATGATGTTTGTCGTGCCGCAGTTAGATTTTTCTTACATAACACATGCTGTAGGTGGAAGGTGGAAAATATAAAGGAAACGCGCTTGCGTATTCCCTTCACGCGTTTGTGGAATTGATGGATCATGGAATTGTATCGTGGGACATACTGGAAACACCCTTCATCAATAAAGTGGCGAGCTACGTGAATAACCAATCGATAACTCAAGACACCAGTATAGTGGAAGCCTCTTTGAGTATTTTAGAGAACATAGTCCTGAATTCAACAGGGAAATATGGACAAGTGGAAAAAGAAGTCACTTTTCCCAATCTTGTGATGCATTTGCAATGCATGAATCCGCAAATTCAACAAAATGCGATAGCTTTAATAAATGCATTATTTCTGAAGGCTGATCTGCACAAAAGACGAGCGGTTTCTGCCACGTTACAGTCTAAACAAGTTAGGAATGTATTCTTGACAAATGTCATACAATCTACTGGACAGGTATGTGTATATATATATATATATATATATTTAATTAAACAACGTGTGTCAGTATAGATTTTTAGTAGACGTAGTACACTTACCTTTATATTCTCTTCGTGATTAAAAAATAATTCATTTTAAGTGACACACGCTGTGTGTCTTGAGCTTTTGTAAACTGCAAAAGTGGTTTATTTGTCCCATATACATAATATTTGATTGTCAAAACAAACAGTTGTTATGAGATGAAACTTTATTTATTTTGTTTTCATTGGCACATCTGTAATCGTGTACGTGCTCAAGTTCGTTCTAACCAATCAACATATTTTTATTGCTTCTTCTTATACCCTTCACAGGTCGGAGCAGAAATGGCGCATCAACTTTACGTGCTGCAGACGCTAATGTTAAGTCTTTTGGAACAACGAATGATGACGAAGATGGATCCACAGGATCAAGACGCACATGACAAAATTAAGGAACTTCGAAGGATCGCCTTTGACACGGAAGGTGCGAATAGTGGTGATGTAACCGCTCGCAAACAGGGACTTTTCGCCAAAGATTATAAAAAATTGGGTTTCAAGTACGACATCAATCCTGCTCTTGACTTTACCGAGACCCCACCGGGCATGCTTGCGTTGGACTGTATGGTATACTTTGCGCGTAATCACACTGAAGCTTACACAAAGGTTGTTCTCGAGAACTCGTGCAGAGCAGACGAGCATGAATGTCCTTTCGGCAGAACAAGTGTAGAACTTGTTAAATTGCTTTGCGAGGTATGATAGATTTTCAAAAACTTTAAATTTCATAAGGTGTATATATATATATATATATATATATATATATATATATATATATATATATACACCACACACAGAGTGTAAATAAAAAAATATATGGAGCACCATCAGATACAGGATAAGAATTCAAATTAAAATATTCTGAGTTATTTTCTGAGCTTTCTATTCGTTCTTATACAGTGTTAAGGTTAGCCAATCAGCGCTTGTCTACAGGGGGGATGGTAGAATAACAAAGCAATGTGAAGATGATGAAACACGTAGTGGAATGTAATAAATTATTGATTTGGTGTCAACCAAATTATTTAATTAAATAATAAGTGTTTAATTAAACTAAAAATAAGTGTTCAAAGGGAGCAATCGAAGAAAAAGTATTTATGATTGGTTAACTTTAACACCATATAAGAATGAACAGAAAGTTCAGATTAAAAACTGACATGGAACTTTTCGATTTGGATATTTGTTCTGAATTTGATGGTGTGCTATATATATATGTTTTTTGGTTACATATATATATATATATATATATATATATATATATATATATATATATGAGACCGAATATTATTTTAATTAGGTATTACGTATTGGCGAAGCTCCCAGCGAACAGGGTCAGTCTTATCACCCAATGTTCTTTACGCATGATCATCCCTTCGAAGAATTCTATTGTGTCTGCATTGTTTTACTAAACAAGACTTGGAAAGAAATGAGAGCAACTACAGAAGATTTCGTCAAAGTCTTTTCTGTTGTGCGCGAGCAGATTACGAGGGCACTTCAATGCAAGCCCACAGGACTAGATAAGTTCAAAAATAAGTTACAACAGCTTCCCTATTCGACAATCACTAATCTCTGGCAACAGGAAAGAACAAACAGGGAGGAATGGGAAAGCCACGCAAGGCCAATTGTTGAACTCAGAGAACAGATTACACCTGAAATCCTAGAGCTGATTCAGCAGCAACGATTAGGATTTTTAGTGCAGGGTACCAGATTCATGAAGTACAGTGCCAGAGGACAAGTATGTATCACTTTACAACGTACAAATTATGAAATTCCTAATAAAAGCCTCGATTTTTTTAGCGGATTAAAGATAAATTTTGGTACGTTCGCTTATCGCCAAACCACAAAGTCTTCCATTACGGAGACTGCGACGAGAAATCGGTTCCAACAATAGACGAGCTTCCTACGAAATTAGCGGTAGTCGAAATTCGAGGATTATTAACTGGCAGAGATTGTCCGCATATGAAAGATTTACAAAGACGGAAAACTACGCATCAGTTGGCATTCTCCTTGGCCTTGGATTCCGTTGAAGTATCTAGTCTTGATTTCGTTGCTCCTGATGAACAAGTTTTCGATTATTGGACTGATGGCATTAATGCCTTGCTTGGTGCGTCATATATTTTGCTTATATTTGTAAGCGATGCATGTACGAGTAGGTTTTTTATTTGCTTTTTCTTTTTTCAGGAAATAGAATGACTAGTAAAGAAGCTGAAAATGACTTGGAAACTTTACTCTCTATGGATATTAAATTGAGACTTTTAGACGCCGAAGGGATCGATATTCCACAGGATCCACCCACGATTCCCGAACCACCGCCAAATTATGACTTTTGCTATGAATTAAAATAAAAATTGTAAGTCGTGCTCGTCTATTACTATACAGTTTACATCATAGTATATTAATTTTTTAGGCATTTTATAAGCATATTAAGCCATTGATCTTTGTTCATAATTATAATCAAGTTCATAATTAATTTTTATATTTTTCCGATCTTTTGCATATAATTTTTCGATAGAAATTGAGATTTTTCTCTCTCGATTGTAATTTTTTTATCACGTATTTTAATGATATAGAGACGTTACCAAAGAAACATTTTAAATTTTATATATGTACTGTTTTTTACATACAACCATCGACAAAATTAGAAACTATTAAAATAAAGTTTCCCAAAAAATAACATTTCAACAACAATAGCAATACATTATAACATACATAATCGTCGATTATACCGTTTGTTGGAGCAAAGTTTCAACTTTAACCTTTAAAGGACTTTTTCCTTTCAAATTTCCAATTTTTTTCTCAAAAATTTATATATATATATCACACACACACACACACATATATATATATATATATATATATATATATATATATATATCAATCTGTTTTATACAAAGTGCTTGTCAAAGGTCGAGCCACTATAATAGCTTTGCGGTCCTCTAAAGGTTAAGGATCTATTTTACAAATTGCTATATGATAATTTTTAATTATATGTATGGTGTAATGTATGCTATTATTATTGAAATATTATTTTTGAAGAAACTTTATTTTAATGAGGTGCCTAATAATTTTGACCATGGCTGTATATATTTTTAAAATTATCCATAAACGAAAATCATATAAGTAGTAATGACACCATCGTAATCATGTGACTATCTTTTTACAATAATTTAACTTGAAAAGTTTATAATAATATATTCAATCTGTCGCAATATATTTTATATGTATAGTAAGATTTTTATATCTATCACATGTTATCAGTATTTAATATTAATCTCTATATAAATAAACTATAATATAATGTAACTAACTATATTTAATATTTAATAAATTGTGAAGTGTCGATTTTACAAGATATTTATTGAAACATTAACTTATAAAACTCTCAACTACATCTTTGCAAGTTTGTGCCCTGGCAGCAAAATATCGCGCGATATAAACTATGAAATGTAAGAATCTTTCATAAATGGTAATAATATTTCTTAGGTGCAAATGTACACGTAACTTGAAAAAATAATGTACATGTCATTGTACACGTAGTGATCGCGCTTAACGCTTCTCTGTGCGAGAGAGTGCGTGAAATAGATTTCGGAGAGTCTGAATATCTTATATAACGTCTTCAGAAAGAATATGATAATGTTGAAGATCGTTCGTTTGATGATCCGGCGGACAGAGGAAAAATTCGATGAAATTAAGCACAGGTCCTCGACTAAAGGGGTTCAAATATTTGCCCTTCTTGTCCCTCAAATACGAGTACCTCTTATAATTGAACATTTCGTTGGTAGTCAAATTCATGCATGCATGTAGGACCTATTAAGAAGAAATAATGCTAAAAAGTTTGTACGTAAAACGTGTGATGGCATATGTAAATATATTATGTATCTACCGAGGTACACGTAAGAATCCAGCCAAGTCCGCAAAAGACGAGAGCCTCCAACACACCGAGAACATACAAGAGTTGAATTCCCTCAATTGCGATGCAATAACACGCGAAATATAACGTGAAGGAGCAATTTATCGCCACACACATAACGAACAGGAAGAACCACATTCTGAAAGCAAAAATAGGAGTATTAAAAAAAAATTAAGCACGATAATGCGAGTGTACGCACAACGGCACACAAATATAACTTGTATCGAACTTGTACGAACGTACCTGTTCCGTAGGCCAACGCAATTATATATAAATGGACAATGATGATCGAAATACGTGACGCATCTATTGCAAATTCTGCAGTGTTTAGCCCGAAGGGGTCTGAAACACCTGCAGCTGTGACACAATCGCGACAGTAAGACATTCCGTTTCTTCCACTTATCGAAGTACGGAATCTAAAGCAACAGGGGCATATAAAGTATTTAAATTCGTGTGATTGTTTTACAGATATTGCGCATACCTGTTTTATCGCCCTGTAATAAGCATCACTGTTTTGCGGCACATAACCGGGATCTCTTCTATTAGCCACGATCCACGAAATCCACATGAGGATGTTCCAGTAAATGAAGCAATAATGACTGCCTCGCAAGAGATTCCATGTTAACGGAATGCACTTCAACAGGTACATCGGGTAGCCCCACAGTAGGACGGATATCATAAACAACAGCAACGGCCCCTTGCTGTTGCCAGCTCCGCCAAACAACAGCGCCCTTGAAAGCAAATGCATATACAAATGGGATTCTTCATACTTTGTCGAAGCGAACGTTCGTTTGTTCGCTTAGAAAAGTATCGAGCACGAACCATAGCTCGTTGATGGGCGGTATCCATCTGGCACGGCGCTTCTGTTCCGCTTGCAGGATACGCACAATCTCCGAGTGGCGATGACTCTTGGCCAGCTGCAACGGCGTCTTGCCGTTCTTGTCGCGCGGCTCAAGCTCGATCTTGCTCTTTTCGCAGAGAATCCGCACGCAGCTGACGTTGCCGGACAGGCAGGCCAGGTGGAGCGGGGTCGAGCCGAAGTAGTCGGGTTTCTGCAGATCTACTCCGCTGTATATCAACAACTTGATTAACTCGGCGTGTCCCTTGTACGCAGCCCAATGTAACGCGGTGTCACCATTTATGTCCGTCAAATGTCCCTGCGCGCCGGATCCCAACAGGAAGGCGGCTGTCGCAAATTTGCCGAACATGCAGGCGGTCATCAGAGGCGTCAGGCCCTTAAAATCGGCCGCGTTGACCGCGACTCCTGCCTGAGAAAAATGGAAACACGAAGGAAAGCGTGAAGGTCGCGAAGGAAGCGATGAAATAAGTAGATGCAAGAAATGTTTGCGTTCGAAAGAAATTTTTATTGAAATTTTTCCACGTACCTTCAATAATAACTGCACTATCGCACTGTGGCCCTTCCGACAGGCCCAATGTATCGGCCTGGGTCCTTGTGTGCCGAGGCACGGTAGATCGACGGGTCCGCTCCGTTCTATCAAATACCTCATGACCTGTTGATGACAAGACAAGTTTTACGTTAGGTTTCTCTAGCACGCTTTAACAATTTGAAGAAATGACCATTTTAATCGCAAAACTACTTAAAATCCCCCCGAAACTAACTTCAACCGTGCCATCCAAGGCAGCCCAATGGGCAGGTGTGTATCCCCATTCGTCCCTCGCGCTAAGCACACTCAGCCCGTTCTTCTCGACCAGTTCCTCGACCGCCTCGATTTCACTGCGACACACAAACGCGATCTCTTTGCTTTTTCTCTTTCAGGTCTTATCAGTTTGATGCGATGTTGTATGTTATTCCGAGATCTTACCCAGCTCTGAGCAACTCGAAGATCTGTTTGGTCTCATCGGTGGGGCTCTGACCGGTGGTAGCCTCGTCCGCGTAGATGTTGTCGTCAGGACGTGTCCTTTGCTGCGCGTCCTTGCCGGAAGCGTGATTCTGATGACCAGATATCGGATTGTTCGGTAGATGCCCGACCATGTCGGGATCTGGGCTTAGCTCCCATACGGATCGCGCCGCGCCGGGCCCTGCCACAGGGCTCACAGGATACACCTGGAAGGATCACGTGTCTGATTGTGAGGTGGGCAAAAAGAAAGAAATTAAAAGTCGCGCAATGAGATCCTAGCAAGTATGAATAGTATGTATACGACTTTGTATATATTCTATGTCCTCGAGTATCAACATGGTCCGCCACGTCATCCTCGTTTCGTTTGCCCCAGTTACATATCTTTTCACCCCGCCACTTGCGACGTCTGACTTTTAATTCGCCTTTAACTCGCCATTGCATTTCAGTGTTCCGGCTCGAGCGACGAATTTTGCACGTGTCGTCTGCAACTCACATCCCTGCTTGAAAAATTCGCCCTTTACCTTGCACAGCGTCGCGAGTTCTGTATTTGTACGCTCGTGTTCGGAAGGCGTTCTGAAGGATGCGCCCTGCGTGGCGATCGTTCCACCCTCCGGGACGGTTAGTCACAAGGAAACCGTCGGCCCAACCATGTCTTCCGGACGTTCTTTCCTGGCAGCGCAGCTTTTCCTCCAGACCTGAAACAACCCGTGTCCTACGGCGAGAAACGCTTTTGCTTTTCTCTCTCACGCGATCAACGCGACGTCCGCATTTCTCAGAATGCCGCTCCGGCGTTTTGCGCATTCGAATCAATAACGCGGCGACGGAAACGCCTGCGTGCGAGGTACGCGCGAGAAATTAGGACATTAGGACATTAGGACGTCGCCGTCGTGTCACGGCGATATTTCGTTTACGCTACACTCGCTGACAATGGATCAGGAGAAACGCTTGCGTAAACAAACTTAAAAGTTTGGAACAACAGAGGAGCTGAGAAAATTTCCCGCATGTTTTATCAACTCTCTTTCTCTCTCTCTCTCTCTCTCTCTCTCTGGTAGTTTTCCGCGAATATAGTGTATTACAGTATCTTTGGTTTCATTCAATCTCGACATCTGAAATTTTACATTTTCTTATATCTCTTGACTTTGGTTTTGCTTGCAATCTTCGGTAGAGACATGTATGTATGTGTAAATTATTTGAATATAAAATAAATCGAATATCGGATACTTAAGAATTTCAAGTTTCTTCATCTATAATACTTGATAATACAAGCATCTTTAGATCTATTAAATTCATAAATTCTTCGATTTTAGACTACTTAATAAATTCCTGTTTCCCTTTTTCGGTTCGGAGATTTCTTGCAACAGAAATATTTTTCAGATTTATCAACCGTAGTTTTTTCATTCGTATTTAATATTATTTTATGTACTTATGTTAAATTGTTATTTATATCATAATTCTTTATGTACTAAATAAATTGTATTTCGCGCATAGATGTGATAAAAAGAATTTTTCAAGCGCAATATAAAATGACATTTCACGTGTTGTATTTACTTCGTAGTGGCATCTTTTGAACACGTCTGCGTCGTCTGCGCGAAATGCCAATTCTTGGCATTAAAGCTTGCAAACATTCGCACCTGCGCGTTGGAAATAGATATAAGCATAATACGAAGGTTCGCGTAAAAAGCACCCCTGTCGTTTTCGTGTCTTAAAAAATTGTCTGCAAATTTATTAATTTTATTAAATGTGTCATAATGTGTGGCACGTTTACTTGTAATAGTCTCTTTTTATCGTACAACGTTATATATTAAAATTAAATTTTTGTATTTATATACTGACTTTGATCTCAATCACTTTTTCCGCTATATGATGGCGCCTACGCTACTGATCACTACTGACGTTGTGGCGCATGCGCGAAGAAAGCGACACTGGCTAGACCGGCCAGACTCGCCTTTCTAACCCTATCCTATTCTGCGTGCGAGTTACATACTTACATCAATGGTAACAGTATGGTTATGTGACGCTCGGTCTCGGTCGCTTTTATATTGTATTATCATTATCAACCGATGCACGTCTGTTGTTGATTGTTAGATCGACATATGAGACTCGCGATCGACGTTCTCACGACGCGACGCCATAAAAAATGGCACCTACCATACAGACCAACAGCAATCAAGCTGACAGGGACAAACGCGTGGCTAGGCCAGCGGAGAAGCGGTAAGTGAGCGCCGCGCACCGCTCACCGATCTAGATGATCTAGAAATGAATATACAACACGATAAATCGCCGCGCATTTTTTCAGATCCGAGCTCATATGCAGAGTTAAATATTGCAACACTCTGCCAGATATCCCGTTTGACCCGAAATTTATAACGTATCCCTTTGAGCCGACTAGGTGAGCGACGACAATTGCCAAACTGTAACTCCTCTTTACCTTTAATAGTAATTTATCGTGTCTGTAACGTAGGTTTATTCAGTATAATCCGACTTCGTTGGAGCGTAATTATAAATATGAAGTATTGACCGAACACGATTTAGGTGTAGAAATTGATTTAATAAATAAGGACACGTATGCGGGCGATTCGAATGCTCAGTTGGATCCAGCGGATGAAAAGTTGTTGGAGGAAGATGTCCTTACGCCGCAGGATTCAAAACGTTCCCGGCATCACGCCAGGAGCGTTTCTTGGCTACGACGCACGGAATATATTTCTACAGAAAGCACCAGATTCCAACCGCAAACGGCGGACAAGGTCGAAGCCAAAGTTGGTTATAGTATAAAGAAGAATTTTAAGGTACGACCTGTATTTTTGTTTTTGCATCTTTAATCCTTGCAGTACTTTTCATTAGTGTCTTTTCAATATCAAATTCAATTCACGTATTTTTTCGTAGGAAGAGACGCTGTACATGGATCGCGATAGTCAAATTAAAGCTATAGAAAAGACTTTTGAAGACAATAAAAAGCCAATTGAAAGACACTACAGTAAACCAAACGTAGTACCTGTAGAAATATTACCAGTATATCCAGACTTTAAGGTACTCGTGCAGCGACGTGTCCGTGTCCGAAAAGATATCGTCCGTATGTCGTGTCACCCTTTTGTGTCTATAATTTTTAGTTGTGGAAATATCCGTGTGCACAAGTCATATTCGATTCTGATCCTGCGCCAATTGGTCGATCTGTACCCGCACAGATTGAAGAAATGTCACAAGCTATGATCCGGTAAGCTTTTACAATAAATACTAGCATAGTAAAAGGAAAGCAAACGTTATACCTATATTGAAAAAAAGAAAAAAAACCAGTTGTTTTGTGATCGAATTATGTGTTCAAAACGATGCTTGCTCGTAGAGGTGTAATGGACGAGAGCGGTGAGCAATTCGTAGCTTACTTTTTGCCGTTGGAAGAAACGTTGGAGAAGCGCCGACGGGACTTCACTGCTGGTATCGATTACGCCGATGAGGAAGAATACGAGTATAAAATGGCGAGAGAATACAATTGGAACGTGAAGAGCAAAGCTTCCAAAGGATACGAGGAGAATTATTTCCTCGTGATAAGACAAGACGGGGTATATATATACATATATATATGTATGAGCGCACTATTATATCACGCTTATTATGATTCCGCGACTCGTCACTGTAATCCTCTTGTGTACCGTAGGTTTACTACAATGAACTGGAGACGCGCGTGCGACTGAGCAAACGGCGCCAGAAGGTCGGACAGCAGCCAAACAACACGCGCCTGATAGTGCGTCACCGACCATTAAACGCCAACGAATTCAGAATGCAGAGATATCGAGAAAAACAATTGGAACCGCCTGGAGAAGAGGACGAGGACGAAGAGGAAGAGGAAGAAGAAGAGCAGACTCAACAAGAGGAAAAGGCAGACGGAAAATACGCAGCAGTCAAAGGTTCGCTTTGTCGCGTCGCCGATCATGGAGAGGACAGGCTATTTTATTATATTAATATGAATGATGCTAAGGGAGACGGTCCTCAGCGAAGTCCGCCTGTGGTACTCGGACTTGAATTAGGTCCATTGTGCCTCCCCTTCTCTAGCCTACCGTGTGCGGAAGCCCGGTTCTCCTCCAGAAGAGGAGTCGGTCTCCGATCGGTAGACGCTCCAACTAAAAAGGGGTGTATACGGGATGAGCCACTGGAATTTGAACCGAGGACCCTTCCGTTACTAATCACTTGCGTTAGCACGAAACCACACGTCGTCCCGCATTGTATTATATTATTTTAATAATGTTTCCAATAACTGGAAAATTTGTTTGCAGATTCCGAAGCGGAGAACGACGGGGAATCACGTGCCTCGTCAAGGGCATCCTCGCGGGCGAGTCGCAGCAAATCACGATCCCGCTCACGGTCTCGTTCCAAGTCGGGCTCGAGATCGAAATCAAGATCAAGATCAAGATCCAAATCAAGATCGAGATCGCCGTCACGTTCACCATCCAAATCTAGATCACCGTCTCGATCGCGCTCGCGTTCTCAGTCGCGTTCGCCGTCTAAATCGCGCAGCAAATCGCGATCTCGGTCCGGCAGTCCTCAATCGAGGAACACATCGAGATCTAGATCAAAATCGAGATCGCGCTCGGGAACGCCTGCGAAGTCACCGTCAAGATCTCGGTCGAGCTCGCGATCCAAGTCCAGGTCGCGGTCAAGATCGAAATCCGGTACTGGTAGCGATAGCGGTTCCGCTAGCGCAAGCGGCGAAAGCGCTTCGGAGAGCGAGTAAATCGAGCGGCGTGATCTACATGACTCGTTTAACTTTAATGTCAACATTTCCATCTGAATCACTTCGACAAGTGTTGATTTATGTCGCTGTTTAAAAATCGTCTGAATAGCAATTCAGAATATTACAATAATTGTATAGAGCGAACAGAGAGTAATTCCTTAATCGGCAGTAATCATGTATGGTTAGTGAGCACTACAGGGTGTACGAGTGTTTGGTGACACAATAAAGAAAATTAATAAATTTCTACAAGGAAAAAATTTTTTAATGTTGACTAATGTTTCTAGAGTTGGAAAGCTGAAAACATAGTTTTACATATTGTTTAAATTTAATTTTCTGATATAGAGTAAGATAATAAAACAGTAAGTGCTATATCAGAAAATTAAATTTAAACAATATGTAAAAAACATGGTTCGTCTTAAAAAAAATTGTATAATTGGAATTGCATTTTTCTGGGCTGGAAGAGAATTTTGTTCGCAGGTCTTGTATAAGTATTGTCAAATACAGACTTCTCTACAAATTAAAACAAAAATTGTATGATTTTGCGATATTCCCAGAGAACGGAAAGTTGTAAAATTTAGCTAAATCTACTTGTGTCATTTTTATATTTTCCTTTTTTCCGTCAATTTTTTCTGTTCGATTCGAATATAAACGGTGCAAAGTAGTAAAAGTGGATAAAGTGAATTCATTTTCATTTATAAACAATATCAATGCAACGATTGATTAGTTATCGCGCAAAAGTGTCGGGGCCATCCCGAAAATTTTTTTAACCATGAAAAACTTGAAAACGTGCGACACGTAAAAATAATAAAAAAAAAAAAGGAGAAAATTGTCAGTAGTACGCAACGTAGTTATTAATTGTGCGGTTGGAGGACGCCACGCATACCGTTTGCGTAGCAATTGCGAGGATTCGTTTGCGCATTGCGTCATCCCGCTGCCCGCGACCTATCCGAATGGCGCGCAGCGTCGATCCCGACAATTGCCGAAGGGCACATGGCAGTTGCACTCCGTCCCACTGTCCGTGCGGAGAGACTACATTGGAACAAACGAGTTGTTTCAGGGAACCGACGAGAGGTACGAGCGTGTTGAGTAGATAAAGGAAGCGTGAAAGAGAGCCACGTGAACGTCGCGCGATACGTCGCACGTCGCACGTGCCTCGTGCGTGTAACATACACGTATGTATGTACATACACATATTATTCCATTTTCATCGGGCATCGGGTTCAGCCTTCGCGCTCACAATCAGTTCCCACTTGCTCTCTTTCTCTCTCTGTTTCTTTACGCACACAGTGTGTACATATATGTTTGATAATCCAATGTATTCCATACGACGGCTGTCGAGTGCGCGGATCCTTTTTTTGGGGGAGGGGGGGGAATTTAACGTGCTTCAATCTGCGTATGTATGTACATACACGTAGTATGGTAGTATCCCAAACTTCGAAATGAACGGATCGATCGAAAAATAGGTTAGGTTCACGCGTGGCGATCTTACGAATCCTGCCCATCAGTCATCTTAGATTTTAATATCACGGACTTTTTGTTGCGCGACGAAGCGAGAGGAGCATCGCATTACTCGGTTGGGAATTTAAATTCGCCGTACTCGGAGCATTTATCGCGTATGCTGAAAACATTGACCCTGAGAGAGAGAGAGAGAGAGAGAGAGAGAGAGAGAGAGAGAGAGCGCACGCTAATTGCTCCGCGCTATCTCTCTCTCTCTCTCTCTCTCTTTCTCTCTCTCTTTCTTTCCTTCCCTTCCACCCCTCGTTCTCCCATCAATCGCACCGATCTCTGTTCATCCACTCCAGCGTGAGGTAAACAAGTCGATGACAGACGATTTTGTGTCCGCGGGAAAAACGGAAGAGAAAACCGCGGCGATGTACGGCGTCCTCGATCGTGTCGATCGTTTCGATGATGGCCCGTGCACGGGGATGATCGAGACCGGCCGCGGCGAGGCCCCGGTGAGTTTACGCGCACGCAAAGGTTGTAACGCCAAGACCAAGGAGGAAACGGGAAAGTGACGAAAGAAAAGGAGCAAACTCGTAAAAAAATTGACAAAACTTTTGCCGGCTGTTTTTCCATCGTTTTACACGCCGGGAGTGCCGGCCCGATGTTTTTCGTTTATACGTATGTGATGGGGAGCGCGCGAGCGATCCGTCGATGATGTCAGATTTATATAAGAGTTTAATGTTATCAATTCGCGGAAACGGGCGCGCGTGTAACGCTAACACGGCGAGTGAAATCATCAGGAGAGGTAGATGCTCGTATTTTTAAAGAAAGCCTAGAGAGCGCGTCAAGTTTGCTAAGCGGATTATTATTCTTGTCCAAGATGATTCTCGTGCGATATTTTTCCATTTAGTCTGATACTGCGAGATAGAGTCCCTAGATGATTCATACACACGAATGATAATGATAAACTTGGATGATTCAGCATTCAGCTAGGATTCTACTGCGAGATACGTAGACCTAAAATATTTGTAAATATTACGTTACATGTATCAAATGATATTTTTTTATATTTATTTTTATATCATTTTTATTTATTTTTTATTTTTGATTTTTTTGTTTGTTACCATTGTGTACAGTGGCAACAATGACACGTGATATTAGTTATCATTCGGCATCGTATCTCTTTGTATTTTCTAGATGAAATTGTAATTAAAAAATGTATTAGACTATTAGAGTATCATCAATATGAGATGATACTTGGTACATTTGAGAGTTGATAGTTTAAGCAACGTCCGTCGTCAGACGGATGACCCTGAAAATTACACGTTTAACGTTTTTACGAGCCGGCCGTCTCCGCTGAATTCGGAGGATTCCGTCCCGCGCGTCACAATGAAATCCTGTTCAAATCGAGGCTGTGCAGCCTGTGCACGCTGGCGCGAAGATGTCAGGGCCGGTTTCTTAACAGTACGCTCAAGGCCTTCGTGGGTAAATACGGAGCACACTGGCGTTACGCGACGGCGCGCTAGCACAAAGTTAACGTAACGACCAGCCTGTGCCGGACTTGTCTACTTCTAGGGATCGCGATCTCTGCCACGTACATTTAAGCTGTATGGAAAAAAAGACATTGTATTAAAAAAAAAAGTAATGTAATTCCATATACTTCAAAAGTTGCCTTGTCCATCCACTTCTAAAAAGGGAAAAAATGAAATTGACATCAAAGTTCTTTCGCAATGAAAACGGAACGATCCATAGATACTTTTGATTAAATTAACTTGACAAGTTTAATAACCAGCGTTTCTGGTGAAGACAAGCAGACAAGTTTACACGTTATCTGGTTACACGTATTCTATATTCGTTACACGTGTAGGTAACCAAATAAATATGATTGTATTTTGGTGAAAGCAACAAAATGTTCTGGTTGTGTACCAGAATATTTAATTATAATAACTAGAAATTATGTTCAATTATACATATTCCGTTCATCTAACCATGCTATGTAGTTGTAATAATTAGACACTTGGATATTGTAACTGGATCAGCAGTATCAAATGTCGGCCGTTGTTAAAATTAAATGTCCTGGTTGGTTACCAGAATATTTCATTACAGACCAGAATTCCATAACAATCAGAAATTCTATTCAGTCCAACCAAATTTTGTTGAACCAAAACATATTATGTTGATCCAACTGTGATTGTTTTTTTCCGTGTATCAAATATAGATATTAAAAGTGATGGAACAACACATAAACAAATAACCAAAACAAAAAAATATATAAGATTGAATAAATGGCATGGGTGCAGCGCGCGCTTCGGTTGTCTAGTATATCTAACAATAAATTCGAGATATGTTTTACGTTTACGAAGCAAAAATGAATAATTAATTATTATCTTGGATATCTTTCGATTTCGAAAATTTGCAAAATTTGATAATTTTAATTTAAAAATTTAAAAATTTATGAAACTAACACGGTGCCTTTACGTGTTAATTTAGATGGCGCCGAAAAATAAAGAAAATAGTAAACGAAAGAAGCAAGCAATAGAAGACGAGGGCGACGAAGATTATCGAAAGCGGCGAGATCGGAATAACCAGGTAATCTATCAGTTTTGCATGTAACATGTGCATGTTATTTGCATATGCATATTATCATCGTTATCTCCGCGTTTTACAGGCTGTGAAACGATCCAGAGTGAAGAGTAAATTGCGCACGCAACAAACTTTGGAGCGAGTCAACCAGCTGAAAACGGAGAACGAATTGCTGGAGGAGAAAATTAAAATGCTTACCAAGGAACTTGGATTTCTCAAAGATCTCTTCATTGCACATGCAGGTTAGACAATCATTAGACAAATTCAACTAGTTGAATCTCCCGATCTAGAGACATGGTATTGGTATTATGACAATGGTATTATCTATGTATGTGCGTAGATATACGCGTTGCGAGATCGATCGTGTCTCTTTACGCAAGACGACGAGTTGAAAAATCCTGAGATTAAACCCTTAGATATTGATTTCGACGACTACGATTCATTTCTATCAATTTAAATTAACTTTAATCTCGGTTTTTCTTTTCATCTTTTTCTAATTTTTAGGAGTAAAAGAAGATAGAAAGTTAGTTAAATCGAGATTAAAGTTAATCTGCATTGGTAGAAATAGACCATAGCAATGAAAGGACTAGCCTTTCGGAACGAAGGAAGTTCAAGTCCAGTCGGGGCTCCTTAAATTTTTCCGTTGCCTACATTATTACTACAATATTTCTACGACTATCATGTTTTATATGTATATCTAACGAAACATATATATATATATCACTTATTTTTTTTAGGAGGATCCAGTCAACACACCATAAACATTCAAGATCTAGATCTAAATGCTCTCCTGGCAGAAGAAAAACCGACGGAAGAGTCGCTAAAGATGGCTAATTCCAAACTGTAGACCGAGACAAGCGCCACGTGAAGAAATCAACGTGGTATTAAATCTGAACTGCGAGACCGTCGTCTGGCTCGCTCGATCAAAACAGCAAGTGGACATCTTGGAAAGATGTCCACTTTAAATTCATTGAAAAGGATTCTAGATGCGAAAAGCGTCTTCCAAGGGACGTGAGTTTTCCAAGTTGCAGCATCGTCAGTGAATTACCAGTAAAATTTACAACTTATCGAAAATTAGAATGGAGCCGAGAGTGCGAATCACGATGGAGCCGGAGCATTCGCAATAAATTCGAATACGAAAGTATTCATTTTTCAGTCGCCAGGTAGTCAGTGGAGACTAAATGATCTTTCATTGAAGCGAATTCATACGAAAGAAATGATGAAACGAATCATAGCATGTGCCGTTTGCTAATGTTACAGCATTATATTACGATCATATGTTGTACAATTTCGGCTTTTTCTTTTAAACACTTTAATAAAATATATTTTATTTTATTAATTGTAATGTAATGAAAATTTAATTCATTAAATATAATTAACTAACGTCTCATATATATATATATATATATATATATATATATATATATATATATACATATAATTTCATTAAATTATAATGATATAGATATAAAATGGAGATATATTAGAAACTATTAGGTATATTAATCTTTTTGTTATCGTCGAAAGTGTTTATACTTTTATAGACGCAAACATTTTTCTACGTCAGTCAAACACATGTAAAATGTTGGATTACGGACAACATTGATGATTTTTTATGGAACTACGATTTAAAGGCTACGATCCAGAATGGCCTATTATTACCGCACGGCACTAGCACTGTGCAAGAAATTATTTAAAATAAAATCTCTTTCCTCTGCTTTCTTTATCTTTTCATTATCTCTTAGCTCAATATCTCTTAGCTCATTGAAATAATGTGAGAAAAGTTAAAAAAAATTAATTAATTTGCTAGTAATCAATTTTTGTTAACACGACATTGTTAACACGTCGAACATGTTAAATTGAATTACGGGAAAGTCATTGTCAAATTTAAAGCCACAGCTGATCTCGATATTATTAAATAACAAAATGTCGAAATTATTTTTTTCTATTAACATTTTAAAAACGGATTTTTATTTTATATTTCATCCCGCTGGAAAGTTTTGAGAAAAAAGGCAATCGTATACGTGGTTAATGTGTTGGTGGTTGACGAACAGCCGGAAAGCCGGAGGGTCGTCGACGGCACCTGTATGCTTTGCGATTCGCGGCCGAAGAGACCCGATCGATCCTCCGCCAGTGCTCGTAGAGCACGAACGTCACACTCCCCGGACGAGCCCCGAAGATATAAATTCTGGAATCGCTTTCTCTCGCGCGCGCGTTTCCTTCTCGATGAAAACGTGGTTCCCTAAAGCTTTATCGACTGGGAGAATGATACTACGCGCTTTGTTTCGGAGTTTTTGCGCGAGTAAAGTGAAACATAATTATAAAAAATACAGAGGCAACGTCGTAGGATTTCAAATGCCGATTTAGTTTTGTTTAGCTACTCGTAACTTTCTCGTAAAGCCTTTTAAAAACGTTTTCAATCACGATATTCAGATTGAGGGCCAAGCGAACGCGCGCGCGAAGGATTTTCTGAGGAGTAAAAGGAAAACAGCGATGAAGCGTGGAGCGGCGGAGAGGGCACCTCGAGTGGCGCGCACACGCCTGAGTCGTCCGTAGCACGGTGGGCCGTCGCGCTGGTAGCCTAGCAGACGACATGTTGGCTGCAAGGAGTACCTCGTCTCGAACGTTTCGGCCGCGAGTTTCCTCGGGGCGATTTGAGTGAGGAGAGACGAACGCGAACTCGGTGAGGAGGCGCGGGTGACGAGGGAAAGGTCGGCGAGGGCGCGAGACCTTTTCCGCGAGAGGGTCGAGTGCGGGTGCGAGGACGGCGTGAGGAAAGATACGCGAGGGTGCGGGTTCCTCGAGTGTTGCTGCTGCTGCTGCTGCTGCTGCTGCTGCTGCTTGCCGTGATCGTCGACGAGGAGCTCACGGCGGTGGCAGGGCAGGCGAGAAAAGCGCGAAGGCGGAACGAGTGACGAGAAAGGGAGCTTTCGAAAGGAAAGAAAGAGGAAAAGCGAAAACTCGAGAACGCCGAGGGAAAAAGGTCCCAAGAAGTGTTGCTCTCCTCCGGAAAACGTCCACTGGCTCTCCGCTTCCTCTCGAGGAGAGGCGGAGACGGAGATTGATACGGGAGAGCGAGAAGAGAAGGAGAAGAGGAGGAAGTGACGAAGGCGGCAAGGTCTGACCGCGCGGAACGGACCGTAACTGGTGCAACTGGAGGCTCCGTTTTCGGCGAGGTGCGCCGATCATCATCCCCTTGACCACTACTCGAGATCCCGCGACTCGTCGATTTCGTTTAACGCGTTCGTCGCGCGCGCGTTGTCGCGGCGGAGCAGAGAATCTCCGCGATCCGCGTTGCGTGTGAAGGAGGCGGGGGGCGAGACGAGACGAGGTGAGGCGAGGCGAGGCGAGGTCGTGCGTTTTACGCGCAACACGCGCCGTGTCCCTCCGCTAACGGCGCTAACAAATCGGATTCGCGTGTACACATCTGTCTCTCTCTCTCTCTCTCCCCCCCGCCCCTGCCGCCCTCCCTCTCTCGCTCTCCTTCTGTTGTCCCTGTTTCTCGCGCCGGAGACGTCGCGGCAGAGGAGAGAGAGAGAGAGAGAGAGAGAGAGAGAGAGAGAAAAAGAAACAGCAACGACAGAGAATAGAGAGCCGGCAGCTCCGCGTGTTTTTTCTCGTCGCGCGGCGGCCGGCGCCGCTGGTGCCGCGCGAACGGAGCACCAGGGACTCGCGCCGGGTTGTCTCGATCGTCGCCGTCGTGCGCCGTCAGTCACCGTCAGTCACCGTCAGTCACCGTCGCCGACCGAGCTCTCTCTCCCTCTCCCTCTCGCTTCGACTTGGACTTGGACGTGAGCGAGTGAGAAAGAGAGAGGTGGTCGGCGCGCAACACCGCGAGAGGGAGGGAGAGAGAGTGTGAGAGAGCGTGACATACGGGACACACACGCAGGGCTCTCTCAGTCGCCCGGCGAGCGGAGCACCGCCGAGTCCATGGTGCGTGGTGCTTGTGGTACCGCGGCCAGCCGAGGCCGCCAGTGATTGATGCGGTCGTCAAGTGTGCGCGAGTGAGTGCCGCGCCGCGCCGCGTCGCGCCGCGCCGCGCCGCGCCACGCCGCGCGAGGGACGGAGCGGTCGTCGACGTCGCCGCCGTCGTCGTCGTCGTCGTCGTCGTCGCCGTCGTCGCCGTCGTCAGCAGCAGCGAGTAAACGGAAAAGAGGATCGGAGGGAAGACAGCGGGAAATAGAGCGAAAAGGGTTTCCTTTGACAGAGACGAGAGCCATCGCCGGCCGTCGCTGCACAACAGGGAGAGGGAGAGAGAGAGGGAGAGAAAAAGGGAAGAGGGAGCGAGCGAGCGAGCGCGCTCGCACGCGCGCGCGCGCGCGCGCGGGCAGGCGAGCGGGCGGACGAAACAGCCGATAGAGTGAAACGGCGAGACGAACGGAACGGCGGAATCGGAGGACGGCGGACGGCGGGATTCGCGGAACGGGAGCGAGTGTGGTAGCGCGCGTTCCGCGGCGGGATTCGGGCCGCTTTTCGAACCGGGGCGGCGGACTCGCAGCGGCAGCGGCAGCGGCAGCGGCAGCGGCTGCGGCAGCGGCGGCGGCGGCGCGGCCGTGAGCAACGACGACGAGGACGACGACGTCGTCGCGGCGGCCGCCGGTGCCGGTCGCGCGATCGCCCTCGCGAGCAACTCGATCGCGGGCCGTCGTCGTCCGTCCCCATCCGTATCCCGCTCGTCCTACCTCTCGCTCAACTCTGCCACCGCCACCGCCGTCTACGCGACCCGCGAGACCGAGACGTCCGACCGACCGGTAGACGTGGAAGGGAGGAACGGTGAGGGCGAGCCGCGCGTATCCTTCCCGTGGTGTGTCATGGGGTGTTTCGGCAGCCAGAGCAAGAACAGCCAGGATGAAAGTAAAAACCAGAAGAGACGATCCGACGCCATCACCAGGCAGCTGCAGAAGGACAAGCAGGTCTACCGGGCCACCCACAGGCTACTCCTGCTCGGTCAGTAGCGACGCTCCGCTCTCTTTCAAACTGCCGAAACGCGACAACATTTTCGTGGCGCGGGCGACGCGACGCGACGCGACGCGACGCGACGGTATCGATTGTAATCCGCCGGCTTCTACAGGGCTGACGCGGCGAGAGACGAGCGCGATCGATCGCGCTTCTCCTACGGGCGAACCATCCACCGATAGACTTTTTTTTTTTTCCTTTCCCTTTTTAATCTTGCGGGAAGGCGCAGGTCGAGGTTTTTTTCCGCCTTTCCGTAAAGGCGGCGCGCGAGCGAATAAGGGCTCGGGCCTCGCGAACCTCGCCCTCGTCCCAGAGGCCCGCGTGCCCCGACGATACGTCTCGCGCGTTAAATCGCGGACAGAGCCCGATGGCCGTCGGCGCGTGTCGCTTTCGGACAAAGAGAACCTCCGCCGCGCGAAGCGGAGTGGAGCGGGGGTGAGCCGACCGGCCGGCCGCTCGCGCGCGCGGTTCAGCGGCGCGTAATTCAATTTTATCGATTATCACACGAGCAAGCACCCACGACGATCCAACCTCTAGGCCGCCTCCGCGTGTTTGTACCCTTTTCGTCACTTCCGCGCCTCGTCTCTTTCACCCTCTCCCATTCTCTCTTGTCTCGTAGCTGTAACTCGAAATTCTGCTTTTGTGTCTGCTTTCATTATGTCGTTAAAATTATGTCGCTACACCTCTTATGAGGCGAATTCTCCTTTTCTTCTCTTTGATCATTTTTAGGCTTGGCAGCATGTTTAAGCGAGAGTGTAACGTCTTTTTAGTTTACGTTTAATCAAATTTTTCGTGTCGACACAACGGTTGGCTGCAAGTTTTCGTCTTTCTTTATTTTATTTTATTTTTTTATTGCTTCAGATTTCATTCCATCTCTTTCATCCGAAGCCAATTTACCAATTGACAAACTAGATCGATAAACTTTTCTCTCTTTTACTTGCCGTTTCTCTGATGTACCACTCGTGGCTCGTCATACATGTATAACCGACTCTATTATTTTTTTCGCAACACACAATCCCTATATAGATTTTAAATGATACATGTTAGTATCTTAATTATTAAAATTGATTGTCAATTTTAATTTGTGTCAATTGTACTAATCTAGTTTTAGCCTGAGACTGCGTTTTTTTAAGACCGGTAGTAACGGCTGAGCCACGAAAATGTTCTCAAAGAATTTATTATTAGGCAAAAAAGATCCAGCCTGACCGTTTAATGCTTATTATTTGATTTATCCATATAACGGTCTAATTTAATTATTATATATTATCTATTACTTTTATTTCTTTATAATCCTTCGTGGTACATGATTGTAGCAAGCATATCTTAAATTAGTCTACGTGTCAGATTGCTTTTGCTTTTGAAAGATTTCTCTCTCTTTTTTTATTATATTCAAGAGTATCCCTGTTTCCACGCCGGTACGTACGTGCGAAAAACATTGACACAGCGTGCCTATTTAGCGCGACGTTTAACCCAGCGGCATGGCGCGGCACCCTTCCCCGTCATCCACCGCCGCCTTCCCATTATCCGGCGTTTATGTAGGTCGTCGTTCTAATTCGATGCGAATGCGTCGTCATCGTCGTCATCCTCGCCGTCCGTCGGCCGGCGGCGCGGGCGACGGACGGAGCAACAGCTGTCGCCGTATTGTTTCCTCTTCGCGTGTCATTACGGCCACGCGGCCGATTGGATCCCCCGCTTGTGTGCCGTCGCGTTCGCGACTGCAACCATGTAAGAATCTTAGGGGGGAAAAAAAAAAACTTGAAGCCAGAACGAACGATCCGTCGCGTATATACGCGGATAGTCGACTCGTAAATAGTTGTCGTACGTATAAGATTAAACGGGCCTAGCAGGCACAAGTAGATAGAGCCCAGCGGCTCTTGTTCCCCTTGTAATTTTTGCGAAACCTTATCTCGTGATTTACTTAATTGGGCTCATTAACTGGGGACGCACGTAATGCCGCTGAGAATTATAAGATTTCTCGTATTAAACTTTCACAAAGTTGTCATTCACCTGATTTGCGAGTTCTTAATGAGACATTGAGAGAGTTTAGCGTCGGGGAACCGTTTGAACGCGCGAGTGTGAACGGTGTTACATAAAACGAGCGGAGCATTATGCACGTAGGAAGATACGGAATAAGAATACAGAAATAATGTGACGCTTTGAAATTACGTTAACTCGCAGAATGTTGAAAAGCTCGGGTATTTCGCTCGCGGCGCGATGCCCGAGGCATCGAAAGAGCGGTTTAATTAAACCTCCGTTCGGTTGCGATTCAGGTACGGATCCTGGCGATGATACATAACTCGCGCGCCGCTGAAAGTCGGATCTCTCTCTCTCTCTTTCTCTCTCTCTCTCTCTCTTTCTTTCTCTCTCTCTCTCTCTCTCTCTCTCTCTCTCTCTCTCTCTCTCTCTCTCTCTCTCTCTCTCTCTGATTTCAGAGGCAAACTTTGACTCGCCGACTTGCGGACGCGTCAAGTTGGCAAGCACCGCCAGGAGGGAGACTAACGTCAATGATTTTCGCCCTGTTTCAGGAGCGGGAGAGTCCGGCAAAAGCACGATCGTCAAACAGATGAGGATACTGCACGTCAATGGTTTCAGCGAGGCGTAAGTTTTATTTTTAAAAATGGCCGAGCCGCGCCTCATCGATCGGCTGTTTGCTTCCTCGGCCGAATGTGTCGTTAACCCATTAAAGGAGGCCCGTAATCTCTCCTTTGTTTCCGCGAGGCTTTTCATCGCGAGGCTCGCATTACAATTAAATGTCAGCGGAATATGATCGTACTCACGCAAGCCGTTTACGAAACGCGAGGCCACCGCGTGCGCGCGACGACGTCCATTGAATTTCGTCGGAGCGTATCTCTTTCCCCGTAAAAAACAGTTTAACTCGAGTCTCGAGAAGAGTACGGTTTCCGAGAGGATCGTCGGGTCACGGAACGTGTGCCTGTGGCCGTATCTCTACAGCCTCTCTCGTTGCGTGGCGAACGCGTTACGCTTCTTCCTTCTCTCGTTAAACTCCTTTTCTCGATTTAAATCATATCTCGCGCGCGCGCGCGCGCGAGAGAGAGAGGGATTAAAACGCAAATTGCAGCGCGATTAATTTTTTAGCGCCTTCTGCGAACGATTCATCTCGTAACCGGTTTGGGCCACTGTGTCAGCGCGATCGACACGTGGCCGCGACGGACTTGCTATTGCTACTTTCTTTATTATTTTCCAAATGTGCGAGATCCATTCAACCTTCAATTTTCTCAAGATTACACGATTACACGCGCACCTTTGAAATCCTTTCTTTTGCAATTATTTTATGTCGTTCGATGAAACGAGAAGAGCGTTTAATTTCTTTCTTTTTACTCAGCAGAGTTCTGCATGATTTCTCTTCTTTCTCGATTATCTCTCTTTTTTTTCCAGTTTTTATGCGTCCGTTTTTCTAGACTGCTACGACTTGCGCGATAAACATGATTTAGCCGTGTATTTTATTTCACCTGGTTTCCTCGATCTGCCGCTAATCCGCGATAGAAGGCAAATCTTTCGTTTTCGGGATACAGCCTCGCTTGTACAATTCAATATTTTGTCTATTTTATCTTTTTTGCATGACGGCCGACTGTAGACATTCTTTTCAATTTTTACGATCGCAATGGAATGCACTCCAACATAATTCTGTTAAGCTAAAGTTGTCGTTTCGCTGTAAACTTTTACGGTGGAAAGAGAAATAATACATTTATATTTCCGAAGTAAGATGCCAATTTTTAAGATTTTCACTATACAGATAGAGAACCAGAGGCACGCGCGAATTGAATACGCTGGCGTTATATAAATAAACGAGTTGACTCGTATGTACTAAATACTACTAAACCGTGAAACCTACTTAAACGGTGAAAACGGAGCAGAAAATTGGAGCTTCTCATTTTTACACTTCGCGATAACTTTTCTCACAAGTTTTTTTTTATTTCGTGCACCGCGCGACAAATTCTTAACTTCTCAAGCGTCGAATCTCTTTTAGTTTCTCCGAATGCCTTGAACAAGGGAGTTTGCCTCTTGGTCCGGAATCTTTGAAAACAGTTTCCAGAAATACGCCGTCGTGATCGGCCATGAGTTCTCCAGCGAGTTCTTTTAAACGCGCGTGGTAGTTGGCCGCGCTAAAATTATCGACATGGTCTGAAAATATCGATAAAAGATCACATGGTCTGCACTATCGTTTCATTCAGCTTGTGACTCGATCATTACTGCCGGTCCACTGATCGACCTACTCTTACGTTACTATGTCTGTACAATGCGCATACTGTTAGTCATATTTAATTACGCGGTCGACAACAACGTGACGCCGCGCCCTGTGATTGAGCCTCTAACACTACTAACGTCCGTCATGTCTTTTGCAGGGAAAAGCGGCAAAAGATTGAAGATATTAAGAAGAACATTAGGGATGCCATTTTGGTAAGTACACCCCCATCTTACATCTATTCTTTTGCGTAAAAATGTAATATCCGTTATATAAGAGTTAAAATCAAAAGAGAGAGAGAGAGAGAGAGAGAAAGAGAGTTTGTATAACTTGACGAGCGGAGTTAGCTGGAAATAATTTGTCAATCTATTCTCTCTTTTACTTTGTACTTACTCTTTTTTTTTTCATCCGTTAACGATGCCCTCGATTGTCGAATTTTCATTAATGTTACATCACGGATTCCGCGTTTGTTTCCGAACTAAATTGTACTAGACGTATACATAAATCGTTGCGCTCGAAATAACACGCGACATAACCGTTACGTGACACGCAAATTTGCGATATCAAATCTAGCTGTAAGAGCATTGTCACCGATTTGTCATTCAAGCTCATGTTCAACCGCGCGCACGATTCTGTTTTCCCCTCCAGGCAAAATGCAATCACTTCCGTACACTGCATTGACGCAAACGGCGCTACCTCCATAGAATTCTTACGAACGAATTAACTGCGTGCGATTACGGTTAACTAGTAGTTGCGATAAAAAAATAAAAGCGATTCTAGCAAAAATATTATAGATGTAATTTTTATACACATTATTTAGATATTCCGTGTGTATTTAAATTTTAAGAAAATTATTACGATTCTTTACATTTGTATCTATCAACAAAA
Organism: Tetramorium bicarinatum; assembly: GCA_928718305.1. Lineage (NCBI taxonomy): Eukaryota > Metazoa > Arthropoda > Insecta > Hymenoptera > Formicidae > Tetramorium > Tetramorium bicarinatum. The sequence continues at coordinate 17,394,320 of OV788322.1, forward strand.
TTTTTCGAGAAAATGATTGACGTTTCCTTTAGCCGTGCGTGCGAAGAGATAAAAAAAAAAAAAGATACATCGGTTCTTTTGCAGACGATAACCAGTGCGATGAGTACCTTAACACCGCCCGTTACGCTGGGAGATCCGTCGAACCAGAGCAGAATGGACTACGTCCTGGAAGTCTCGTCTTCCCCAGACTTCGATTATCCTCCGGTGAGTCAGCTTCGTTGCGTTGCACGTCACGTTGTATTTCTTCGCTGTAGCAAAACGAGACGCGCTCGCGAAGGTAACTCGTCGACCTTCTCACCACTTAGAAATATCGTAAGAAGGAATTCCCGGGTCGATCTTCAACGTTGCGTCATGTAGAATTCGTTTCTGTACACGGGTCAATTAAATCGCGCGCTAATTCGGTCGGAGACGAAAAGGAGAACGCGATTAAATCGCTTTTTCCTTCGCACAATTTAATATGCGAGACGCTTTGTGCGTTCGGTATCTCGTCTCAACACGGCCAATATCCGCCTCACACGTTAGGGGGTCCCTACACGTTCAATATTATAATTGGACAAAATTTGATCTGAATCACAATATTATTGATCGCTTAGGAGTTACATTGGAAGATTTTTGCAATATATTGTGCGTGTCGAACTCACGAAATGTTGGACCGTCTAGGTCCAATCTACAGGTCCATCTGTGCTATTGCGCAATATTGCTGCAGTTCAGTACAAGATTACGAGACAAAAATTGAGTTTTTCTTGTGAAAATTTTTTCTACAATTTTTGATTGACACAATACATATTGTACAACCCAATTCAATATAACCCCTACACGATCAATAGTTGATAGACCAAATGTTGCACAATAATATTGACCGTGTAGAAGGAGAGTCAATAACATTGTACAACATAATTGTACAACAAAATTAATATTGACCGTGTAGACTTGTAGAGACCCCTTTACAATTTTGACTGCAGTTGTCAGTGCAATCTGTGCACAACGTACGTCGCGCTTGCACATGGTTATATTCCCTTGCGTTAATTTTCGCGAAATTACAATTTACGTTGCGCCGCGTGCCTCGAACACGATCGCCCAGTATTTGCATGCGTTTGCTTTTAAATTGCGGAATCTCCCCACATAATGGAATGTATAAATATATTATTAAGTCTCGCGCACGTAACACATCATTCAACATTCTGACGACATTTGTGACCGTGTCGCAACGGTACGATTCTGTGGAATCGTTAATATTTATAACGTATCAACGATAACGTTGCTCAACGCTGCACAAAGATGAAATAATAAGTTGTTTAATGGCTCTTGCTCCGTAATACCTCCGTTTCACGAGTTTTGTCGAAACAATGTTATAACGCCATCCTAGAATGCCTCGAGCGACTCCTTGCGCGTGCTCAGAGTCATTTAGCGCGTAACAGTGATACGTGTGACGAAATTTACTCAACGATCATCGCGACGACGTTTCTTCGCGTCTCGTTAAACCGGCGCGGCGGCGGACCCACAGCTGCGGATTAACATAACGAGGAGGTACGCAGACATAGCGTACGTACCGTACCGTACGTACGGACTCTCGAGGTGAGAACCACTGCGTGGCACGATCAGTGTTTACAATGTTTACACAGCCACCGCACATGTTAGTGCGCTCCTATAGCATCCTGTACTACGACGTGCTGCGTCATTTCTCACGTACGTACGTACACACGATATCTCTCAATTGTGTCGCTCGCAAATTCATGCGATCATTATACTCGTACATAACGGGAATTTACGTCGATCGTTGCGACGTCCCTGTCTCTGTAAAGGATTTCACTGCCGGATCTCAATAAGGAACGATCACCAGCTAGATAATGAAAGCTTTGGTAAAAAAAGTTGCAATTTATATACGTGTGTCGCGAGTGACGCGAAGGCCAGGAAGATTTTATGTCCGAATAGAGTAGACACTTGGTGCAAATCAATTATCATAATTATTTATCATAATCATCGATTGATTTACGCAGTTTTAGTTTAGTTAAACCTGTACTTGATGCGTTCTTAAAAGAGTTAAGTGTCTGGCTGGACGTTGCTCTCCATGATGCTTCTTCGGCGATGCTGCTTCGAGATTCCCGCGCGAAGCGCTCAAGGGATTATCCCAAGACCCGGCGCGGGCGAGAGGGAAAACGAAAGAGCTCTCGAAATAAAGTCGTCGCGACTTTTGCGACGAAATAATCCGCGCATTTTGCGTCATTCGGCGCGAGTCGCGACCATCACCTTTGCCAGCAGACGCCAAGAGTGGCCAATGGGCATATAATGATATTTGTTACACGTGGCTGCCGTCGCAGCGTTGCATCCTGCACGGATTAATTGAATGAAATTGTTTTGCGCCGAACGCGATTCGGACTCTCGAGTCCGCACGTTGCGCTAATTCATGATTCGCCCAATATTTACGACTGTCATCGCCAAGACATGTGCTTCGCTAAAAAGAGACAACGACAATTTCCGGCAACCCCTGATTTACAATGCAGAGATTTACATTGAGATTTTTTGAAATGGCGCTACAAATATACCTCACGGCCTCTTGTAAATCATTGTAAATCAAAGGTTTAGACTGCCGGCAGACAACGTGAAGGGGATCTAATCTATTTTTTCAGAATTTGAAAAAAATAATGCAACTGAGAAAATTTTAATTGATATTCTCGAGTTTTTGTTAAAAATGTACCGTCACATCTAACTCTTCAATTCAAGATTACGCAGGAAAACAAACACGCGTTTGTAGACACGTAGAGAGACTTTTGCCGTTTATTGCATTAATTATTAAAAGAGGTAAAGATGTAAATATTGTATACCTGGCATTGTCGCATGGTCGCCGTATTTTTGCGATTGGAAGATACAAAGCAATCACGGCAATATTCTCGCGACGTCTGTCGTCGTCTTCTACGATTCGTGTTTACGTTGTCACTGTCACGTCGGCTCTCTCCACATACACGCATAGGTATATGCGTGAGATGAGTGGGGAGAGAAGGACACGGAGGTGTTTCGCGGAAATTTATTTTGGGAAAATCCTAGGCCTAATTTCGGTACAGGCTCGCGCGAAACACCGTGGCAGCGCGGCGGTTCTTTACTTATGAAACGATTGATACGATATAATCGGCGCATATTGACTTGCAACGATGATATAAACATTGTAAACGATGCGTAATATTGTAAACGGAACATTAAAAATTGAAATTGGGACGTGCAGGGGATCGCGGCCGACGGTGCTCGAGATATTTTAATTCGAAAATGTTAAGTAATCAACTCTGATTGATCTGAAAGAATTCCACTTGGAGAAATATTTTACGGAAGAGGCGAACGAACGGCGAATCGGTAATTTTATTCATTATTTTAGAAGGTACGGTAGTACGCGGTAAAACATTTCAGACGCGAGAGGCGACACGTATAAATACCAAATTAAATAGAAATATTGGACTGTCAATTCTTAAAAAAAGTGACCCACTCGCGTTCAAACGGTTCACGCTGGACAGAGTCAGCGCTCTCGAGAGGCTTTTTTATCCGTTAGGTACATGCACGAATTTTAGAACGCGCGTATGTACGTGTCCTTGTATTTTTAGCCGAGTTACATGGTTTAGGGCGGGTTTAGCGAGAGGATGACGCGTTTGGACGAAATTATTAGTACGTGCATAATCGCGCGAATATAGGCGGGGAGACACATGGTTGGGGCAGGAGGAGAAGCCCCAACGCGGCGGCGATCCTTCGCTCGCGCGGTGAACGACGGATCGACGACGATGCGTCGCGCGTCCGTCCATCGATCGTGGAAGCGTGGAAATAGCATCGACAGGAGAATTTATTAATATAACCGTCGTCGTTCGTGCCAAGCACACCGGCTGCTGCCGGCCGTCGCCGGCCGACTGTGTGTTGCGTGATTTACAGCTTGCACCAAGTGACAACAACACACTCGGGATGGACTTCCGCTGTCGTGAGAGAACGTGTTCTGTCCAAGTTCGCCACTCGCGCGCCACACTCAAGGCGGTGAAAGGGATCGGCCCCGCGCCTTCCGCGAGACTACAAGGCTTGTCAATTACCTACCTACGCCGGTCCATGCTGCTGCGGCTTTCGGAAGAAGAGTCTATTTTTTTTAATTTTCGCGGCTTCGCTAAATCTGGCCCATGATCCACGCGTAGAAAGATTACATTTTCGATAACGCGATCATCGAACGTTATTATTCCCGGAAACGATACATGTATAATTATTATCAGACGTGGTATTTGACATATTTTCTAAAGTAACTCTCTCTCTCTCTTTTTACACACACACACACACACACACACACACACACACACACACGCGCGCGCGCGCGCGCGCGCACACAGGTACGAAACACGATATTTATTTCAAATCAAGATTCAATTCTTTAATACGTTTTTAATACACGTCTTTAATACGTTAAACATTATTTGAATCACGGATTACGCGGTGCGTAAATTTCGGCTGCGAGAGAAAGAGATTCAGACACGCGGGCGTACTGCAAACTGTATCAACTAGGTAACTTCTGTTTTGCACGCCGGGCACCGTTGTATGTTTCGCCAGGAATATCATCGCGCGGCAGCTGCATGAATGCTCAAATAATTAATAATACTTTACGCTGTTTCGACATTGATTTATGCACGCGGACTAGCATGCTTGCACCACGATTACCAGACAACTTTTAATTCGCGCCGTTTATAAGTGCGCGTCCGTGATCGCGGGAAACTCTTAACTTTTAAACGTCATATTAACTTTAAACATCACTCTACTGTTATATTAATAAACATTTATACTCTACCTATTAACAAACAAACCAGGTAACATTTCGTGTCTCGGCTTTTATCTATATGCATAATTGTTGTGTATGTTCTGAAACGTCAAGTACTTAGTACTTTGCAGACTTGAGGGAGAAAAGGAGAGATTTTAATTATATTTAATTTAACCATCTTGTACGTAATGTAACGTTTATATAGAATAAAGGTAAAATTTTTAGCATGTCGCGGAGAGACAAAAATATTGCACGTTCGCGCGCGGTAGTTGCTCTCGAAAGAAGAATCCCATCCCCATCCGATCGTTCTCTCGTCATTTTCGAGATCTCGCGCGTTATGCTACGGATACCCGCGACGACAAAACCACATATGAGGAAATTTCAAAAACCCAGTTCCCCGACACACGAACATCTAAACTATTAATGCGCCCGACATTCTCCGTTAGTCGGCAACGCGAAGCGTGTAGCCTTGCGGCTGTCATTCGTTACGTAACATTCAAATTACAATTTTAATTTATTACTAAACCTGGTCTACACAGTGGCCGTGGAATGCATCGCAGTAAAGTGCGGCGTTTTGGATTGATGCCTCGCGAGATGAGAGGAAAAGTCCACTAATTTTTTCAGAGACAGTCTGTGGACGTCTGGAGATTTAAACATATGTGAATGATCAAAAAATCTTGGATGATAAAACGGTTTGTCGCAATGGATATCGATGTTGTAAATGTTTCCTGATTTTTTTCCGACCACGTGTGAAATCGATAAAAAATTCGTCGCGTGCTTCTCTGCAGCCAAGGCGCCGATATCTTCTTGAAATATTTGCCCGCGAAATCACGCGGCGATGATTGAATAAGCTTTGAGGACGATTGAAACGGCGTTTGTTACGCCGTCTTCGCGTGTAGATGCGCGTGTTCAGCTTCATTCTTCAATGTCGCGAACGACACGGGTTTTTCTTTTTTTTCCCCCTTTTTTTCTTGCGGTGAGTTAATGACGAATTAAACATCAAAACGTTATAGCAGCCCGGTAATACTGTGTAATATAAAGACAGTGATAAGTGTACTATAAATATACGCGAATAGGTCGTCGTGCGGAGTCTTTACGTCACAATCGTTCGTGAGTTTCTCACCGGGTTGTCTCGCACTGTGAAATTCTAAAAGATTTAGATTCATGGCGGATTTTTATTCTCGATTCCACAAGTCCACAAGATCGCGGAGACATCTATTACAATTTATCATACGCTGCACTTCTCTTTCGAAATAATATTCTACGAGGAGATTTCTTTCTCGAAAAGATTCGCAAAAGTATCAATCTAATTACTGGTCGATTGTTCTGCTTCCAGGAATTCTACGAAATCGTTGAAACTCTTTGGAAAGATCGGGGCGTTCAACAGAGCTTTGAGAGGAGTAACGAGTATCAACTCATCGACTGCGCCAAATAGTAAGTCTTTTTATTTTATAAACTTGTTGAAAGGGTTCAACGATACGTCGTACCATTCGGAGCGCGAGGAATTAAAAATAGCACAACCGGCATCGTTATCAATGGACCGTGTTGACGCTGCCATTCGTGTATGTACGTACACGTATACATATGTATATGTGCTGGAGTAACGAACCAAAATAAATCGACAACAAATGAATTTCATCAAACATTTTTAACGATTGATCAATACGTTGCGTTTTTCTTTTCTTTCTTTTCTTTTGTTGTTTTTTTGTTTTGTTTTTGCAAAACCAGTGGAATTTCGCACTCCGTCGACTCGAAGCTACCTATACACCGACGAATAGAGTACGAGGCGCGGTTATTGTAATCTGTTACGGGGGTGATATCACGAGCACGATAAGAAATCCGGTAAGATAACGTTGACTCGTCGATAACACCACCATGTCGCGCGGATCTGTCGTCGTTGGGTGCGGTTAAGGTCTTTTTTTAGAACAAATCTAGTTTAACATATACATATAGCTTGATCTTTTACTTCACTGTATCGTTCGCGAATGTACTTGAGAGACTATCTCCAATGTTTTTTTGTTTTGTTTTCTCGTTTTCGTACGTGTGAAAAAATGTATTACAATTGTCAATAACGTGCCAGAAAAAAATAAGAAAAAAAATCCATATGTATACGGTATACGCGCGTGTATTTATAGACTTGTGACACCGATTTAATGCCAATGGAGGCAATGCCTTAACGAGGTAATCACTTTAATAGGGGCTACCCTATTTATCCAGAGATACTCTCGACAACGTGACCCAACCTCGAGTTTTTTTGTACGCTACGTCGATGCGACGAGCGTTGACTTGATTACATAAAGCGGCGGCGTCGTCGCGTAATTCGATGAGATTACGATAGCGAATGCATCTGACGGATGGGACGGCTAAACGGCCGGATCGACGGCAATAGCCGGGTATTTTAAACGCGAGGGTTATTGCACCAGAGATCTCTATACGTATAAGAAAAGACGTAAATCTCTCGAACGTAAACTACGACCTTACATCCGTTTAGCCAACACGCGGCATGTGACTGTTTTTCACACCTGTCAGGTGTGATCGCCAAACATTTTAATTTGAAAGTCTTGTACCGCCTCTTCCGTAGAATCGTAGTAGACGATTCATTTATCGCGAATATACATACATATAATGTGCCCAGAAAAACATTCTGTATACTCTAATTTCTCTTGCACAACGTGTGTGTGTGTGTGTGTGTGTGTGAATCGATCTAATAAAATTTTACTCTGAAATTTTTAGATGGACGCACGAGAGCAAATAAACGATTATTATATTTTTTAATAATATCTTATACACACACGGGAGAGGGAGGAAAATGTATGTGTTTTTATCGAACAAATTCTCTATTTGAACTTTGGTATATCTCTAAATTCGCGAGTGGCGCGGAACATAACGAGTCTCTCTTTCTCTTTTTCTCTCCGCCTTCATCAATATTTCGTGCCACTCATAATCGCATTATCGCAGATTTCTTGTATTTTCTCTTTTTTTTTTCATTGGTGCAGCTCGGCGATGTGGTGTTCTCTCTTTCTCTCTCTCTCTTTCTCTCTCTCTCTCTCTCTCTCTCTCTCTCTCTCTCTCTCTCGTGTGCAGCGCAGGAATCGTTGACGTTATAAATAGCGCGCGATATTTTTAAACATCGCGCTCTGGTGGTGAGATATAGCGTTCTCAGCGTATTCGTAGATGACGGAGATGCAAGATGGCTATAATCTTACGATATCTAGCCGCCGATGGCCGGTGTTTCTACAACTGCATAGTAGTATATTAAAAATATGTTCGCCTCGTCACGGCGCGGTGCGCGGCGCGGCGGTAGAGATAGAGGCAAACTCGCGAATTTTATTATATCCGAGAAGCTGCCCTACCTAAATACCTACGCCGCAATTTTCGGTGGTAGAGATAATTTTCAAGAAAGAGATGGGAATATTGTCTTTGATTCTATTTACTCTTTTTAATATCACGCGAAATTCGGACACGCGCGGCGCGTGACATAGTAAAAGTGTGTGACCTTGTTACGCGCACTAAATACGGCGTAACACGATGTACTCCCTCACGAAACGATCACGAATCTGATTGTGAGTCACGGTGTGGAGACGAAATATTTGTCCATCACACTGTGCGTACTGTGCGCGATTCGACAATCACGAGATTGTCGCTTTAAAAAAATCATCCGATCCGGGAATCGTTTCCGGATCGGATGATTTTTTAAACGTCGGCAAGGCAAAAGATTCGAGATCGCGCGCGCGCGCGATCGTCATTAGACACGAGGGAAAAACATAATTCTATATGATGCCGTCGTACCTATTTCAACCGTGCTCCGTCTCTCGTCTCTCGCGTGTATACGCGTATGAGTAAGCGACGTTTCACGTACACGCCAACACACCTCGACGCGTCTTGAAAAAGGAAACACGCGCCGCTATATTTAGGCACTGGTCTATACTGCGCGGATTCGTGACGCTGCTCTATACACATAGGACATAGCTCGTAAATGTTTGGATAGACAGCCGCTGCTCGCGCGCGTCTCTCTTCATCGTCGTTCACCGTCGATCGACGGACAGTGCGTCTTTTTTACTTTTAGTCTTCCCTTATCTCAAACACCCTCAAACGGATAGAACGGCCTAGCGAGAGGGTGTACTATCTCTCACCATAGGCACCCTATAGGCACCATAGGTTGAATATAAAAACTTTGTACTTGATTTGTAAGGATGGAAGAAACATGAAACTTTTAATACTTGTTTTAATATTAATAGTCGTTTGTCGTAATCATAACACGCGTACACTCCATTTTCATTTCGTCTTTATGATATACTATCTACGATTTAATTTAATCCTTTGCGACGTGCATTTACGAGCTGCGATTATATAGCGAAACGGGAGTCCGTGAATTACCGACCGAGGAAGCTTTTTGTAATAGATGCACACGTCATGCTTCTTTTCATTCACAACATTTCGCACAACGTAGGATTCTAGTCCGAGTGGGTGATTCCGAGAGTTAAGAATTTAACGACAGACGCGTGGAGAACGCGTTTCCATTTTTTGGGACCAAGTGACTGATGCGTGTCTCTTGGCCTCAATCATCGAGCGAATGGATGGTTGACGACGGTCAAGTACACAAGACAAAGAGGATGTTTAATGTTTATGGTTGTCCACGTTGTAACGGGGCAGATCGAGGCAACCTTAAAACCGCCCGAAACGTAATCGGATCGCTCCTCTAACATCATTGTGCTTTGGGAGTGATCCATTTGCCCTCGTGGCGGCCGTGGCGCGATTCGACAAATTTTCAGTCCGATCGGGAACGTCCTCGGCCTCGTCTCTGCCGTAAACTCGGGAATTTCGTTGCGACCGTATCGATTCTCGCCGCCGGAGTACCCTGTACGTTATGTACGTACAAACAGCGCGATAGATTCGTGGCCGTCGTGGCGGGGGGAGTTTGAGCGTATAAGCCGCATACTGATTATACGTCGGCTCTACATCTACATGTCGAGTAGATGCAGTTCGAGGAGTTAAACCGTTACCCACTTTCCGACACCATCGGCCCTGCATGACCCCACGGGGTGTCTCGGGTGTCATCGCATATGCATATACATATACATGCATACATATTAGCGAGATAAGGATCGCGTAGACAGTCGGTGATTAATGTCGTTTGGCGGTTAATTGGAACTTGGTCGTCGTAAAGTTAATTACATTCCGAACTGTTAGAGCCAGCTTTTTCTTTTTTCTTTTTGATAAAATTCTAGATGAAAATATTCTATTCTAGAAAATTAACAATTTTTTTATTTTTATGATTCAAAATCATGTTGCGAACATCCATCGCGAAGGGATTGAGAAATGGTTAAGGAGAATGGGTGGGCAGTCAGTCTCGCTGAAGAAAACTCCCTTTGGAATTGTCCGTGAGGCTTTGTATATGGGACTAGGTTAACACCTCGTGCATAGTATTCTACATCGTGCTCACGAACGTGGTCGGAGCTTAGGACGCAGAAGGGGCTTCGCTAGCTGTTGCTGACATCAAACGCGCGCGTTCGATTTGCGCCGTCCGTCGATACACGTTATTATCGCGCACGATCCGGCTCTCATCCCGGCCTTTCCCCGCTTTGTCATCGCGACGTAATTCTTCGCGAGCGAACGTCGAACGTTTAACCTTTAACCGGAAGCGGTTGAAAAATCTGACGCGGATTTTGTCGATCGCTACGAGGCGCAACGTGCTGGCGCTCTCTCTCTCTCTCTCTCTCTCTCTCTCTCTCTCTCTCTCTCTCTCTCTCTCTCTCTCTCTCTCTCTCTCTCTCTCTCTCTCTCGCTCTCTTTCGCTCTCGCTCTCGCTCTCGCTCGCTCTCTCGACAAGTGTCTGCGACTGCGACGTCGTGACCCAACGTTCGTGTCGCGCTGAGATTCAACAGAGAATAATTAAATGAACGCAGCGGAAATGTAAAAAGTCCGTTATAGAATCTTTTTTTTTACGCCGCGTGTTCTAATAAAACAAATACATCATACTACATACTACCCTATGTACTACACACATACATATGACAGTCTTTTACCGTGCAACACGTATGTCGCTACTTTGTTTTTTGTAGAAAGCACGGAGGAATAAATGCCAGGGGCGAGGAATCTTGGCAGCAAACAAAAGGGGAGAAGGGGGAGAGGCGACGTGATTGCCATATTGGTACCCACCACAATCATGTTCAAAAATATTAAAGCAAGTAGGAACCATGTACAAGTACCACCATGTACAGGGTGTCTGCGACGTTCGTGTGTAGGAAGAGTGGACTAAATTGCGTGTGAGTGTCGAAAAATCCTGTACTGCAATTTTACAATTTTCTATCTGGAGACGAGCGTTGGGTCACGACGTCGCAGACACCTTGTATAGAAGAATATATGTTTACAACAAAATGTTAATCTTATCACACATGGAAACGTATTTATTAGATTAGATCAGATCATAATTTGAATAGAAACGCGATGTAAAGAAATTTTTATTAAATTTTTATTAAACCTACATACCAAGATGGCGTCGTCCTCACGAACCAATCAGGTTTCGTACCTCACCCTTCGTACTTTACCCCTCTCGCCCCCTAACTCTCCCTCCTGTTATTTATTTCTCCATAGTAAGAAGACAATTCTTAAATACAGGATCCTACGTTCTATTCTCGATCGAAAAACAATCACCGGACATGAGAGAGGGCGGGAACATATCGATAGCGGAGCGGCGTTCCGTGCTAATTAAAAAAGTAAATGGAAGTGTTTTATTTAAGAGTGTATATCTGTGTGTGTGTGTGTGTGTGTGTGTGTGTGTGTGTGTGTGTGTGTGTGTGTGTGTGTGCGTGTGCGCGTGCGCGCGTGCGCGCGTGCGCGCGTGCGCGCGTGCGTGCGTGCGTGCGTGCGTGCGTGCGTGCGTGCGTGCGTGTGTGTGTGTGTGTGTGTGTGTGTGTGTGTGTGTGTGTGTGTGTGTGTGTGTGTGTGTGTGTGTGTGTGTGCGTGGTGCGTGCGTGCGTGTGCGTGTGCGTGTGCGTGTGTGTGTGTGTGTGTATACGTGCGTTTTAATCTCTCGAAACAACGCGCAAGTTTAAAATTTCAAACTTTTTTTTCTTCTATGACACCGTTATGATTTTTTGTCGAGACCGTATACGTTTTGACTGATCCGCGGCGTTGCGCCGCGGTCAGAAACAACGTTGTCACCGTTGCTCGCCTCAAGGTCGTCTCGGCGGAGAGTTAACACGAGCACGACAACGAGAAAATCGTTCTGTAGCAGTAGCCGCCAGTAGGTCACGACCTCCTTCCTCTTTCAATTCTCTGGAGGTCGATAGCCTCATTTCTGGTGGAGCGCGCCAATTCCATGACCTACCTTCTCTCGCGAGCCTATACGACCTATAGGCGTATACGTAGACACGCAGATACGCAAATCTTTCTTTTTCTCCCTTTTCGCGTATATCGTCGCTACAGAACGTCGACGTACCGTTTCTCACCGTTTGTAACCGCATTCAATTTAGGCACCGTGCGGGATCGTTGTTGGCAATAATATGTGGCTTTCCATTTACATAAAAGCATCTTTGCAAAAGGTTCGACGGTAATTCCGAGTAATATCGAGTTGTGTCAAATTGATATATTTTCGTAACGCGTTGTTGAGAAGAACATAAAGAAAAGTTGATATAGAACTTTAATTATAATATGTACATATATCCTAAATCCTAAATATATTTATATGTATATTTTCGTTGATTGTATTTTTGTGTGCGAAACAAGTGCGATTTGTTTCATTTTTCTCTTTCCTCTACGTGGTATGTTACGTTCGTGTCGAAGCAAAATTGGTCGATTTACGAATCGATATACGACAGCAGGTCGAATTAAATGGAAAATACCTAATATAGTCTCATACGAAGAGTTTCAAAAATGTATATTATTATATATTTATACCGTTTCACGGCAAACCGTTCTCATCGGAAACCGCGTGAATCGACGCTGTAAAAAATGTAGCGTTTCAAAAAGTTCAAGTTTTCTGCACGAATTTGAATACACGACCAAGCGCTACATGCTTTTGAGAAGAAAGCTTATACAACGAGATATCCTTTAGAAGCAAATCATGGTTTTGCAGTTTACTTTTTTCTCATTAGTATCGTGTCGCGATATACTTGGCTCGATTTATGGCTCATCTCTTTCAAACCACGTCAAGGGCCCCAAGCGCCCTTCTTCATTTCGTCATCGCGAATTTTGACGCCACACGATTTTGATTTGAGATCGTTCATTCGACATCATAGGCGTATGTACATACATTGTATGTAAATATTGTAGGCAAACTATTCCTACACGTATTTTATATTTTCTTGTAATTTTATTGTCGCATCTCATTATTTAATCTCCATTCTAAAGTACAATTCTTTTTTTTTTCCGTTGTATTATTATTGAAACTGCTAAATTCTTTCTATATAGATACTTGACATAGACAGGCTCGCAGAGTCAATATAGCGAGCTGTTAATAAAAACTCGCTACTGCTCGCGCGCCTACTGCTCTCGCGATGCGAACACGTCCTTTACTCGTAACACGTATCTCGTAATCACGTAAAAGACGAGACACTTTATAATGTATAATGTACGTTTTCCGCGATAATATAGCGCACGTACGCGGTGTTAAACCCTTGCGTACGATTGACGGTGAGCGCATAGAACGAGCGGTGGCAGTGACCCATGACCCGGATCGCGGAAAGTGGGTGCCAGAGGGGCGTGTATGCACACCCGGCGAGGCCGAGGGGTTGGGGTTGGGGTTGGGGTTAGGGTAGGACATCGTCGAGGATCGATTTTCCCTCTCGGTGGGCTCCCTCCATCGTCGGCGCGCAGGAAGGGAGGCTGGATCGCGAAGGGAGAGGGTCCCGCGCGCGGCACAGAGAAAGGAGCGGGCACGAGTGAATGAGAGCGGGTATATGAGAGGAAGGTAAAGAGAGCTGGACGTGTGTGCTTGTGCATGCGCCCGCGCGCGTACGTGAACGCGCATGAGAGAAAGAGAGTGTTCGCTCTTCGAAAGGGTGATGGAGGGTGGAGACAGGGCGGAGAAAGAGAGGCTCTGGGCAAACGCGAGTACAAACACGAACGGGCGGCGAAATAGCGAGAGAGAGAGAGAGAGAGAGAGAGAGAGAGAGAGAGAGAGATTCCCTTGGGCGCTTCTGATATTCCGCCCTTCTTCAGCATCCGTTTCCGTTCTCCGTCGCGGCGTGCCCGCTATCATCGACGCGTTTCCTGTAAGATCCTGGCATCCTACCTACGTGTCCCGGTTTGAGACTCTACCGAGCAGGAGCATGGTGCCTCCTCTCGCTCCGCTGGAGCGTCGACGACGAGAGGAAAGAAGAAAGAGGGATCGGCTCAAGTCCCGGCCGACCCAGGAACGCGGCTCGATCGAAAGAGGAAAGTTGACACTGTGTCCGACCGACCGACCGCCTGCCTCTGATAACGTCATTGGCCCGTATTCCGGCGAAGCGTCTAAGTGGCTAAAAGCGGCCTGCACCCGATTCCGCATTTCTCATGTCTCTACCATGTCTCTACATCCCAATCACTCTCTCTCTCTCTCTTTCTCTCTCTCTCTCTCTCTCTCTCTCTTTCCCCCTTTTCTTCGGTGGAGAGGACTGCACGCGCTCCTCTCGATAATCGATAGACCCGCGACAAAAATAATTTAGCACGTTTGGGTAACAGCGGAGGACCTAACGAGATATACTATCAATAAACAGTACGCCCGATCGCACGCCGGACGGGAAATCGATGCAAATGAGATAATACGGTTTATATTGTTCGCCCGCGGTTCTATTCCAGCGAGTCCAAAGATACGTGCGCGGTAGTTGTTGTACAGCGGTACGGTCTGATGTAATTGTAACCAATCTGATGGATCGCGTACCGCGAGCACGAGTCGTAAGATCGATGTGAATATAATAACACGGTTTATTATTATCCCGCGGTTCTACACCGGGGAACGTATATAATGTTATGCGCGGTCAATATATGTATATAACGCTGTTTCTCGTACAACTAATACAACCTATGTAATGCGCGAATCGCGCGACAAACGGCCGTAAGAGATCGGCGCGGCGATAATAATATACTTGTGATTTCATCGTGGGGCGTCTTCTAATATGCTTTATTCGCCCCTTCGTATTCCAAATATTCGTCGCTTTTCGCCAAAAAGCATTGGCTTCTAATTGACGAAAAAACTCTTGGTCCACGTATTCTTCCGTATCAAACAACGTTCTCTCTAAAAGCGATCAAGTTTCATAAAAATCTTAAACGTCTCCTTGAATTTTTTTCATTTCGCGTTACTTACTCGCTTAAACGTTTATATTATAGTGCTGACCAAACCCAAACCCAAACCAAACCAAGATCAATCGTCATGTTATCAATCAATTTAAAATTCACTCAGCTCCTTTCGTACACGTTCCCGTATACAAACTGCTTTACGTTAAGTTTAGAGATGACACCGCTCCAGTACACCGTACCGAGTGTCCGAGTATTTAGATATTTAGATACGAAAGAGAAATCACGCAGGAAAAAGTAGCTTCATATTATTGGATTATCGTTCTCTTTTTGTATTTTCTCCAACACGTACCGCTCGACTCTCTTCGTAGTCTAGACTTTTGAAAGTCCGTGTAAATTTTGCCTCCACGAGCCTCTGCCGACATGCCTCAGCGACGTGTGGTTGACTGAGAAGCATACGGAAAGCGACGTACTATGTATGTACAGACCTCCTTTATGCACTTTGCAAGAGATAGATAAAAACGACGGCATATACAGGCGCAAAAAAAAATTCCGTAGCGATCGACGCGATCGTGCCTGCGCGCATACCTTTCTCGATGCCGTTCGCGTGTATTTTACCTTTGTGACATGAGCTCTCTGTGTCTCCGTCTCCGTCTCAAAAATGGCATAATTCTTTTCAATTCTAGATCTTGTATCAAATCTCGATAAACGCGACAACGTGCGACGCGCGTTATCTTAATAATATGCCCTCTATGAGGTCTTTGCGCTGCACTGCTGCACATGTAGCTTCTAGAAAGTCGCTCTCATTCGTGTCTCCTTCGACTTACGATATGAGAAAAACTCAAAACTTTGGTGAGAAAAGTTTGATTTACCGCTATACCGCTTACGCGTGAAAGAGACACATTTTCGACCACATACGGATGTATGGAGTAGCTCTCACGATAACGATGTGGTTGATTGACAATGATTGTTATCGCGGATGCTCCGCATCGATCGAGACTAGTTCAACTTGATTTTGACGATGTCATGTTGCCGCGTCATTGTCGTCGAAGATATAGGTATTCGATATACTTGACGTTTTGCTCTTTACATGTGGCTTATATTAGGAGATTTATAATAATATTGAAAAGTAATAATTTACAAAGATTCACTCTCTCTCTCTCTCTCTCTCTCTCTCTCTGATTATATATATATATATAAATTTTTGTTAAGCTAGACGTATTTTTGCCAAGTGGCAATAAAAATTTGCAACCATTCCTTCTCAGTGTGGTTAATGTTCGCGTTTAATGAACGGCGCGTCTTTTCGTTTTTCCATTCGGCAGGCACGGACGATTCGTCGAATCGTGCGGATATGCCGCGGCACGTAGTTCGCGAATAAATATAAAAAAAAAAGAGATGCTCCGTAACGTCGTTCACGGCGATCTTCCGAAAAATGGCGACGTATCTAATCGAATCATACGCCCGCAGTCTATCTGAGTAAATCTCATTAATTCTTCTTTTGTTCTGTTTCAGTTTTCTAGATAAGGTAGCCATCGTAAAACAGCCGGATTACACACCCACAGAACAGGTGATTACCGCAGTTTCCTTTTCTTGGTTTGAATCTCCTGATGTCGTTAATGTCGGGGTAACTTTGAAAGACGAGTTCAGACATGTCGGCAACTTTTTTCTTCTACATTTTCGGAAAATTCAACACGTTGAAAAATCCAGTAAACGTTAAGTATAATATAACGTCACGGTTATAACTTTGTACTCAACAATGTAACTAGAATGTAAAATGTCTTGTATACATGTAACAGTTATATTGTTGAGCACGAAATGAGTTGACGTTACTTAGTGTTCACTGGGGGAAGTTGCTCCTTCAATCTTGGATCCTCGTTCGACGATCTCGCATCATTTGTCATCTTACGTATGTATGTACATACGTAGTACACGAGTAACGTGCGCTTGCGTTTTGTTCCAGGACATCCTCAGGTGTCGAGTGCTCACGTCCGGCATTTTTGAGACGCGATTTCAGGTCGACAAAGTAAACTTTCAGTAAGTCCCATAATGCTACTCGCGCGCGCGCGCGCGCGCGCGCTTTATTCCAATGTCGTGTGGCTATATATAGCCGACGTATTACAGTAACATCGGCCGACGCGAATAAATATAAACGCGAAGCGGCGGCGGCGGCGGCGGGTGACGGGTGGCGGTAGCGCGCATCTTAGCCTAGCACCTCTATGTATACCGGTGGCTGCTGCTGGCAAGACTTACACTGTTATAACGTGTAAGCTGAAATCCGTTAATCGCGTTAACGCCTCCGCAACTTTGAAACGTTCCCCCTTTTTGCGCTCACTCGCAGACTCACGCGCGCGTACGGCGCCTCACATTATTTTCTACAGGCCCCACCACACCCCTTTGTTGTCGCCTCTCGCTCGCCAATGAGTAACAAAGAAAAAAATCGCTCGAGAACGTCGTCCGTTTGTAAAAATCTGTTTTAAATCTCGAGCCTTTATCTATATTTTAAATCATCGAGCCTAACCTTCGACGAGATCTTTGACAAACGCCGCGCGAACAACGCCATGATATAAATTCTAAAACAGTTGGAGATACCGTTTCAACCAAGATCTAACTTGGGTCCTCTAACAGAGGACTTGGGACGGTTTCTCGTAGCTTTCTCGTAGTAACCCAGATAGGAAACTTTTGTGTAATAAATAAAAATGCACACATCGTGCTTCTTTCCATTCACAACATTTCGCACGACGCGCGACGACGTGTCGTAAGGTAATTCTGAAAAACATATATCTTTCGCTAAAAAAGAATTTTCGAATTCCAAGTTATAATTCGTGAGAAAATTATGAAAATTATTTAAAAAATAAATTTAAAAAATTACCTACTATTACTTGAATACGACGTGTACAATTTTCGGCGGTAACGAATTTTACACGAATTACGAAATTAATTTCTGAAATGTATCAGTACGACGTGTGCTAAGATGATTCGCTCTAATCAGTTTCAATCAAATTATACAAGAATTTCTTTTAGGTCGCAATTTTTTAAAGATTGCTATATGTTACACGAATTAAATTTTTGGAATTAACGATTTTAAAAATTAGATTTATACTTCATACACAATATATTATACATTACAAAATTATATTTTAAAATTATAAATGATGCTAAAATTTTTCTGCATGCGCTCCTATCTGGGACGTAGCGTAGTTACTCCTCCGAATGGTCCTAAACTGGCGGGCTTTGCGCGATCTGCCGCACGTATATTTTATTGAATCGTTTTCCGCTTTTGCAGCATGTTCGATGTTGGTGGGCAACGTGATGAGAGAAGAAAATGGATACAGTGCTTCAATGACGTTACGGCGATTATATTCGTTACGGCGTGTAGTAGTTACAATATGGTACTCAGGGAAGATCCTACAAAGTTGAGACTCAGGGAGAGTCTCGATCTCTTCAAAAGTATCTGGAATAATCGGTATACAGCTTCGATTTTCGCTTTCTACTTTGCACCTTTTCGGGCACCTTTAAAATCCGCAATATCGCCTGTCGCGGCGATTCGCGATCCCGACGGATCCCGACATTGTTATCTCTCTTCTTCGCAGGTGGCTCCGCACGATCTCGGTGATCCTGTTTCTAAATAAACAGGATCTATTAGCGGAAAAGATCAGGGCGGGCAAGCACAAATTGGAGGATTATTTCCCGGAATTCGCACGCTACCAGACACCAGTCGAGCCCGGGATTGGGACGGATACCTCGGAACTACCGGATGTTATAAGGGCCAAGTACTTTATCAGAGACGAGTTTCTCGTAAGTATACGGCGCACGTAATACGTTAGAATTGATTCCGCGTTCCTCGATCGAGAGGCATCTTCTGACGTTGCTGCGATCCGCTTGTCTTTGTAGCGCATAAGTACGGCGAGCGGCGACGGCAAGCACTACTGTTACCCGCACTTCACATGCGCCGTCGATACGGAAAACATCAAGAGAGTATTCAATGATTGCCGGGACATCATCCAGCGGATGCACCTGCGCCAATACGAGCTCTTGTGACTTTGTTCCTGCCGATGTCTCCTGTCATCACTCGTTACGCTGACGGTCATGCTCGCTTGCCGCACCTTGAGTTGTTACAGCCATTGCGCGACGCGATGGAGCGAGCGAGCTGTTCCGTGCTGAGCCGTGAGGTTGCGAGGACTAGCGAGAATTACACCGCCACCTGGGCGTATTCAGGTAACGCGTAGAGCTTCCTCGCCACAAGTCCAGAAAAGCCGGAAAAAACCGCGTCCGTCGAGAGCGCACCAGCGGATCCTGAGGGTGACTCTATGCGACGCGATCGCGCTTCCCGTCGACGAGATTCGAGGAAAAAGAGAGAGAGAAAGAGAGAGAGAGAGAGAGAGAGAGAGAGAGAGAGAGAGAGAGAGAATCGATACGGCGATACAGACTCTCCCTGCGAGCAGATGCTGTCGCATACGAAGCGACGTCCTTCTCGCGTCGGAACAACATGGTGGCAAATCGCGAGCGAGGCACCGACGCGAGATGACCTAGCACCAGTGAGTCGCAGTTGGATGAAAACGAATGAGCGGGCATATTCTCGATTATCTCGACTCCTTTCAACTAGGTGAAAGAGTGTGAGAGCTGAACGCTCGTCGTCGTATCCGAAGAACGATGGGATTGAATGCCAAGATCCTCGATCGTACGTGTGAAACCATTACCTCGTTAATTTTATTCCTCTCGCGCGTGATTCCGCTTCGCTAGGTGGAACGCGCCAATTCTGTCATAAGCGTGGGCCAACGTTGTCATCGGATGTGATTCGAGGGACGTTCCTCTCTTCGTTCAACACACTCTTAACGTGATTTATCGTTCAGATTAGAATTAAGGATATTTCCTAAAACTTAGGTGAACCTCTTCGGTAAAAAAAAAAAAAATAATGAAATAGAAGAAGAAAGAAACAACTTTTTATCGTTTTTGACTTTCCTGCTCACTCGTTTCCGAATCTCCGCTATACTTTTGCCTCGCTCCCCCTCCGTACATTTCGCTTAGAATCTCCACGTCTCTCATTTTCTTCGTTTTCTTTCGTTAAGCCTTTGACTTTCGAATCTCAATTCTTTTTATTATTACATTGGCCCGACCTGTAGGAGTCTCAGCTGCGCCCTATTTACGAAAAGAGTATTTTGTGAGATTTTACAGTATTTCGGAGAGCGTTTTAATTATATAACTATGTATCGAGTATATGTACAGGGTGACCGTCCACGGATTCTCATCGTTTTAACGTACGTTTCTTACGATCGAGATCTCTCACGGATATGGATTTCTCTTTTTTTCACCGACATGTACACACACACACACACACACACACACACACACGCATAACGTTAAATTGAATTACTTTTTTTAATTTCTCTGTACTTAGACACGCGCGCTATCCGCAGTAGCAATCATCTGTATATCCTAGTCCACGTAAGAAATGTGTCACGTTCAAGTTCTTCGTTACTATGCATGCAAATGTAATTTCGCGCGACGTTGCACACGCACGGCGTTTCAAAATTTTTTTGTGTAAGGCATAATCTATTTTCCTTCGTCCTGAAATTCGCATCTGGCATTCTCGTTGAAAGAACGTGTCATGAAATTTTTACGTTCCTGGTGCAACGGTATCTCGCACGCTGAATCGATTTTTACGGTTCCGAAACGAGACAAGGTGCAATGTGCGAAAAGATCTTTGTGCTTGCGCATCGCCACTTTCCTCTTCGTCCTCGCTACTTGCACCGCCCATTTGCGGCAAGTCAACCGCCAACTTTCCCTTTCGATTTTTATTATACTTTAGTACTGAAAAATAATGGAAACCTTGCGCGCTAATGACATATATACATAGATCAAGCAACGCAATTTGAAGACGGCTACGTAGCAGTTACTCCAATCACTTTCTTATTGAAATACGGAAATGAAATATTTTTCCGCTACAATATTTAAAAATAATCACAATTTATAATTGTATATAATTTTATAAAAAGAAAAACTATATATATACACATATTTTTGTGCAATGGGAGCGGAGTACAAATCTGAAAATTTGACATACATTAAAAGAAAGAAGCGTAGTTCTTCATTAATACAAAATTGTATTAATGAAAAGAAGTAACATGATGCATATAAATAATTAACAACGTATAATGTAATCTTGCCAGCTTGGATAATGATGGTACATTGGAAAGAAAAAGAAGAAATCCTCATGCATTTACATTGTCACGTACCAACTTTACTCTAGAAGAATCGGAGATCCTTGATCTATGTGCGTATATCATTGTGTGCTCGCGTCGCGAGTTGTTTAGAGGATTTATACACGTGCGTATACGATATAATGCCTCTGGTACATTCTCTATATGTACGTACACATCGTTATACATCTCGTCGTCGCTTATAAGAATTTTCTGTGTAATCGAAACAGAAAAGAATCCCATAAAATTGCTCGCGCGCGCAACACACATACACCACACCACACGACACGTTGTTTGGTTAATCTTTCAATTACGTAATAGACAAAGATCTAGCTAAATCGAGACCGTTACGGTAAATAAAATTTTAATTTGAATTGATTAAAGTTTCTTTCGTGATTGATTCATGCCGCGTAACTCTAACTAGTTTATAGAGCGTAATGTGGCAAATTTCGATAACTCATAGATAATTCATAATCACAGTCTATTTCGTTTCCAATAGTCCAATCTAAAAGAACCTCTTTCGCATGTTGTAAACAAAAAGGATTAATGCCGATTCGTCGTGATTCGCGCATAAAAATAAGGGGCATCAAATCGAAACAAATAAAATAACAATTAAGAAATGTGAAATGAGCGAGATTCCGATTTTTTGTATAACATACTATACTATACTATACTTGATTGTTACTTCTGTCTTTCTTTTGTAATTACGTGTTAATCGTGTCGTTGTAATATTTTATAGTCTAATCTTTTTGTGTCGTGACGGGAGCGCACAACCATATTGAGGCGACCACGTTTCGGTTTGTCTTGCAAGAGTTGTTTCTTAAGATTTAAGGAATCTTGTTCTCTCTTTTTTTTTTTTTTTTTAACAAATGCCTAGGCAGTTTTATCTTCTTTTTTTATCTCGCTATTTAATTCAATAACATTACACATATCGTTTGCCTCCGTTTGCCTCCGTTCGACTTGTTAAATTAATATCTCGGGTGCGCGACTCTTTTCACCGTACAATCCGTCGAGAATGTAGGAATCTCGGAGCATTACATAACAGGTATCCTCTACGTGCCGACGTGTCCACACAACTACGTAACTGTAACTTCATACAATATCGATATATGTGTGAAGAAGCGTGGTACCAAAAAGTTGACCGTAAACGTCGCGAAACAAAACTCCTCTTCTTTATGCTTTGCGTCATGTCTTGTTTCATCTACTTGGCAAGAATCGTAGAATTATGTTGGAAGAATTTTACTCTCTTTTAGTGTATCTTTATAGAGAGAAATATGACAAAATAAAAATCATTGATTCCGCAATGTTCAGCAATGAAATAATGTGGCAGTCGTCTTAATGTGTATCTAATTTGCACGTATTGTGCTAGTATATAAGTACAGACAGTTGTAAACTACAGTTTGTAACGTTATTTATATAAGTTCGCGAAACGCGTTATTTTTACTACACTGATGAGAAAGAGAGAGAGAGAGAGAGAGAGAGAAGCTGAAAAAAAGGAGAGAATCTCTTCACGATTATTATCTGTCAATCTTTTGTGAAATCTGAATGTTCACATCCGGCACAAAGTTTTGAACAAAAACGCATATAGTGATTTCATGCCTATCATTTCTTCTCTTCTCCTCTTTTCCTCTCTTTTTCCATAGTAGAAGAGAAGAAATAACGAAAATATGCCTCGAACTTTTCTGATTTCGAGAGGTTTACGTAGCGATGTCGAACGGAAATTAATGAGAGAACAGGACATAAATCGAAGCCACGTAATGACGGATGTTTATTGTTCATGCTAACTACAGCGACAACTACGACAGTATGTGTATACATCTTGTGTGTATCGCGCGCGCGTGTGTGTGTGTGTTGCAGTGTGTGTATTGAATCTCGACAGAGATCAGAAGCCAGTTATATTAGGAAGAAGAAGAAGTGCGCGTGTGTGGGTATGCGTGACACGTAAAAACAACGTCACTATTATTCACAGCCATGAAAAAGAAAGAATTCACAAGTGTGTAATGCGCATCGCTTGTGTGTGCGTGTGCGAGTATGCAAAAGTGAGATGAACGATGCAATGTGCCGAATAAATAGCTGATTTACATGACCGCGATTGTATACGTGTACTGTATATAGTGCGACGTATACATATTACATGCATTATAGACGTCGAGATCGCACAAGTTTCCTTTTTTTATCATATGCAAAAAAAAAAGGAAAACCGGACATGCGTACGCTGTATGCGAAATATAATTGTACGTTGTGCAGATTTATTATTATTTGTAAATATGACAGAAGAGTGTGTCCGTGTGTTATCGATGATGTTATGATTTCGATGGACCCGGTCAAAATTGCGTCTCGTTATCTGAATCGCGGCGGATCGGCGACGAGCGATGCCGGTGATGCCGCACGAGAAACCTCGTCAACGTGAAATCGACGAAACGTGAAATCGTCGATCATCTGTTGATGATCGAACACGTGCGGCATGTAAGAAAGCAACGCGAAATGTTATGCGCAGTCAACGCCACGTGTCGATAAAAGAAAAGAAAGGTAATAAATGCAGCACGTTGTCCGCGAAGCGCATTATTGTTTCGTCTTTAGCAATATTCTTTGTGGACCCCGTCGCCGATTATATAGCCTTAATTAGCAAAAGTGAAAGTAGGAGACGTGTGGAATTGGAATTAGCGTAACATAAAAATGATAATATGTATAGGGAGATCCGAAGTAACTGTTTAACAAGGAGAGCTGTAATTACGAGCTGTCGCGCGTAATCATTTGTGTCAGAATTTTGGCGGTCCGCGACTCCTCCGTGTCCGTGTCAGTTGTACTAATTCAACACTATCGCCAATTTTAGTTTAGTCAAGTAGAAAAAAAGAAAAGGCTAATAGACGATGCAAGAGTCTGCAAAGGGAAACGTCTAAAGATACATATGTCTGAAATATACGTAGAGGGACAACATTTGTTTTTTCTTTTCTTCAAAAACTCGCACTGACGTCAAAGATTGTTAATCTGGAATTGGCAATGCGACCCTGAGCCTACATAATACCGTTGAAAACAGTTCAAAATAAATGATTATTCAATCATTGGATCCTATTAGCTTCGGAATTCGAAAACGTTATACCGTTCCAGTAAGAGCATATGAAACTACGTCTACCGTACGCGGCAGACCAGCTTTAGATCGCAAACCAATCATGGTCATTAACGCTGTTATTCAATAAACTATCTCCTCGCATTGTCGAATCTTATTGAAAACGACGTGCCTCGAGTTGTAATATTAATTCATCGTGTCATCGTGCGGAGCGACTGTCGTAACGGTTATTGTTGGGAGCTGATCTACTAAAAGTAGCAGCTTTTTTCGAAAGCTGGTTTTCCTAACTCTAGTGTCGATGAGATTTGCAGAAACGGGTTAAAAATTATCCACAAAATCTTGAACATGAGCGCGATAAAATCATGATCGCGATTCACCGAGCGCGATTTTGCTTTTATGAGAGATTTTGCTTTTATGAGAGATCGTGGAATTTTATATCCTAATTTACACACACACACACACACACACACACACACACACACACAC
This sequence comes from Tetramorium bicarinatum, assembly GCA_928718305.1. Classification (NCBI taxonomy): domain Eukaryota; kingdom Metazoa; phylum Arthropoda; class Insecta; order Hymenoptera; family Formicidae; genus Tetramorium; species Tetramorium bicarinatum. Next base: position 17,419,053 of record OV788322.1, read on the forward strand.
ACACGCACGCACATGCGGCGGTGTGTATACATACGTACATATATACATAAATACATATGTATATACACACGCACGTGCGCGCGTATGTGTGTGTGTATATAATGACATGTTTTAATTTTGAGACAACATTTTTTGCGATTTTTTTAGAAAAAATAAAACCAAAAGTCTAATTTTATGGCAACGGCTAGTACGTTTTTCACTCTGTTAAGAGCATTAAAAGCAAACGCATAAAAGTACACGAGATTATAATTGTATAGAGCAAGCGTTTGTGATTCTACGTTACCATTTCTGACGAATAACCGTATCCGACAATTAATTTGAAACAGCGAGCGGGATAATGTCAGACATACTTGTTTTGGATGGTTTCATCGACGGGATCAGATACAGAGATTGTATATCGGTGATCTTAGTCCGATATTATAAACTCGATATTTTACGCACTACGCTAGAATGACACACGACACACACATTCGTTTTATTTATTGAATTTTTAAAAATATTGAAAACGACACACATATATGCATCGTCTACATGTATCATATACATCTACATATGTGTACATATACATACATACATAGAAATACACACACACACAAATATATATATATATATATATATATATATATATATATTGAGAGCTAATGGAAATATATGAAACGAGCGAACGTTTCCACGGAAGCGGTGAATTTATTTTGATTTGAGTTTTTATCTCGATGAAATCATCCAAATGTGGCATAATCTTTCAGAGCTGGGCTAGTGCATGCACTAGCTGGTCGCTCTTCCATTCACGAAGAGGAAATTAAATGTTCCATTATCTTATATCTATATCATGGTTCTACCATGGTTCCATAGTGGATCGTGCCTTTCTATAGTTTTTTCTTCACACAAGTCGTTTCGTTGATTCTTCGTCATTTGTTGAAAAATTTGAGATTCTTTTCCTAGGTAAATTAGAAACGCGGAGCGATCTTACGTTTTTCGTACTCTGACTATTGTAGAATTAATTTTTAATTTAAAGTAGTTGATGAAATGATGAATTTAAATCTTATCTCCACGCACGCGAACGCGCGAGATATCAAAGAATACATATATGTTTTCTTTTTTTGAATTTTTCTCTCCATTGTACATCAAGTTACGTTTATGCAATCTTGTATAAACGCATAATTTTCTAATATGAGGTCACTCCGCTGTTTTAGAAGAAAATTGAGAAGCAAGAGAAAGAAGCTACTTGTGCCTCGAGCGCGTTATCTATTCTAGAAATTAAGTAATTAATCGAAATGGTACAGTCATTTCTATAAGGATACATGTGTGTGATGAACGATCGTCAGTGCTATTTGGAATTTGACTTTTTCTAGTCTTCGATAGCGTTTCGCTGGGCTCCACATTTTTATAAAGCGTAAAATATCGCCGTCAAATATACATCATCGCGCGTTTAATGGTATATATTATAAGAGTGATATATGGCGAGAGAGAGAGAGAGAGAGAGAGAGAGAGAGTTTTATTGACCTTATTCAAAAGAAGAAAATATATCCAGTGGAATAAATTATAAGACGCAAATAAAGTAAAGGATCACGATCAGGAGGAGATTGATGAATACAACTATTCTCTCTTGTCCCGTAAAGCTAATCACTTTTAATCCAAATTGCTATAAGAAAAACGACGGAGCACATAATTATTATTGCGCATGAATGTGAGAAGAAAACGTGACAGAAAAGAAACAAAAAAAAAGAAACAAAAATTATCAAACTCCTCGATATAACTTTGCCTCCGCCTCCCCCTTCCCTCCTCCCCGTGCCCCGTTTTCTCTCGTATCATTAAATTATTCGTTATTGCGTATCTCTTAGAAAGATGTCTAGCTGAAGAATTAAAGATGGATTATTATTATTATTACTATTATTATTACTATTGGTGCAAAAGAAGAAGAGGCGAAAGTGTGAAAGATACCTCTTCGATGGTGACATTTAATAAGTGCTATACTAATTTAGGAGCAAGTCGAGGAAGGGCGAATGCGATGTGAGTGAATGGCAAACTCGTGAAATTTGTTAGGAAATCAAATTCATATTGTTCGTGCCACGATTTCTATCAACTTTGTATTTTTGTGTCATTATAGCTTGTAACTCCGTTGAGAGAGTTACACATTGATGTGTAGAGAGAGAGAGAGAGAGAGAGAGAGATAAGAAAAAGAAGAAACGAGATGAAATCATTAGTACCTCGCGTACAGTGCAATTAATACAGATGAAAAATTATAATGCTGCCGTGTAAAAGTACGCAAACGATCAAACACATGGTTAAAGGCATTTATGGATGTATATCGTTGTATATCTGATGCCATGCGAATCGTGGAACGAACACTAGTAGAATATAAAATAAATTAGATGTGCGTGTGTGTACATATATGTGTGTATATATATATATATATATATATATATATATATATATATATATATATATATATGCAATTGAATCAATCGTGCGGTTTGAATGGTGTGCATTGCGTGTATTTCAAACGATATATGAGACACTACGTGCATGACTGCGTTAAACGTGTTACTAGATTACGAGGAAAATATTTCATTCTCATTCTGTGATGACTGTCTGCTGAATATACGAGAGGTGAGAAGAGAACAAGAAATGTTTACATAAAGTCTCAAGGCTAATGGATTAATAAATTGATTTAGCGAATAAAGATTTAATTAACATTCGTTATACTAACTGCGCAAAAGAGAGAGAGAGAGAGAAAGGAAAAATGAATCTTTATAAACGTGAAGAGACGCGCGTGTCTCTCATTTGTTACGTGTGTGAAGAAGTAGCGGACACGATAAATTTATCGCGCGCAAGATATAGAACTCTTTATTATATTTAAAAACGAAAAAAAAATAAGAAAACCGAAAACACGCTGTATCCGAGTTGCGACGAGAAGAGAACAGTATGATTTATACACTATATAACTTTAGTCGTTTATCATTGCTTTCGAGAATATAAGAGTTATGTGTATAAATTATTATGTGTAATTAAACAGAAGTCATTTAGTAAATTCTAAGCGTACGTAATATATTATATACATTATACATACCAAAAAGAAATATGCACAAACAATATAAGCGCGCGCACACATGCACGCGTATATGCATATGCAGAAAAATTTTGTGTGTGTGTGTGTGTGTGTGTGTGTGTGTGAGTGTGTGTGTATGTATATACATATGCACAGAAAAATTACCACAATAAAAGGGGAGAGCCATTGTATCATACGTTTGTGTAACTAAAATGATGTGTAAAATGAAAGTGTGATGATATAATTATTGAGGATATAACAATAAAAAAATACTTATCGTATGTCTTACATAAATGGCAGATGCCTCTGTGGCAATTAGCTGTCAGGTCCAATTTTCATAGGGTATACATACATAGGGTATATATTTTTTTATCGCTGGTTATTTTAATAATCACACAAGGAAATTTCACTTTTTTACTGCTACACACTTATATTTTTATTATGCACGACGCCATAGATTTTTACAAATGCATAATAGATTTTAGAAATGTTCACAAGTACAAGTAAAAGAAAGAGAATAATAGCAGTGATAAATAAAATTGATTTTAGTTATATTAAAACATTATAACATTAATTGTCATTAATATCTATGATTGATATAGGATTCTACCGTATTAGAATTGCAAGACTTGAATAGAATTAATTCGGTTCACTTGAGTATTTCGTCTTTAACGCTCCGCTATGTGCATCTTTAAAAATGTAACCTGCGCTCTAGATTCCAGCGCAGCTAACTCGGCCACAACTGGAGCCATTTGTTGAACATGATTTTCATAATTAGAACCTGTAAGGTACATAGACATGTAATAATTGTTTATTGTAACATAATATGAAACAATGTTACATACCCATCGCCATTCTTTTTTCGCCATATGTAACTTTTCCATCAAACTCGTTCATTGGCACTTTTACGTCCGGACCGATATGTTGAATAGTCACATTCAAATGATCCTCAATTTCTGCCAAGTACTACAAAAATTAGTTGTCACGTAGTTAGCAATACTTCGAATCCGAATCCGAATCGAGTTTCATGTATAATATGGATTTGCTTGTCTGAAATCGAAAGTAGATTGTATTGAAGCCTTACCCGAGGTTCATTGTACCATGTGCAACAGCCACCTTGATCGGTCAGATTGGTATTGCTACAATTTCTTCCGCGAGAAGGACACCACTCGCCGTGATACCACACTTTTTCTGGCACACTGCTGACTAAAGAAATGGCCAGACCCATTCTTTCAGCTCTACCAACTCTTCCAATGCGATGTACATAATTAGACTTTTCGTCAGGCAGAGTTACATTTATCACTAAAAAATAGTGCAAAGATCACGTAACATGTTGTTGCGTTCGAATGATTTTATCCAAATTACTCACTAAATGGTAGACCGGTGATATCCAATCCTCTAGCAGCTACATCGGTACAGATCAGAAATTTCACCTCTTGACGTTTGAACTTTTCTAAATTAGCTTTACGCTCTGCGGGCTTTCTGTCTCCGTGCAGACACACGCACGAGAACTGCTGTCCACCGGATTTCTTCAGATACCTCTCGAGATTATCGCAATCGAGTTTCGTTCTGCAGAATATCAATGCCCGATCCATTTTATGTTCTTTGATGGCACGAAGGCAGTATTCTCCCTTCAGTATCTTCACAGCCTCTGACAACGAACCTACAGGACAAGCAAAATTCGTATCGTAGATATCGTATCCTTCCTGTTATTTTTATCGCGTGAGAATGAGATCATTTAGCGATTACGCGTCTAACAGGCAATATCATTTGTTCTATTCATCTCGTCTCGTGCATGCACGCCATCCGTCTCTATGCAACTCGTCAAGTTACGCCACGATTTGTCCTTTTGCGGATCTACCAGCACTATAACATGATGTACGGTCTCAGGAACCGCGTCTTCGCCCTTCAGATCTACCCAAGTTGGAAAATGCATCAAACGTTCCTGCAATTAAACAATCACCGAAATGTATATATACTATGTATATATTCGCTTACTTATACATTACATAATTATATTGAATGATGCAGATATATCACAAGTTATACTTACAGCCATCTTTTTAACTTCGAATGCGTGTAATGTCGCAGAACACACAATCATCTGCAATCTCTTGCCGTCAGATGTAATTTTCGGGATTTGTCTGTGCAAACGATCAATAAGTTCGGTGTAACCCTGTTTTAGTAGACCGTCAGCTTCATCCAGCACAAAAAACCTAGAATACATAAATTTACATCAATCTGATGTTATTTCTCTTTGGAGTTAAGTCATACATTACCTGCAATGTGTTAACAACAAATAACCGCCTTGTATGAGATCCTCCAATCGTCCTGGAGTTGCGACTATTATATCCACGCCTGAGTTCAAACAAGCAATCTGCTCTTTTACGTTTACTCCACCAATAACAAGCAGTTCTCTAATCGTCGGATCCTTTAAATGTGTCTTAAACTGAAAAATACGAAGGCCACGTAAACTACGCTACTGCTGTTTTACTTTTCCACCGGACGTTTTACGTTTCGCATGTAGACGAAAATTTTTATATACGAAATTTTCAAATCTTCAAACGTTAACTTTTTTATTAAAGCATCTAAGCTCACAGTAAAAACTTCTAAAAATAGTATTATTTCTTAATAACCAACTCTAAGCGCAGTTAGCTTGTTTTACGTGTGAATGATGTCATGAGAAACGAAAAAAATTGTAAAATTATCAGCTTCTGACATTGACTCATAACAACATTTGCTTAAATAAAAGATAAGATTACACTTTGCATATGTAAAACAAGCTAGTTGCGCTTTAGAGTTAACATTAAAAAATAATAGGTGCACACGTGCGTGTGTAAAAATCTCGATGGCGACGTGTCACTTACCTTTTGAATTTGATTGTAAGTTTGTTCAGCTAATTCGCGAGAAGGCTCTATAATGATTGCCTGAGGCGCGTTGTTTCTCGGTTTACCACTTTCGTTAAACGAACTCTGCATGCTGTTAACAGTATTGTACTTGACAAACTCTTTAGGAGCCGACGCGACAGCCACATAGTCCGTTGAAGGTGAATATTTAAATAGTTGCGCTCCAAAATTGAAGGCCATCTCGGCATTTTTCAGTACGACAGCTGGATAATAAGTTTGCGATTTTTGCTGTGCATTTAATGTGAATGCAACGCCTAAATCCACGCCATTCTTGGTAAATTTAATTTCGCCTTTTACTAAATCAAGAAAACATCCGATCACGTCATGCATTCCAAAAGCCTCTCCATAGTTGTCGAATTGCTTTGCATTCGATTTTTTTCCTGTACCGCCAAATCCATAACCGAACTTATCTGTTCCTAAATCTAAGGAAGCCTATTAAAAAAAAAAAATAAAATAAAATTCTCTAATCTGAATCTTTCTTATCATATGAAATCAAAGTAACTAAAGAAATCAAACTGATGATTACACTGTTCAACAAAAAAAGTACAGAAACGAGACGAGGCCGTTCCCGTAGTTTTTTAGACGTTGACGACGAACCCGTTGTTAACGTGCTTCATCACGTCACACGTTTGAGAGATTTGCAATTAAAGTTTCAAAAATAGGCTCGTTTTACGTACTTTGTCATGTTCGAACTACACGATGTGATGTGGTAGAGAAGTTTTCTTGCAATTCAAATTAAGTACGTTGTTAGGACTTTTAGCCGTCAAAAAGAATTTTTAGTGTCGACTATGGTTAATAAAATATTCACGGTTAAATTTAAACGGTGTCGTACTCAACGTCTAAAAAAAATTACAGAAACGGCCTCGTCTCGGTTCTGTGTTCGAAAGTCATTTTTTTGTCAGTGTTATTATATTATTTATAAAAATGCTTGCCTGAGATGTTGACCAGCCTACTCGACACAAACCTTCGTCGGTAACCGTTGCTTCGAAAAAATATTTGCCGTTTCCTGTTACCCCTTTCGTTGCACGACAACCATGCCATTCTTTTTGTTCTCTACTCTGACATCTTAGACCATCCTGCGTTACTGCCATGGCTCGTCCTCTATCAAAGAGGCTCAGTCCCCACGGCGTCGCTATAAAAAATATATATATGTGTACTACTTCCAACAACAAATTTTGTACATTTGCTCTTTTGTCAAAGTATTGGACATACGTTGTTGAACTATAACAGTTCCAGTGCCTCTTCCAGACTCCAAATCTTTAAGAGTTTCCCAAACTATTTGCAAAATAGGCAAACAAAAAGCACCAGTTTTTCCACTACCAGTTTCTGCAGCCATGAGTACATCGCCACCACCCAAAATTAATGGGATAGCTTCAGCTTGAACATCTGTTGGTAGTCTGCAATTTACAAGTAGAATGCTTTTTAAGACTAAGAATATTATTTATTTTCTTTCTCTCTTTTTTTCAAACACACACACACACACACACACACACACACATTCACTCTCTAATATGACATCTTTAATTTTAAAGTCTTAATCCTATCTTACGTCCAATCCATCTCATCAACTGCTTTTGCTATTTCCGGCAAAACACCCATTTCTAAAACGTAAAAGAGATGAACATATAATGTTAATACGAAATGATACAAAATATAACAAATATTGCACAACGTGATCCAACCAAACAGATTTTACACAAGCTAAGTCGCAACACAAGTAATTAGTTAAAAGTGTCATACCTTCAAAGGCAGTCATTCTTTTTCAATCTTATTTGTCTCGATACGTATAAAAATGCAAAAAATTATGATAAATTAGAATTATAATTAATATGTATATGCCAGCCGGTCTCCGTCTGCAAATATTTTGAAATATCTCAAACAGGTTAAATTAACGTGTCGCCGTATTTGTCGCCAGATGACTCAAGCAGACTCAAGTCTGTTCTACAATTAGTCGCTGTCGGATGTCGTATCGTAAAGGTACATTTTCACGCTGACGCTCGACGCTCATTTTCAGCGTCAAAAGACGTTACGTGACGAGAGTCCTATATAGGCTGTGTTCCGTAGAGTTCTATAGTCAGAGAAGCGACATTTACCCCCACCATGACTTTGGTTCGCCATCTACCTTAGGAGCTGACATACGGTACGTTCCACTTATCGCCCGTGGCGACCATGGAGTCGTTTCATCCTTGTTTAATATATACTAAACAACAAGGATGAGGCGATTCCGCGGATGCTGCGGCCAATAAGTGGAACGTACCCATAGCGTATTAATGGGCGCGTTCAGCGGACACAACGGTTGCACAACAGTTGAGTAATTCATCAATGTAATTGGTCTAGATTTAGGGATCTAACAGTAACAACCAATCATTACTAACTGCTCACTAGAGTCCTATAATCAGAGAAGCGACATTAGCGAACTCCTTTTGATTGGTCAATTGAGTCACGTGGTTTAGTCGCCATTTTGTGTACCACTGTCGGGCTTCATATACAACAAAATAGCGTGCTCCGTACTATTCAGTGCTACATAAAGAGACAATGCAATTAGAAATTATAAGGTAAAATCTTATTTTATATAATATGTAATATTATTATATTATTATGAGTCTGTTTCTCCAATGTCAGTTAACTTTAACCTATATGATTGTTATGTGACTGTGTGCTCCAAATCCGCTTTGTTGACGTCACCAGCTGTTACAAGCTCATGGACACTCACTCACACACTCACGGATCAGCTCCTAAGGTACACAAGATGGCGAACCAAAGTCATGGTGGGGGTAAATGTCGCTTCTCTGACTATAGGACTCTAGTCAAGATCAACGACATATGATATTACGTGACTTGTTTGTCGCTGAATATGAGCGACATCATGAACACATACCTTTAGGCCGGTTCCACAATCAGTCGTATGTCGCTGTTGGATGTCGCATCGTAAAGGTCATTCTACAATTGCGTAAATGTAGTTGTAAATGTAAGGCCGGCTTCACACCTTAGCAGAAAAGCAGAAGCAGAAAAGCAGATGCCCAATCAGAACTCTCACTCATAGTAGGCAGTAACTATTGGGTATGTACAGACGGGGTTTTGGAACACGTTCAAAACGCTTGCAATTTCTAAGCATTCCGTGTATCATGACTTGACCAAATTGAGTCTTATGAGACCAGGAGCCATTAAATTAAAGAAGAAAAAAGTGTATCATGACTCATGATACATGAATGTTTAGAAATCGCACGAGTTTCGGATGTGTTCCAAAACCTGTCAACTTTACGATGTCTAGACATTAATGACCCCGTCTGTACTACTACATACTGCCTACTATAAGTGAGAGTTCTGATTGGGCTTCTGCTTTTCTGCTTCTGCTTTTCTGCTAAGGTGTGAAGCCGGCCTAAGGCTGTAAGAATTTGGCCAATCATAATCGAATATTCTTCTTACAATCGAAGAATAATCGACTATGATTGGTCAAATTATTACAGCCTTACGTTTACAATTACGTTTACGCTATTGTAGAATGAGCTTAAAGGCCACTCTACAATTGCAGAGCCAATGGAAAATCTGCAGAATAGCTTTGATTGGTTGGTTCTATGACGCACGTTCTATTCCGCAGCTCTATTTCGTATCATGTGATTTCAGCCTTAGTATTGTTGTAAACATAAGGCTGTAAGAATTTGACCAATCATAATCGATTAGGGTGAGTTCCCACCGAAGGCGTCACGCGTCGCGTCATGATGCGCCTCACGAGTTTAACGAATCAAAACCTTTAATTTTATCGCGTCATGTGCGATAGAATACAATTAAAGGTTTTTATTGGTTAAACTCGTGACGCGCGTCACAACGCGACGCGTGACGCCCTTGGTGGGAACTCAGCCTTATTCTTCGATCGTAAGGCCGGCTTCACACCTTAGCAGAAAAGCAGAAGCAGAAAAGCAGAAGCCCAATCAGAATTCTCACTCATAGTAAGCAGTAGTGTAGTGGTATATACCAATACATACTGTCTACTATGAGTGAGAGTTCTGATTGGACTTCTGCTTTTCTGCCAAGATGTGAAGCCGGCCTAAGAAGAATATTCGATTATGGTTGGTCATTTTCTTACAGCCTTACATTTACAACTACATGTACGCAATTGTAGAATGGCCTTAAGGCCGCAACCAATTACAATTAAAGCATTCCCATAAGGCTTGACTATGATTGGTTGCAACCTTACGATACAACATTCGACAGCAACATAAGACTGATTGTGGAACCGACCTAAGGACTATTGCACACAAAATTTGCATAGCTGCATACCAGCCCTATCCGACTGTATAATTTTGCCCATATATTACGGTGCCTACATAATGACCAAAAATACACAGATGGTGTTACTATCTAGTTGGCCTGTTAATATATATATATATATATATATATATATATATATATATATATATATATATCATATGAATGATAGGTTAGGTTATAAGAGTGAGAAACGCGTAGTCCGCGTAGTAAAAGGATAACGCGTTGGCTTCGTGGCTTACGCCAGCTTACGCGAATTATAAACGACAAGGTTTGTAACGTCTGTAGTTCGATCCCGGCCAGGTTTCGCGATCATTAAAAAAAATGAGATGTATAGTTATCGATTGTACATCAGAATATAATAGTAATCCTGAAAAAGTGCATTTTTTTCGCGTACCTAAAAATAATGATAAAGCCAAAGAATGGCAAGAAACATCACGAAGAAAAGATATTACTTTAAATTCTTCACATTGTTTTTGTGAGAAACATTTTGCCGAACATGATATTGTTAAAAAATATATATTTTTCAACAAAGATGGTGAAATTATTCAAGAGGTAAGTTATAAAATACTATATATATATATACCCATATATATATATATATATATATATATATATACAGGGTGTCCCAGAATTGTGGAACAAAATTTCGTGAGCAGGTAGAGCGGACGAAACTGAATCGAAAAGTCCTTTACCATTTTGCAATTTTCGCAATAGTTAACAAGATATTAATGATTAAAAATCACCGTATTAGTCCGGCCCTCCGCCGAATATAAGCGCGTGGCGCAAGATGACCGCCCAGTGTTGCTAGGCACTCGAGGAATTGTTTACTACACGCAGCAATGCCTACGAGCGGCGGTTTTGAGCGGCGATTATCCCCCTGTTTTTGTAGAAAACAACTCCTCCTTGGAAACAATGACGCTAGGCGGTCGTATCTCGCCGCGATCTTATATTCGGCGGAGGGCCGGGCTAATACGGTGATTTTTAATCATAAATATCTCGTTAACTATCGGGAAAATTGCAAAATGGTAGAGGACTTTTCGACTCAGTTTCGTCCGCTCTATCTGCTCAAGAAAATTTGTTCCACAATTCTGGGACACCCTGTATATACCCAGTTAACACAGAACATCAATTACATTATATCTATGTCATAATTTCGCATCGAACAATATAAATATAATATAACAACATGTGTTATATTACATTTACATTGTTGAGTGCGAAATTATAAGATAGATATAATGTCACTGATGCTCTGTGTCAACTGTATATATATATATATATATATATATATATATATACATATATATATATATATATATATATATATATATATATAATAATAATAACTGTATGTATATATATATATGTAATTTTTATTTGCATTTTTAAATGATTATGTGACTATGAATACAGTTGCATTATTATAAATATTATTACTAAATATATTGTAAAGTAATTAATATTAATTTTGTAGATTTTATTGAAAAGGCCTTATGTTAAAGAAGGTGCAGTACCTTCGTTATTTCCTTGGACTGAATTTATAGATAAAACCGATGAAACTAATACGACAGATAATATACAAAATACATTTTTAGAAAAAGCTAATAATATTGAAAAGGAAGAAAGCTCAAAAACGTTTAATGTATTAAAATGCAATGATAAGCTTTATCTTCCTATTGGCTGGACTAGAAATATATTACCATCAAAAAATGCCTCCGTCATAATATTTAATAAAATGATATGCAAAACCAATGAAATAGAAAGTCAATTAATTTGCATAAAAGAAATATGGATAACCAAAGATATGAAAATGCAAGTAAAAGCTTTAAGAAGGCCTATTAACTTAAATACATTTGGGATAAATAACGAGTTTTTGTTATCACTAGAAATATTAGAAGATTTAATAAAAATAGTTGAAACCTTTAACTCTTATATGCAAAGCTTATAAGAAAAACAATGAAACTAAATGCACTAGTGTTGCATTAAAGGAGAGCAATAACATATTAAGACATAAAAAATGTCCTATAATATTAGAAAATTCAACTCAATGTAACTTTTGTAAAAGTTTGAGCTATATATTAGATAGAAAAAGAAAACGTATAAACGAAAAAGAAAATAAAGTAAAACGAATTAGAGTAGATAATTTATCTCCAACAAAGAAAAATGTTATCAATGATATTAGAAAACAGAAATATAATGTAATGAGACGTCAAAATCATAAAATACATATTATTGAAAAACTACGAGAACAAATAAAAAAAACACAAGAAAATTTAAATACAAGAAATCAACAAATGTTAGAAAATGCAACGGCAGGAAAAAATATTCCAATCTACCAACAAGAAGCTCTGAAAGAAATATTATCATCTTCGTTGAAAAAAAATGCTAAAGGAAGGCGTTATTCTGATAAATGGATTTTATTATGCTTACTTTTTTATATGAAATCTCCAAAAGGATATGACTTTATTTTACATAATAAAATATTGCCATTGCCTTCTCCAAGTACTATACGCAGATATAATTATTTTAATAAATGCATTTTTTAATTTTATATATTAATTTTTACAATAATGTTTTTAAAGTATATTTTATAGTATAATATTTTACAGTATAATTTTATATAGTATATAGTGTATACATAGTATAGTATATTAGTATATTTTTTAAATAAGAGAATATGTAAAATAAGTGAATACAATTAGATATTGCATGTACAAATACTTATTTTATTTAAAAAACTTGCTCTTATTGCAGATATCTGTCTTGCATAGAATCATGCTGTGGATTTGATTCACATTTTTTTGAAATTTTTCAAATTAAAATGACAGAAAGGAATGAAAATGAGAGGCATGGAATATTATTGATCGATGAAATGGCTACACGCGAAAGTGTACACGTAAAATCTAAAAATTTAACTTTTACTGGTCTAGTCGATTTTGGAGATAATGATTTAAAGGCTGAAAGTTTTAACGATAAAGCAAATCATGGACTTGTATTCATGTATCAGCCATTAAATGCTTTACATGCGCCACAACCTATATGTGTGTTTGCTTCGAAAGGACCAACTCAAGGAGTAGTACTAGCAGAACTTATCATCAAAGCTATAATTTTGTTAGAAAATTCTGGAGCTAAGATTCACGGTGTTGTCACTGATGGTGCAGCTCCAAATAGAAAATTTTGGGATGTAATGGGTATTTCAGGGAAAAAAATGAATTGAAAAGTTGGTTTACCCATGTAACGGATTCATCGAGAAAAATTTTTGTATTTTCTGACACACCACATCTAATAAAAACGATTCGAAATCGATTATATGATAAGAATCTAAAAGTACGTTAATGCATGTATATTTCCACAAAATAATTAACTAAAAAAATTTATTTTTATTTGTAAAAAGAAAATGTTTTAAAATAATTTTAATACAATTAGTTATTGTTTCATATAATTAATGTTATTTGAAATATTATCTTATAATTTATCAATATTTTGTACAGATGAAACCGGAAGGAAACCTTTGATTTCTTGGAAATATTTTGAAGAGTTACATAAAATAGATTGTGGCATGCCAGTGCCCATTTGTCCCAAGATAACGAAACATCATTTGGAACTTAAAAATTCATCAAAAATGCGAGTCCGTTTAGCTGTGCAGGTAACATTAATATTTTGTGCGATAGTAATTTAAAATTTGAGAAATTCTACTTTTCGAGTACAACATTATCGTTTTAGATTTTTAGTAATTCCGTTGCAAGAGGTTTACGCTATTATAGTTCATATCATAGTGAATTGAAAGACAGTACTGCTACTATAGAGTTCTGTGAGTGGATAAATTCGATGTTTGATTCTTTAAATAGAAGAGAATATCAAAGTGGATTGAAACCAGGAAATAAAGATTTTTTGGTAAAATATTTTTTTATAGAATTTTCCAAGAAACAGATTTCTGAACTTTAATGCGAGCGTAACAAAACCATAAAATATTACTATTTTGTGATATAGCTCCTTCAAGATTCTGTATACAAGTTAGACCAGTGGGAAAATCTAATGGAGGAAGGAGTCATCACAAAAAATGAGTTTCTTACTTGTCAAACTGCGGAAGGACTTCACGTAACTTTGCGATCTATGATAGATCTAATCCATTATTTAACCAGCGAATTTAATTTTCCTTGCATTTTGTCAGGAAATATAAATCAAGATGCTCTCGAGGTTTGTTTTATAAGAGGAATCAATTCAATAATAAAATATTATTTTTCTGATTAAAATTCTACATTAACTAATTATTTTTTAATTTTTATTGTGTATATTTATTTTTTTCAGTAATTAAACTTCTTAGATTTAGTTTTTCCTATTATTTATTTAAGATACTTTAGATATTTAGGTATATACAGAAAAAATCGTGTTAGATAAAAAAGACATGTTTCATATATTTTTACAATTTTCACTACTTGCAGCGATTTTTTGGTTGCGTTCGTCAAGCAGGAGGATCTAATGATGACCTTGCAACACCGACATTTTTACAAATTTATAAAATTCTGTGTTTCTATTCAATTCTATCTCCGCCAAAATATGGAAACTGCATAGTAGAAAAAGAAGCAAAATTGCCCTTGATTTCATTCAATGAAATTAAGTTTTTATATAAAAAACAAACTAAAGAAGAAATAAAATTATTAATTGATATTAAATCAAAATTAAATGATGTTATAAAAAATGACGATTGGGATATTTATGATATATCAGAACATGATTATTCTACACCTGCAACTTTTGATTGCATTGTATATTACATTACGGGTCACGTTTGTCGACCATTGTTAAAATTCACAAAATGTTCTTTATGTACAAAAGCGCTTATTACAAATTCTGCAACATATAACAATAAGGCCGGCTTCACACCTTGGCAGAAAAGCAGAAGCAGAAAAGCAGAAGCCCAATCAAAACTCTCACTCATAGTAAGCAGTAGTGTAGTGGTATATACCAATACATACTGTCTACTATGAATGAGAGTTCTGATTGGTTGATCTCTCACCATGTCTCTTTTCCGTTACTATTCCGTTTCGCTATTTCTCTATCCATCGGGAAGCACCCTTATCGTAGCCACCACGCATATAGGTGCCAACTCATGAGACGCTGAAAATGAGCGTCAAGAGAAGTCACGTGGTTTCTGCAAAGAGGAAAAAGACACAGGAGAGAGCATTTAGGTGTTCACGAAGCTGACGGAAGTATCTATATACATGAGCGAAAAAAGTGGACACTCAAGATGGCCGCTCACGCGCGCTATAATTGAATCATATTATATTTCACAGTATAAGTTCCATTTAACGCTTGCAACGCTCGTGAAATCATGTTAATTTTGTTTTTCATCAAATATTAAACAAGGTTCCAACGATGCTCGCGAGCATTACGAGCGTTAAATGGAACGTAGCCACAATTGTATCCACAACAAATATATCAACAGTTTCAACACTGCCTGCTAGAAGGCGCTGATAAACGTCAAAAAAAGTGGACACTCAAGATGGTTGCATGACGTATTTCCGTCAGCGATTGCCCATACCCCCACTACCGATACATTCCCTCCTGTGTCTTTTTCCTCTTTGGGTTTCTGCTTGTCGCTAGCGACAAAGAAGTGAAGTTGAATTTGTCTAACATTTAGCGTCGTTGCTGGATCTTACCGCACGCGCGAAAAACGTCACCAGCTTGGCATCACTGATCATTTTGATTCCATTTTGAATGATATTGAAATTCTATTTTGATCATCTTCGTTGATTGTCCCGATAATAAAAAATGGACTTTGACGTACGTAAAATATTAATTTTTAGCAAGCTGACGTTATTTGTCGTCATTTTAATGTTAATATCGAAATATCAAAAAGGTTAAAATTTTAACGTCGAAATGAAGATAAATAACGTTAGTTCACTACTTGGGAACCTTTCAATTCTAGACAACCAAGGACTGAAAGATTACGATCAGGTAAAATATAAGATGATAAAAATTGAGGTACAATTTAATACTACAAACAATTTAATACTACAATACAACAATTTAATACTACAATACTAACATTTAATACTACAATTAGAAATATTTGTAGTATTAAATTTAATATATTTTTCAGGATAAATTCTTGAATCTTGTACAAACGTGCGGGTTATGCGAAACAATTTGCGACCAAGCAGATATTGTAAATCATGGTTGCTTAAAAGGATATAAACAATACACAACTGATCCTGACACATTATATTTTTATCCTTTATTAGGTAAATTAACTTTTATAATTGTATTTCAAAAAGTTAATTTTTTAACATCATAGTTTGCAGATGATAGAGCGACCGAAATTAAAAGCAGAGTGCTGAGCAGGAATAAAGAACAAATAGTAACAACGCAGTCGCACAAGAAGAATACAAGTAATTAATTGAGAATTCTCTAAAAATAATATGAAGATTTTTTAATTATTTATAATGTATTTGAATTTTGCCTTTAGATTTTGTTAAGCCAGGAATAGGTCAAAAAGGAATATTATCTGAGCAATATTGGTTCCACTCAAAAGCGCTTTTATGATAAATTTTTTCTTCTTGTAATTCGTTAATTAATAATGCTGCTAGTATTATTTTTCGCTTATTTTTTGTTTTTTCTTATTGATGATTGTCGTACATTTATTTAACTATACATTTATTTAACATGATATTTGTATGTAAAAGACATTTCCAATATTAATACAAATATTAATGCATTTCACTTTTTAATTGCAATTATAATTGCGTAATTTAGAAAAAATTACAACTTAAGTTTTTGTTTAGCTAAACTAGATGAACTAAATGAAAGTTTATCTTTTTCTTTCCACATTTAAAGAAAAAAGAATAATTCTATATTAAAAGATAAATTCTGATTTTACTATTTCTTGTATACATATAGAACGTGAATATCAAATTTGTTAAAAAAACGTGCAAAATGATAACGTGCTTATGACTGTATACTGCTACTGTATGTATATACACTATTTCTTCAAAATAGGTTAAGTTGTCGCTCAAAATTTGACGCTATATCCCTTTTCATGGATTTTAGTTGACGCTAGCATCAATAATGGTCACATGACCTTTTGACGCTGAAAATGAGCGTCGAGCGGCAGCATGAAAAGGACCCTTATCTTGGAAGTTGATATCCGTGGCTTTAGACTTCAGTCCCCTTGCCCTTTTGGCTTCACCCTGCAATTCTACGCTCTCTCTTACGTATTCTTACCTCTATGCCGTAACCTGTTAACTTATGCCGAAACCGGCTAAAATTTGCGTACCAATAATTCTACTATTACTACTACCGGCTAAAATTTCGCCAATAATATTTAAAAAAAGTAAGCTCTCATTGAATGTAGAATTTTTACTAAGTCTTGTCGCTCAGATAATTAAAATCATTGAATGTCGCGAGATCATTTACATATCGAAATAAGATCACGAATTCAATAAGTATATTTTTGATTTCAATGATATTACTGTAATTTTGCACAAGAAATTTAATACATAATTATTTAATTATGATATTGTAACATTTTTTATGGATCTTATAGATCAAGACTGTGTAAAATAAATTTCAAACTATGGATTCCTTAAACGAGAGAGATAATTTTGCTCCTTCACAATCTATTTGTGAAGAAACTTATATAAAGGATTATGCAGAAGCAGAAGCTGAGGAATATTTAAAGGTACAAGAATTATCATTTAATTGTACAAAATTTTTGTGTGTGCAAATTTGTATGTATATATATGTGTATATATATATATATATACACATATATATATATATATACACATACATACACTCCTGACTAAAAGTTTGGATACAGTACGAAAAGCACAAAAGAATTTCAGTGAAACTTTCATTTTTCTTTCTATTTATCGGAAAGAATAACTTTTATTATGTAAAATGATTCGAATACTTCATTTTTCAATGTGTTTCTCTACCTTTATCCATTTTGTCCAGAAGAGGATTACTTGTTAAAGTTTTGAAAACAAAGTTGACGTCTTTCGCTATATGTATTTCTTATTAACGCAGTGTATATTATTTATTGAAACTCACAGAACCTTGTAACATGTATTACAAAATAAGAGAATAACAGAAAATCAAAAGTTTGCGACTCAATATCTTATCAAGGAAATAGCCATGTTTTACAAGCTCCTGTGTACTTTTTTGTTATAGGTTGTAAAACTTTCGATAGATATTATTGTATATAATGAGTTACTAATTCATTACTAACAAAAAATTCCTTTCTGAGCCATTAGGTGTCTGATAAAGATGAAGTAAAATATATATAAATATTTGGAAATATCCAAACTTTTGGCCAGAAGTGTATATATAAAACTATATATATATATATATATATATATATATATATATATATATAATATATATATAAATAATAATATATATAAATATATATATATATATAAAACATATACACATACAGTTAAACACAAGTTTACCTAGTTGTCCTATTGTAATTTTCCATATACATATCTCTTGAACTATTCATTGTTTAAAAAATATTTTAAATATACTCTATTTTGATGGTTTTAATATATTATTATAGACACAAGTCTTCGCTGGGTGAAAGGAAGAGAGATGCTTCTAAAATTTCAAGTGTCCTTTATTTTTTTAAATGTACGTGTATACTTTTATTTAGCTAAGTGCATAGTTCACGCCGAGACGACGTCCGTGAGCTATGATCGATTGATCTTTTAAAATCATTCAAAATAATTTACATAGATTTTTCTTGGTAATAATTTACTTCTTCAAATAAACTTTAAAATCTTCTGGAAGATATTTTATTCACCATTTTCGTCTCAAACGAAGTTACACATCTAATTAAACGAAAACATATAGTTTCATTAAAAAGAAAAACATCTTGAAATCTTGAAAACCGTTCCATCCATAGACAAGACTTGTGTTCATAACAAGATATCTTTATCAAAATAGAATAAGTTCTATTTGAAATATTTTTCAAATGTAATGAATAATTTGGGAGATACATATGTGGAAAGATTCGAATGGGACCCTGTGTGTCGGCATGCAATATATTTTATATAATTATATATATAACGTGATATACTTCAAAAGATTATTCTGAATTAGTTTAAATATAAAAATGGTCTATGTTATGTTTTTACATACTTTCTAGTATATGAATAATAGAGAAAATAAAAATGAAAAGGAGTCCAAGTTAAATGTGACTGGACAAGAATTAGAAGACAATCTGCAAAAACTCTATATGGAAGATTTGGCTAAAGTCTATCGAGAATGCAGTTTTACTTACAATCCACAATCTAATAATCTACCTACTCTATCCATGAAGGATAAGATACTATCAATAATCGAGACGAATTCTGTAGTTGTTATTCAAGGACCAACTGGCTGTGGAAAAACTACTCAGATTCCACAATTTATTCTCGATGCTAATATCAAGAAGAGACTTAACTGTAACATTATAGGTACTTTTTTTAATCAGTTTTACTGGTACTATTACAATTAATAGAAAAATTTATAAAACTAGAAATAGATAATAGAAATAGCATATATGTGTAAAAATTATACAAAAATTACAATATTAATATTGTAGTTACGCAACCAAGACGAATCGCCGCAATAAGTATCGCTAAAAGAGTGTGTCAAGAAGGAGGTTGGCGTCTTGGTACCCTTGTGGGCTATAAAGTGGGTATGCGAAAGGAAACTTCGTCTGAAACCCGTTTAACTTATTGCACCACCGAAGTTCTCCTCCAACATTTGATTCATACTAAGCATATGTTGGACTACACACACATCATATTAGACGAAATTCACGAACGCGATCAACATTTGGATTTTCTATTATTAGTCGTTAAAAGATTATTACAGACAAATTCCAGACAAGTTAAAGTTATTCTCATGTCAGCAACAATCGACGTTACAAAATTCGCAAGATACTTTTCTTCAAAAGTAGAAAATGATTTAATTCCGGCGCCAATTATTAATATTCCTGAGAAGAGAAATTTTGAGATTCGTACATATTATTTGGACGAGATAAAGAATCTAGGAAATGTGAGTAGAGTGATTATGAAAATATTTAATAATTTATAATTTTATGTAATCTTGTGTAAATTGTGTAAATGTGGTTTATTATTTTTCTGTTAAATTAAAATTATTCATTATAATTTTATGCATATTTAATATTTCAGATGCTATATTATATGATAATATATAATAAAGATATATGTGTATAAATTTGTATAATTATATAACAATAAATTTTTATTTTATAGATACCAGAAGTATCTGCCATGGAACCAATGGTCACTCAAAGCATGATAAAGTTTTGCGCGCTTATTATCAGTGCCCTAGATAAAATTGATACAAATGATAACGAAGAAGAAGATTTAAATCTGCCTCAAAGACATGCCGTTCTCATATTTTTACCAGGAATTTATGAAATTGAGGAATTATATAATTACTTGTCGATGTTCTATGAAACGGAATTATGGGACCTAACAATTTTGCACTCGTTGGTTCCTGATGATGAACAGCGTTACATTTTTCAAAATCCACCAGAAAATTACAGACGCATTATACTTTCCACAAATATTGCTGAAAGTAGTATTACAGTGCCAGATGTAAAATATGGTAATACATCATTTTCATGAATTATATGATTTATGATGATAATTTTTCAGAAAGGAAAACAGTTGAAAAAAATGATTAAAAGTTAAGAAAGTATTTAAGTAATATAAATAAATATTTTTTAATAATGATTAGTAATAAGTAAAAAGATAGCGATTAATTAAATACGTATAATTTATAGTGATAGATTTTTGTCTCATAAAATTGATGATATTTAATCCTGCAACTCATTATCAAAGTTTGCAACTTCGTTGGGCGAGTAAAACAAATTGTATTCAACGAGCTGGTCGCACGGGTCGTGTAATGAATGGTAGAGTGTTCAGATTAGTACCAAAATCATTTTATGATGTAAGTAATTATACATATGAGCATAATATACTTGTATTGTGATAAATGGTAAAATTTATTTGAAATTTAAAACTGCATGTTTAATAGACTTGATATTTAATAAATAATATAAATTAAAATGGATTACATAATAATTTTATATTCTTGTAATACTTTTTTTTAAAGATCTATAATAAAATGATGTGTATGCGCTTATTTATTCAGATCTATTTGTAGTTTTTCTATATAATATTTATTAATCACTCTCCTATAAAATTTACAGAATATTTTAGATGACCATAGTACACCAGAAATACTTCGCGCCCCGCTCGCTAATGTCGTTCTTCGCGCCAAAATCCTTGATCTCGACGAGCCACGTATTCTTCTTTCACATTCTCTCGATCCACCTACTCTCTCTAATTTGGCAAATACCATCTTGAGCTTAAAAGAGATCGGGGCTTTAACAGATGAAACTGACTCTTATCAATTGTTTGACGGAAAATTAACTGAGCTGGGCAAGATAATGGCAAATCTTCCGCTCGACATTCGAATTTCGAAATTAATCATGTTGGGCCATGTTTTCGGGATTCTACGAGACACTGTTATTCTGGGGGCCAGCATGGCCATTAAGGATATCTTTTCTGTAGAACAATGTCATCCTACCGTTTCTTCTTATATGACTCGGAAAAAATGGGCCAATGATTCTGACAGTGACTGTATTGCCACTTTAAATGTTTATAAGATGTGGCAGAATGAGAAAGCTAACCGTCGACTGATCACTCATCAAGCCGAGAGAGAATGGGCTCAAAGAAATGGATTTCATCTAAGAGCCTTGCGTGAATTAGCTGCTCTAGTGAACGAGATTACCACGAGATTGTTAAAGTTGGGAATTAAAGAAAGTATAGGAGTAAATAAAGTCATCTGGCAAGGTATATTTAACTATTTAGCGTTTAATTCTCTTTAAATTATTTATTAAATCATGTGATTATTAAGTATTCTTTTAATTTCATAACTATTTAATAATTATTTTCCCACTTACTTCTAGGTGTAGATCGCGATTTCGTGATTCAAGTCGCTCTTGCTGGAGCTGTCTATCCCAATTATTTTATCAAACGTTTGCAAAATCAAGACATTTATAAAGAAAATATTACAGTGACCCTCGGCACTTTAGATCCCATGAAGACAGTTTATTTAAGAAGTTGGCCAATAAAACAACCTGGATATTTATATGCTAAGAAATTTCAAGAAATTTTTTCCAAACATCAAAGAATTCCAGAGAAGCAAATAGCAGTCTTCTTTGATGGATCGCAACGTGTTTACTTGCAATTTCGTGAGAAAGAAACGGATATTGACGATAGTCTTCAAAATATATCGAATTCTGTTTATCAGGTAATTATTAATTTATTATTTGTATATATATATATATATATGTATATATATATTTATATAAATAATTTAATTAATATATATATATTATATATATATTAATATATATTATATAATATAAATATATTTATATAAATAACATGAAAGTAACACACGCACACACGTACGCGCCTACGCACATGCAACCGCTAGCACGCGTGTGGAATGGGGAAAACGGCACCACGATCCGGTCTTTTATTACTTTTAAAGCAAAGATTTTAAAGAAACAATTTAAGTTACGATAATAACGAGATTTCTAAATATAATACTTAATAAATTACTGATTTATTTACTTTTGATTGTACAAAACTAAAAATCTTTTTTATTTATGATAACATGCTATTCAGTCTGAAATAACTAATTGAAACATTATCGCAATGTTCTTGCGGAAATATAATATATTTTTTTACAGATTTTTATTCTTTGTCATTTTGCAATGTTACGTGTAATAACATGCCCTTTGCAACAACTAGCCCCGGTCTCCCCTGTATATATATATATATATATATATATATATATATATATATATACATATATAGTTATACAATATATTAAAATTAAACTATAATGTTGTATGAATTTAATATTAAAAATATAAACACACAAAGAAATTAATTATAAAAAAATATATATATATAACAAGTATTTGGATTATATAAAACAAATATTAATTAGTAACATATGTATAATATAATATATATAATATAATGTATAATATATTTATTTATTAGGCCGTCAAGATGAGACAGTGTAATATACCGATTGAAATAAAGTTGTTGAATCCAAAAGAAGCAAATGAAAGAGCGAAACATTATGATCTCCAGAGATACGAACGAAGTCTTTTCTTTCGTAGAGATTTTAAGAAAATGGAGAACAATGTTCCTAAAATCAGACCAAAATTACCAGGACTTGATGTAACTTGTATACCTCTATTTATACGAACTGTAAGTTTTTTCTTTTATTGATTAAAAAAGAATTATAATATTGAAAAAAATTTTTTATATGTATATACATATAGGCATCTTTTATTTTATCATTAAAGAAATATATATTATAATTAAAATAAATTAAATTATTGCATTATGTTATATGCATTGTATTTTATTGTCTGCTACAATTAATGAATTGCTTATTTACTCCTTAACATATTAAGTATTTTTTTATTTACTCAAATATTTCTTTTGTAATTATATATATATATATGTTTTAGATTATTAGCCCTGGATATTTCTGGGCAACTCTAGACGATGATATTACTTGTAATAAATTACAAGATATAGAAGAAATTCTCAACAAACATCCTTTGGACAAATTTACTTCTATCCCAAAAATCTTAACCATAGTTGCTGCCCCCATAGAAAAAAATAACTGTTTGACTTACCATCGTGCTATAATTAAGGAATTTATCTCAGAAGTCGGAGAACTGATTGACATTTTCTTTATTGATCATGGTCGTTTTTCTAGAATGCGATTTAGCGATTTAAGAGAAATCAATAATTCTAGAATCTTGAAAATTCCGCCCTTAGCATTTTCTTGCAATTTGGCTTTTTTGCGACCTACAAATCAAAGTAATCTTCACCAGTGGTCAAAAAGATCACAAAGTTATTTTATAACACAAATCGAGGAAAGCGAAAAAATGTTTGGAAAAATTTATTCAGTTGTTGACAGCGTTATTAATTTAGAATTGATTGTTGTTAATAAGAAAGGTGAGGAATTTAATGTTAATGAAAGTTTAATTAAAAAAGGGCATGCTGTGAAAAAGGAAGAAAGCTATTTATCGAAGCGTAACCATGAGTTGAGGACAGATATTAATGTTGTTAATGCAATGTCGATAGAGGAGAAAAAGTTTTACGAAGGGGAACAATATGACAAACATTTGTTAGAAGTAAGTAAAGTTAAATTTCATATGAAGATTAATAGCAACTACTTGTTGAAAAATTAATTTTATATTTATGCTGTTATAGTATCCTAATCTACCTAGAAACGAAGATTGCAATTCTAGCATAAAACTCCAAGGTCCATATTCTCCTCTAGAAATGGAGTTGATCCAGTTGACATTAGGTGGAACACTGGGAAAGATAATTGTAGACATGAATTCCGTCAATTCTGTTCTTTTAGATAATGATCTCAATCAATCGAGACGTCTTTTGATTGCTCAGAGTATTACTCAATCCAATAAAGATTCTCTACTACTGCGAAATACCACTTTTCTACCAAATATTGCCGGACTTGCGGCATTGCTTACGCTAATTTTTGCACCGCGTATAGAATTGAGATGTAATTCTCGCCGGACTTATTATACGGGAGCTTTATGTGGTTTAGGCCCGATAGATAGTTCTTCTAATCTGGCTATATTTCCCGATCATGATATCCAAATTCAATTCGACGTAGAATTCACAATGGATGATATAAAAGAGGTATATCATCTCTATATAAACAATAAATTAATAATTTTGCAATATTTATTGTGAGATTGTATAGTAGATTATTCATTTTTTGTTATCATTAATTTTATAGACTTTGTAATTATTAACACTTTTCTATTGTTATTAATTTCTTATTCTTCTCAGTATTATTCTTTTATTATTATTATTATTATTATTGTAGCAAAATGATAACATTGATAATCAATTTTTCCAGATAAATAAATTGCGCCACTGGATGAATACCGGGATGCAATCAGATAACTCCAATGATGAGGATATTATAATGTGTCAAAATAGAATCAAAAACATTTTGTTGAACTTGAGAGATAAACGAAGAAAATCACGATATCCAGAAGATGATGACATCGATCATCTTAGCAATAAGTGGAATCGCTACAACCGACCACATATTTTGCAACCCGTTCTTCAAGAATCTTCAAAAAACTACGACGTATATCCACTGCATAAGGCATTAGAACTACGCGAAAAAAATGAAGAAACGGAGGAGATGTTGAAGCATCTCTCGCAATTACAGCGTCTTGCACATGAGTATGTGGACATTATATTTTTCTGTATATACTTAGAATTTTATGTATTTCCTTTATTTTTTTATTGTAGGGAAGCACGCAAAATGGGAAATGTGGCAGCCTTTTGTAAATTATGTAAAACGGAAACATTTGGCTTATTAGAACTACGTTGCCATCTTTATTCGGAGCAACATGCAGAAAACGAAAAACTCTTGCAGCGTCTTCTACATTAAGAAATTTTAAGAAATTAAAATCTGAATTTTTTCCTAATTATTTGATTACTTATTTCAATGATGACAAACATGAGAAAATATTTTTGTGTAATTTTTGTTATTCATCTTATATTAGAGAATTATATTGCAAACATACAGTAAAAATGAAATTCTGATTTAGAGATGCAATTTTAGAATAGAAGAATATTCATAAACTATATATACATAAACGATATTCTACTACATTCATGAAACAATAGAAGCTATTTAGTTCACGATAACTAATTAATTACATTATGTTATATAAATTGCATTATGAATACATTATTTGTGATATTATGGATCTACAAAAAAGATGTTTTTTTTTTTACTCATGTGTCTCTACATTTACTCATCTCTACATAAATAACATCTAATTTTGCTATTATGAAAATAACACGTCATTGTCTTAAAAGAGCATTTTTACTTTAAAAAGGACAATTTTTATTGTCATATTATCTATGATCTCCATATTTTTATTTCTTTGACTAATTAATTTTATGAATTTAGATACGGTATTACTTTTGTTTTTTGTTTTTATTTCTCGACAATGTTATACAACTGTTGCAAAAGATTTATGTATGGTCAATGTACATATGTATGTACATACATGAATATGTATGTATCCATTAAAAATGTATATTTTGCAATTTTTAAGAATATAATATATGTGGTAATGAAATATTTGTTTCTATCTCAATTTGTTTCTACCGGTACGAAGCTAATCGCAGCTTTCGTTATCTATTTCTATATACTAATAACTAAATAAAGAAATATAAGTCGCAATTCTTGGAATTTAAATGCAAAAATATAAAATCTCGAAAATCAACAAAATAACAGAAGAAGTCACCAAAGAGAGGTTGCAGAATCTCAAATTCTAAAAATTTTTCAATATTTCCCAATTGACAGGCGAGAGATGAACTCTGTGAACTATGCAATGTCAGTTCAGTCAAGTTCAGTTATAAAGAACAGACCTTAGATGTAAAGTTTAAGTTTATGTAAAGGTTAGGTTAGGTTATACGTAGAGCTTGCGTACATTTACATGGTTAGAGATTTTACGAAGAAGTGTGTATGATGCTAATAACAAAGAAATACATAGCTAGTAAATTTAGACAAGTAAATTTATCAAAACGCTAGTTTTTCATCTTTTACTATAATTTCAATAAATTTCTCACAAATAGACTTTAATTAATAAGAATGAAACGTATATTGTTTGATCTCCCTTTTCTACATGCGAGTTTTTGTTGTCAGAAATTACGTTATTGTACTTCTACAACACAATTATGCAACAATAAAAGACTAACAGGTATTTTTTGTATTACTTTTTTTTACACAGATTTACATACATTATAGCTTGCAAGTGAATTAACTGAAATTTATTAATTAAAAATTAATAAGAAAAAGAAAATACCTTATATGCTGTATTATTTTTGAAATTTATATTACATTACAGATTTTCCTACAATTTTTAAACCAAAGGATGTAGAAAAAGACTGGTATGACATCTGGCAATCTAATAAATACTTTGCATCATCTGGGATAACGAAGAGACGAAACAATAATACACATGAGGGAAAGGAAACTAAAGAATCTTTTAGTATGGTTTTACCACCACCTAATATTACTGGAATATTACATCTAGGTCATGCACTTACTGTTACAATTCAAGATGTTCTAGCAAGATGGTGAGCAAAAAAAAAAAAATATATATATATATATACTACTAGAGTTAAGAAGTTGCTGGAATAAATTTTTAAAAATTTATTTATTGAAGTAATACAAATTTAAGTTACACTGCCTTCAAAGTACTCTCCTCCTGCATTCACACACTTGCTCCAACATTCGTACAGTTGTTGCAAACGTTCCTCGATGTTTGAAAGTGCAAATCAGCTGTCTCGCTGTATTTTGAATGATCTCCTTAGAATTCGAGAAACGTTGCCTCTTCAATTCATTTTTAGCCTCGGAAGCAGGTAAAAATCAGAAAAAGAAGGAAACGCTTTGAAAAATGGACAAGAAACAAGTGGGTTTTGCTGCATGACAATGCCCCTGCACATCGGTCACTAATGGTTAAAAATTACCTTGCCAAGAACAATGTTACCATTCTTGAACACCCATCGTACTCACCCGACCTCGCACCAGCCGATTTTTATCTATTTCCGAGGCTAAAAAGGAAATTGAAGGGACGTTTCTCGAATTCTGAGATCATTCAAAAATCAAAATGCGACGAGACAGGCCTGATAGCACTTTAAAATACTGGGTTCGAAGAATGTTTTCAACAACGTACGAACGTTGGGGCAAGTGTGTGAATATATATATATATATATATATATATATATATATATATATATATATATATATATATATATATATATATATATACATACACACACACAGGCACAGAATGAAGGGCCATCCAGTGTTGTGGATACCAGGTTTAGACCATGCGGGAATTGCTACACAGGCAGTAGTGGAACGTACTTTGCGACATTCACGCAACATTACACGACACAACATGGGCCGTGCCGAGTTCACACGATTGATCTGGAAGTGGAAGGCAGAAAAAGCCGCGGTTATCAAAGAGCAGTTGAAAGCCCTCGGCGCTACGCTCGATTGGGACAGAGAATACTTTACCATCGATGAAGTAATATTTTTCTCTTGTTACTTGTATACTACTATAAAGTAATACTGAAGGAAACGGGAACCATCACCGATTTTGCTGTAACTCCACAATATTGTAGATTTTGGTACGTAAAACACGAATCCGTAAGTTAAAATCGTCGCTCTTTAATATTTGAAGAGTTATTAATTACCAAATATTCAAGTTCTGAGGGTTAGGAAATCTGTCATCGACGATACGTAGTGATGTGCGCATGCTCGGTGAATGCGTCGTGACAGAAATCGCGCAACATTTAAATTGCAAACCTATGTGGAAGTAGTGAGATTGAATAATAACAAACCTATATGGAAATAGTGATATTAAATAATAACGCGTGGGCGGGGTGCAGGGGGAGGGCTTCGCCTGCATCCCTGCGTAAAATTTATAACATAACTAGAGAGCTCCGCAACGTGGAAACGAACAGCTTGGATGTAGGTTTTCTTTTAAAAAGGAAGGCTTCGCTCTCCCCCTTCATCCCCGCGTAAAATTTATAACATAACTAGAGAGCTCCGCTTTCTAATAACGTGGAAACGAACAGATGGATGTAGGTTTTTCTTTAAAAAGAAAACCTATGTCCAAGCTGTTCGTTTCCACATCGTTAGGTGCGGAACTCTCTAGTTATGTTATAAATTTTACGCGGGGATGCAGGGGGAGGGCGAAGCCCTCCCCCTGCACCCCGCCTACGCGTTATTATTCAATATCACTATTTTCATATAGATTTGTTATTATTCAATCTCACTACTTCTATATAGGTTTGCAACTTAAATTGCGCATAATAAAAAGCAATACAACATTTCAGCATAATTTAATAAGTAGTGAAAGCACCACGGAGCATGCGTACATCACTACGTATCGTCGATACGACAGATTTCCTAACCTCAGAACTTGGATCTTTGGCAATTAATAACTCTTCGAATATCAAAGAGCGACGATTTTAACTTACAAATTCGTATTTTACGTACCGAAATCTACAATATTATTGAGTTACAGCAAAATCAGTGATGGTGCCCGTTTCCTTCAGTATTACCGGAAGTAGTGATATTGAATAAAAGCGCGTAGGCGGGGTGCAGGGGGAGGGCTTCCTTTTTAAAAGAAAACCTACATCCAAGCTGTTCGTTTCCACGTTGTTAGTGCGGAGCTCTCTAGTTATGTTATAAATTTTACGCAGGGATGCAGGGGGAGGGCGAAGCCCTGCCCACGCGTTATTATTCAATATCACTACTTCCACATAGGTTTGATATTATTCAATTTCACTACTTCCACATAGGTTTACAACTTCAATTTTGCGCGCTTTCTGTCACGGCACATGCTCGCTACATGCATTCACGGCGCATGCTCAGTTCGCTACATAGCGTCGATAAGACAGGTATCATAACCTTAAAACAGAGCAACTTTAACAATTAATATCTCGCTTCGCAAGCGAGAGCGACAATTTTTTCTGGCAGATTCTTTCATTTTGTGCAAAAACGCGTCGAAAGAGCCTAATTTCATCGATTTTCGTTTAGAGGCCGCTAAACTGAACAATTACCTTGCCAAATATTCAAATTTTGAGGTTAGGAAATCTGTCATATCGAAGATACGTAGTGACGTGCGCATGCTCCGTGGTGTATTTCACTACTTATTAAATTATGCTGAAATGTATTGCTTTTTATTATGCGCAACATTTAAGTTGCAAACCTATGTGGAAGTAATGAAATTGAATAATATCAAACCTATATAGAAATAGTGATATTGAATAATAACGTGTGGGCGAGGTACAGGGGGAGGGCTTCGCCGCGTAAAATTTATAACATAACTAGAAGGCTCCGCACTCAACAACGTGGAAATGAATAATGTGGACATAGGTTTTCTTTTAAAAGAAAAACCTACATCCAAGCTGTTCGTTTCCACGTTGTTGAGTGCGGAGCTCTCTAATTATGTTATAAATTTTACGCAGGGATGCAGGCGAAGCCCTCCCCCTGCATCCCGCCCACGCGTTATTATTCAATATCACTATTTCCATATAGATTTAATATTATTCAATCTCACTACTTCCACATAGGTTTGCAACTTAAATATTGCGCGCTTTCTGTCACGACGCATTCACCGAGCATGCGCACATCACTACGTATCGTCGATATGACAGATTTCCTAACCTCAGAATTTGGATATTTGCCAATTAATAACTCTTCGAATATTAAAGACCGACGATTTTAACTTACAGATTCGGGTAATACTGAAGGAGACGGGCGGCACCACCGATTTTGCTGCAACTTGACAATATTGAAGATTTCGGTACGTAAAATACGAATCTGTAAGTTAAAATCGTCGCTCTTTAATATTTAAAGAGTTATTAATTACCAAATATCCAAGTTGTGAGGTTGGGAAATCTGTCACATCGACGATACGTAGTGACGTGTGCTCGGGGTTCCATTTACCGCCCGTGGCGACCGTGGAGTCGTTTCATCCTTGTTTA
Organism: Tetramorium bicarinatum; assembly: GCA_928718305.1. Lineage (NCBI taxonomy): Eukaryota > Metazoa > Arthropoda > Insecta > Hymenoptera > Formicidae > Tetramorium > Tetramorium bicarinatum. The sequence continues at coordinate 17,449,970 of OV788322.1, forward strand.
ATATATACTAAACAACAAGGATGAGGCTTCGCCCTCCTCCTGCATCCCCGCGTAAAATTTATAACATAACTAGAGAGCTCCGCACTAACAACGTGGAAACGAACAGCTTGGATGTAGGTTTTCTTTTAAAAAGGAAACCTACGTCCACGCTGTTCGTTTCCACATCGTTAGGTGCGGAGCTCTCTAGTTATGTTATAAATTTTACGCGGGGATGCAGGGGGAGGGCGAAGCCCTCCCCCTGCACCCCGCCCACGCGTTATTATTCAATATCACTATTTCCATATAGGTTTGATATTATTCAATCTCCCTACTTCCACATAGGTTTGCAACTTAAATGTTGCGCGCTTTCTGTCACGACGCATTCACCGAGCATGCGCACATCACTACGTATCGTCGATATGACAGATTTCCCAACCTCACAACTTGGATATTTGGTAATTAATAACTCTTTAAATATTAAAGAGCGACGATTTTAACTTACAGATTCGTATTTTACGTACCGAAATCTTCAATATTGTTGTAGCAAAATCGGTGGTACCGCCCGTCTCCTTCAGTATTACCCAGATTCGTATTTTACGTATCGAAATCTACAATATTATCAATTACAGCAAAATCGGTGATCCCGCCCGTCTCCTTCAGTATTACCCTACTATAATATTTCGTATTACAATTATATTTGTTATAATATTAATTTTCGTTTATGCTCTTGCAGGGTTATAGTGCGACAGTGACAGAAGCGTTCGTACGGTTAAACGAGAAAAATCTGTTGTACAGAGCCAGAGATCTTGTTAATTGGTCGCCAGCTTTGCGTAGCACTATCTCAGATATCGAAGTCGAGGATTTTGTGGTGAACGGCAAGACGCGATTGAAATTACCTGGTTATGACACTAAGATCACCGTCGGCCAACTAATCAAGTTGGCCTATCCAGTCAGAGACTCGAGTAAGTATATAAATAAGCACCAAATAAAAAATTAAGGAATTTTTTACACATACACACGCACGCGCGCACACCGGGTGAGTCTGTTAAAGTGTTACAGATTCGTGTTTCGGAAACAAAACATTTTAGTGAAAAATGTTTCTGAAGGAGCAACGATGTAATTGTACGGGCAACGACGCACTATCCTTTTCCTTGACCACGCACTGCCAGCCAACACTTGTTCCACTGGGCCGTGTGTAACTCGGGCGGCTCAAGCGCTGTCATTCGTCTGACTTTAACATTTAATAACTCGATAATTATTACGAATTTTACAAATGGTACAGGACATTTTTGTTTGTCTCGACTTCTTCTATCGACTCACGAGTGGTGGTTCTACGTCTGTGAAGTTAGCCCCCTATTATCAAAATTTGGAAAAAATAACGTGAGTTCTGGTTGCTCCAGCAAGAGTTCTAGAGTTCTATATCAGTTCTATATCAGTTTTAGAAAGAGTTCCGCCGTTTAAAGTAACGAAAACATTATTTAAAGAATGGGAGGGCCAACTTCACGTAGTCCCTCATTTTTCGAAAAATGGATTTTTTTTGTAAATACTGAAAGTTCTCAAAGAGTTCTAGAGTTCCCTGTAGGTTAGAAAAAGAGTTCCACTAAAATAAAGCAAAAAATTGATATTAAAGTCTAACCAATATATTAACTGTTTAAAGCAGAAAATCGCAGTTCTGTCGACAGTTCTGGTATTCTCATGAAGAGTTCTAACGATAATCCTCAAGATACAAAGCGCTAAAGTCAAAACTGACAAAGTTACAGCCATCCGAAGAGCCACCCCAAAAATTTTTTTTGGAAATTCGGAGTTCTGGCGGGAATTCTGGTAGCCCCCGAAGAGTTCTAATAATAACTCTAATAACTCGAAGCGCTAAAATTAAAACTGACCGAGCTACAGCCTTTCAAAGTGCCACACTTAACATAAAAAAATTTTTTTTTCGAGAAATTCGGAGTTCTGGCGGGAGTTCTGGTAGCCCCCCGAAGAGTTCTAACAATAACCCTAATGACTCGAAGCGCTAAAATCAAAATTGACCGAAATACAGCTATCCAAAGTGTCACATCCGAAAAATTTCTAAGTCCCGAAGGGTCAAAAATTTTTTGGATAAAAAATATTTTAAAAAAAATTAAAATTCCCGACTGCAAAAAAATCAAAAAGTTGAAAAATAAATAATTTATTATTAAGAAAACTAAATAAATAAAATTTAAAAATGAAATAAAAAATTAAAAGCTTTAAAAATTATAAAATAATGATTAATAACAATTTTATTATTATATATAAATATTATTAAAATTGACATATTATTAAATAAATATTAATAAAATGTGTAATCAAAGGTACATAAAAATACTTAAATTTATTCTTATTATATAAACACATTTTAAAAGAGCAGTCGCGAGACGCCATGCAGCATGCATGTATTTCTATATACAAATGCACGCATGTAAGCACGGTGAAACAGTAAATTTTGCATGGCACTTTGGATAGCTGTATCTCGGTTATTTTTTATTTTAGCGCTTCGAATCATTAGGGTTACTGTTAGAACTCTTCGGGGGGCTACCAGAACTCCCGCCAGAACTCCGAATTTCTCGAGAAAAAAAATTTTTTTATGTTAGGTGTGGCACTTTGAAGGGCTGTATCTCGGTCAGTTTTAATTTTAGCGCTTCGAGTCATTAGGGTTATTGTTAGAACTCTTCTGGGGGCTACCAGAACTCCGAATTTCCAAAAAAAATTTTTGAGGTGGCACTTCGAATGACTATAACTTTGTCAGTTTTGACTTTAGCGCTTTGTGTCTTAAGGATTATCGTTAGAACTCTTCATGAGGATACCAGAACTGCCGACAGAACTGCGATTTTCTGTGTTAAACAGTTAATATATGGGTTAGACTTTAATATCAATTTTTTGCTTTATTTGAGTGGAACTCTTTTTCTAACCTACAGGGAACTCTAGAACTCTTTGAGAACTTTCAGTATTTACAAAAAAAAATCCATTTTTCGAAAAATGAGGGACTACGTGAAGTTGGCCCCCTTATTCTTTAAATGACGTTTTCGTTACTTTAAACGGCGGAACTCTTTCTAAAACTGATATAGAACTCTAGAACTCTTGCTGGAGCAACCAGAACTCACGTTTTTTTTTCCAAATTTTGATAATGGGGGGCTAATTTCACAGACGTGTTACACTGAATAGAAAAGTCTTATATTATTTTACGAATAGCGCAATATTAATCGAATTATTGTTAAAATTGTACGAATAAAAGCGCGCGGAGAGAAGTGCTCGAGTCGCTTGAGCTATGGAGAAGGCTTAAGGTTCAGCGGAACAAATATTGGCTGGCGATGCGTGTCTTATTGTTAGAGAAGGACAGCGCGTGCCGTTGCCCGTAATTACATCGTCGCTCGTTCTCAAAAGTTTACTGAATGATAAAGATAGAATGATACAAAAATACGTTCTGAATACGGGCCTCTATGTATATGTAAAAAGATAAAAATAATTAATGCTTTCTAATGGTCTGCTTTTTTAATTTTAATTTTTTAGTAGATTTGCAAATATTATTTTGTAGACGAAAATCTGATAATTGCAACAACTAGGCCCGAAACAATTTTTGGAGATGTAGCCATTGCTGTTCATCCAGACGACGACAGATATTCAAGATATATTGGTCGCGACGTTTTACATCCCCTAAGAAAGATTTTTATACCCATTATAGCCGATTCTTCGGTCAAGAGAGAATTTGGCACTGGTAAAAATTTATATAGAATAAATTGATAAATTAGAATAAATTTAAATATATTTTATATACATAGAAACAAAAATTGGAAGAAACAAATTTATAAATATTCTAAATAAAAAATTTGATTTATATTATAATTAATTTTATTTACATATAATTATTTTTTATTTAATTATTGATTTGTTATTTATTAATTTTGTTTTATTTTATTGATTTATTAATGAATATTTGTTTCACAGGTGCAGTGAAAATTACACCAGCACATGATCGTTTAGATTATAGCATTGCCAAAAGACATAGTTTGCCAATTATTAGTGTTATCGATGAAGATGGCAATATGACGGATGCGTGTAAGGAATTTAAGGTGTGATTTTGTATAAAGATTTATTCATTTCTTATTATTAATAATAAATTATTTCAGGGAGTTCCGAGATTTATCACAAGAAAGACATTGATGGACCAACTATCGGAACGAGGGTTGGTAAGAGGTGTGGAAGATAATCACCGAATGATATTGCCATTGTGTTCGCGTACACACGATGTTGTTGAGTATTTGCCAAAAGAACAGTGGTTCTTGCGCTGTGCGACAATGGCTAAGCGGGCATGCGAAGCTGTAACAAATGGTGAATTGAAAATCGATTCGAACGATGATAGCATTCACAAACAAATTTGGTACAACTGGCTCGAAAACTCCAAGTAAAATTATCATTTAATTAATATAAATTTAATTAATTAATTAATTAATTAATGATTGTATTTGCACAAGAATGAAGTTAATAAATAGATCTTTTAAATAAAGAAATAAGCAGATCTTTTAAATAAAGAAATATCAATATTTAATTGCTCTTTTAATAATGATTTTACTTTTTCCTTCAGGGATTGGTGCGTGTCGAGACAGTTGTGGTGGGGTCATCGTATTCCGGCGTATTCCGTAATTCACAGTGATAGTAAAGACGACGATGGCGATATTTTCTCTACCAGTAGCAATAGCATCACTTCATGGATAATTGCACGATCTGAAGAAGAAGCGTGTTCTCGCGCACGAGAGAAATACGGAGACACGGTGAATTTGCGTCAAGACCCAGATGTTCTAGATACATGGTTTTCCTCGACAATTATACCATTTGCCACACTTGGCTGGCCGAAAAATGTTCGTCTTATTCTTATACATATATATGTATATATATATATTTTTATTAGCTATTACTTTATAAATATTTTCTTACATATCGCATAAATTTATAGACGGAGGATATGACAAGACACTATCCGCTAACACTGATGGAAACAGGCCATGATATTCTCGTATTCTGGGTAGCAAGAATGGTGATGCTAAGTCTGGAACTGACACAGCAATTGCCATTTAAAGTAAGATTACACACAGATATAAATTATTTATATTTACTTTTAGAATCTTAACTAACTTTTATATATCAAGTAGTCCGAATTTATCATTGTGAGGCATGCTATTGTAAGATATAATATTGAAAATATATTAAAAATACGATATCTTTAGCATGTTTAAACTAATAATACAATTGATAATTATAAATTATACTGTGTAGGAAGTTCTACTCCATGGTGTCTTGTGTGATGGCAACGGCAAGAAAATGTCCAAAAGTTCTGGCAATGTCATTTCGCCAGAAAACATTATCAATGGTTGTACCTTCGAGGTGAATATTTTTTGAAATTATAATAATTACATTCGTTGTTTGATATAATATAAAAATTCTTAAAATAACTCTAAATAATAATTAATTAAGAATCAACAAAAATTAGAATTATTTTAAAAAAATTAATGTGTCGTAAAATTGATTAGAATTACACAATTATAATACAGGAATTGAACGAGCAAGCAAGACGCAGTCACGCGGCTGGTATTCTAAGCGCCGAAGAATTGCAGCGAACGTTGCGTGTTAATACAAAATCATATTCCGCGGGAATACCAGATTGCGGTGCTGATGCCTTGAGACTGTCTTTATGTGCACGTAATATTAAGAGTAAGCAAATTAAGAATCTGAAGAAAGAGAGAACAAAATTTTAAAGAAAATTTTAAGAGTTTTAAAAAGAATTTTAAAAGAAAAAGTAATGATTAAGTTTGCATAAATTATGAGTTAAGTATTTTTTTATTTCATTATGTATCTTGTCTCTTTTCCTATAGATCACACCGTCAGTTTCGATGTGGATGAATGTCGACAATACAAGTATTTCTGCAACAAAATCTGGCAGGCAAGCAAATACGTGTTATTGATGACAAAAGAGAATCAACGATACGAAAATGAAGAAAAGGATAATTTGAACGATCTCGATCGATGGATTCTGAGTCGATTATCATGGATGGTAGAAACAGTGAACGACGCGTTTATCGAGCGAAATTTTCATAAAGCGATTACTGCGATTCGCCAATTTTTGCACTTTGAATTCTGCGATTTCTATGTGGTATGATATAAATGCGCAATTTGTTATTTAATATAACGTAATAATTTTTAAGGTTTTTACATTTTACAACTTAAAAAATTTTAAATTTTATAAAATATATTAAGAATTTAATCACTATAATAATATGGTTTACGTAATTAATCTTAAATAATTTCCTTAAAGTTCTTCATTTTAATGAAAAAAATTTTTTTTCATATTTTTTTTAAACATAGGAAGGTACAAAATTTGGGTTCAAAAGCGGTGATTCTGCTGGACATTCCGAAACTCTTGTAAAATGTTTGGAGGTGTCATTACGCATCCTCGCACCTGTTACACCTTATCTGTCGGACGATTTATATATGAGACTTACTAAGAAAGGACTTCCAGGATTTCTATCAGTCGCCTCGTTGCTTGAGACTTCCTATCCCATGTCATATGAAGTATGTCAATTACACAAATAATTTTCATGTCATTTTTTAAATATTATTTTCATTCTTATTTATCCTAAATACTATTATATGTGTATATTAAATAATTTACTTTTATTTATTTTCTATTCTCATTTCTTCTTTTAATAGTTTGAGCATCTAAGAGATCGTGAGTTGGAAAAAAGTATGTGTAAACTCATAGATATGATAACGACGATCAGAGGCTGCATGGCAAACATAAGCAAGAAATCAAATCCAGAAGGTAAATATTACTACGTGGCGAAATAGATATGCTAATTAAATAATTTAAATGTATAAGAAATTTTAATAAATGTACTTTTTTGCGTAGTTAATATTTTGGTCAGCACGGTGCACGATTATAATTTTTATCGGAAAAATGTCAACCTGATTAAAGGAGTGAGCAGAATCTGGAACGTGCCTATTCATTTAATGGAATCGATAAATAATGGCAATTTTAACAGGATGTCAGCGACGAGAGACAATTCTAACGGTGACAGTGTTTGTACTATCCAATACATGCATACAAACGATTGCTTATTATTTATTAAAACTATGGTAAATAAAAGTAATACATGGCCCATACTTAAAAATATATATTAAATATTATACCATTTATATAACAAATTATAATTATTGTTTGCATATAAAGGATTTATTATGCATGCCATTTTTTTAGGATACATCGGTGTTGGAACAAATTAAGAAGAATATTGCAAAAAAGAATAAAAAGAGTATAAGAAAGTTAAATAATACATTATAACATATGATCTTTACTTGTGAATAATGTATAATTAATATATAAATAAAATACCATTCATACATTTGGTTATATTTAGATGCCGTTGTTTACGCAGCGGTTAGCGCATCTACGACTACGTTTACACGGCACTGTTAAAGGGATCCTAAAGTGACGCTTGAACTTGATCGAGGTCGATAATGTAGGCCGGAATTCTAAGCTATAATATTATAAATTATCAAATTGGCTTTACAGAATACAAAATCCTTGCAAATCCTTTGCAAGATCAAAGTACGCGCAAAAATGAATCATGTGAGAATCGACTTCATATCAAAAACGAAAAAAATTAAAAATATTACCGAAATCTGAGGCACGTATGACTCGAAATTTTTGCGGCGCTGACAATTTTTTTGGCTTTATAGAACTAAAAAATTATTGTACAGATTTAAAGTTTATACTCAAGTAAAGGGGGCTCGATAGTTATTTTGTGCCTAAAAGCTCTAAAACTTTTATATGAAGCTAATGTATTCACAAGTTGACAGTTCCAACCTCAATGTTGTGTAAGTAAATAGACATGTTTTTATACTTTTCTTCGTTTTTAGCGTAAATTCTAGTCCAGTCACCTCCGTTTGCGTATGTTCTTTAATCCTGGAGAAGGATTTTTAATTCTATGAAGCCAAAAAAATTGTCGGCGCTGCAAAAATTATTATATTTTTGACGGTAAAACAGGACATTTTAAGATCCCCTTAAGGGGATCCTATAGCCTTCCGCGATACCAACAATTTTTGTAAACACATAACTTTGTATTGCTTTCATAGATTGGAAAATCCTTTTACAGAATGAAAGTATAGGCATTAATATGTGTCTGCTCCGTAGTATTGATGCTGAAAACAACAAAAATTTTTTAATAAGCTGTCAAGTCATGACAATATATGCTTGACATAAGATCTCTGCAATCCGTATTTGCGAAATACCACCGAGTAAATATATAGATTACATTAACAAACAACATAGAATTTTGTAAAGTTCATTTCGACATGTAATTAAAAAGATTTGGGTTTACAAAAATTATGTGATGTATGGGTTAGGTTAGGTAAAGAAGAGCGAATATTTTCAATTTTTTTTCGTTTTTTATATGAAGTCGATACTCGTGTGGTTCATTTTTGCGTGTACTATAATCCTGTAAAAGGATTTTGTATTCTATAAAGCCAATTTGATAATTTATAATATTATATCTTAGAATTCCACCTACATTATCGACCTCGATCAAGTTCGAGCGTCGCTCCAGGATCCCCTTAAGGGGATCCTGTAGCCTTCCGCAGTACCAATAATTTTTGTAAACACATATCTTCGTATTGCTTTCATGGATTGGAAAATCCTTTTACAGAATGAAAGTATAGGCATTAATATGTGTCTGCTCCGTAGTATTGATGCTGAAAACAACAAAAATTTTTTAATAACTGTTAAGTCATGACAATATGTGCTTGACATAAAATCTCTACAATCCGTATTTGCGAAATACCACCGAGCAAACACATAGATTACATTAACAAACAACATAGAATTTTGTAAATTTCATTTCGATACATAATTAAAAAGATTGGGGTTTACAAAAATTATACGATGTATGAGTTAGGTTAGGTAAAGAAGAGCGAATATTTTTAATTTTTTTTTCGTTTTTTATATGAAGTTGATACTCGTGTGGTTCATTTTTGCGTGTACTATAATTCTACAAAAGGATTTTGTATTCTATAAAGTCAATTTGATAATTTATAATATTAATTAATATTATAAAAATTCACCCTGTATATATACAGGGTGAATTTTAATGGCTGGAACAGCTTTTTACCATGAGAGCTGGGTTACCGATTCTACAACACACACATATTTATAATGACCGTTTGTGTATACTAAATGCCTAATGTGTGATATAAATGTGTGTATAGTAGAGTCGATAACCTAGCTCTCATGTTCAAACCACCCAGATAACCAAGCGTACGGGACCAGTACGGCGTACTGTTATTATACTTACACCATACGATTACAAGATGGGGACTTATTTCGTACAAGTATAATACCAGTATAATGAGCACTGCGTGAAGAGTGTACAATTGAAAGGGGACGACGATCCACGTGTGAGATTTCTGAGCTTTTCGAGCGTTTCATCCCGCATTTGTGGGATTGCGGCTTCCCTGCCCCGAGTCTCGGGCTAAGTTGTTTCTCTAACTGGAGGGTTGTACATCTTTTTGATCGCTATAAGCAAATTTGAAGGCACAAACAGAATTAGTCAACTCTAACCTCGTCCGCCAACGGCGGACGAGAAAGGGCGCATGGCGCATTTCATCAACTATCTCCGATTCGTCGATGAAAATCGACGAAACGCTCCTCGTCTCAAATAAGAAGAGAGTTGCTCAGGAGATCAAGGTAAATAATCCGAAATCCAAGAAGTCAGCGATCTCTCAGAATGACATAACTCACATTCAATCTACTAAGAAAGATAAGTTCGTAATATAGACGCAAAGTCAAAATCCGTCAATTCTCCTTCGTCGATTAGCTATACTAAAACCGACATCGGCCCGTTCAAAGTTGTGGTCACTTACAACATCAATAAAGAAGAAGATACAGTTTCTAAGCCGCCTCTCGACGTGGAGGTTTCCAGATCGCTCATTAAATTAGGAGTTAAATTCGCGTTGCTTGAGCGAGTCAGTAGATTCAAGTGGATAGCCACCTTCGACAGCAGAGATTCTGCGAATATGGCAATATCAAACAAGCTAGCTGAAAATTCCAAATATTCGTTATTCATCCCCTGGTACTTGGTTTATAGGAAGGTGGTAATTAGAGGCATTCCTACAGACGTTTCTTCAGAGGAAATCTGGAAGGAATTTAAAGAAAGCAATCCGAGATTGGTCTTCGACAGGGAGGATATTACCAGCTTGAAATCAAGAAGGTTTGTCAACGGCGAAGCTTCTTTTGTCGATACCTCCTCGGTAAGACTCAATCTGAGGGCACCAACTATTCCTAGCTATGTTATCATGTGGAGCACGAAATTGGAGTTAAAATACTATATTCCGAACATCAGACAATGTTTTAATTGTGGCCAATTGAATCATGCAACCAAATTCTGCAAGAATGCTACCAAATGTCTTGTATGTGGCCTTGATGCCCATACGGCAGACAAGTGCTCTAATATTTGCAAATGTATCAATTGTAATGGTAACCACCGTTCTTTGGCGAAGGATTGCCCAGAGGTCATCACCAAGAAAAAGGTCACCGAGATAATGATCATCCAGAACATCGATTTCAACACCGCGAAAAGGATAATCCTACAAGGAGCCCCCTCTATTTCTTCACGCTCAACGGCCAGCCAAACCGCGGCAACTCCTAGGAGCCAGGACTTCCCACTTCTACGCGGCTCACTCAGTCATATCAAATCCAATCATCCCACAGGACCTACGCAGCCTTCATCATCCGGACGACCACAAAGATTTGCGGACATAACCAAGGAGGATGCGACAATCAAAGACAAGAATAGGTATTCCCATCTCAACTCGCTTCAGCTAATTTTGATAAAATAATCTCTCTCCTCTCTAGTGAAGCATTTTCTAAAATGCTTATGAAAATAGAAAAAGTAGAAAGAATAAATTGAAACTCTAGATTTATCGAGCCTTTCTCAACTCACTCAAACTCGCAATGCCTAATTCATTGAAAATATTACAATGGAACTGCCAAAGTATTCGAGGTAAACGAGCTGAATTTGAGAAGAGATCTAGGGAGTTCGATATTATTCTAATTTCTGAATCGTGGTTACATCGTAACGACAAATTTTTACTCAAAGACTTCGATACAATTAAAAAAGGCAGGACAATCCGCCGCGGCTGTGGAGTAACAATATTTGTAAGCAACAATATTAAATACTCGTTAGTTAACAATCTCGGCGAATGACAAACTTGAATTATGTGCCATTTCCATCGAATTTCAGCACAGGCCTCTACTGATAGTTTCTCTCTACAAAGCTCCAAACGCTACATTATCTCGTGAGGAATGGAATCGCTTTTTCGAGCAGTTCGACGGGGAATTCTTGATGGGCGGGGACTTTAACTCCCACAACCCCATATGGGGTAGTTCCTATTCATGCTCAGAAGGGAGGAAGATATCCGATGCTATCATTGATATGGGACTTACCTGTCTCAACGACGGATCAGTGACTAGAATTTCTACGCCGTCTTCTTGCGACTCTTGTATAGACCTTTCTATTACAAACAGCCCCCGTTGCGTTGCGGCACATTGGCGCGTTATTAACGAATCATGGGGCAGCGACCCATTCAAATCGAGCTGATAGGCTTTGTAGCCAACCAGCTACGTTTCAAGGCTTCCTCCAGGATCCACTCTTGCAAGACGGACTGGTCGGCGGTTCTAAAGAATCTGAATAATTCTTCGTTTTACTGCCAGGAGATACTGGATGATCCTTCCCTAGACCTTCAATCTAGATACTCATCATTTATAGCCATCATTGAGGATTGCATTAAGAACCATACCCCTCAAGTTAAAACTTCCTCCAATCTTGCAGCACCTCCGCTTAATAAGAGCACTCCCTGATGGGACCATGAGTGCGAGAAGTTTGCGAGACTCAGAAAAGCAGCTCTTAAAAAATTTAAATTTTTCAGTTCTAGAGAGAACTTCCTTAAATACAAACAAGCAGACGCAGTAGCTAAAAGTCATTTCAAACGGAAAAAAAGACTATATTTTCTCGAGTTTTGCGGGTCGCTAAATAAAAACTCTAATCTCAAGTACGTCTGGCAAAAAGTCAGAGCAATGAGTAAATAATAGAGTAGTAAATACCACAGAGGGGAAACCTCTAATCAATACAGCCCTCTGGCAAATAACACTGTACTCAAACAGATTGACGAACTAGGACCACCATGGTGTGCTCCTCAACCCCCGGATTTTTCATCAATCCCACAGATTCCAGATTTTAATCCTGCATTTACTTTGGAAGAGTTATCACTCGTAATAGACAATGCTAAATCCAATTCCAGCCCCGGCCTGGATGATATAGACTACTTCATACTAAAAGCCCTTCCCTTGGAATACAAGAAGTTTTTGTTAAACATTTTTAGCGAAATCTTAAGTTCCGGGGTGTTCCCTGCAGATTGGAAGAGATTTAATGTCTTTTTTTATTCCCAAAAAGGAGTCCAACAAATTTCGCCCTCTCTCTTTGGCACAATGCATACTCAAAATTTTGGAAAGACTAATATACAATCGATTATATAGATGGCTCGAGATCAATCTCATTCTTCCAAAGAGTCAATTCGGCTTTAGGATGTATAGATCCTGTATGGACAATACTTCTATTTTGGTATCATGCATACTCAATGGTTGGTGTAACGGGAAGGACACTTGCGCCCTCTTCTTGGATATCCAGGGAGCCTACGATAACGTACTTTGGGATATCCTAATCCCTAAATTGGTCGATTTAAAAATCCCCACGTCATGTATTCATTTCATCTATAATTGATTTCCAACAGAGAGGTATACTTCCGATTTAACGATATTGATTACACCAGAACAATCCACAAGGGCCTCCTTCAGGGCTCTGTTCTGAGCCCCCTTCTTTATTCGATTTGTGTCTCGGACCTGGAAGAAGTAATCTTAGGTCACTCGGACGCTCTCATCCTTCAATTTGCTGACGATATTTGTCTCTTCACAGCTAACAGATCGATTTACCAAGCTGCTGCGGATCTCGAAGTGGCATCGAATCAAACGGCCAAATGGCTCGGCAACATGGGCCTCACACTGGCCCCTCACAAATCTCAGTTCTGCGCCTTTAGGAAATCGTCGAAATGCTCGTCTCATCTAACCATTAACATTGGAGGATCTATTGTTCGCCATTCTACAAAGGTATCATTTTTAGGACTCACTCTCCAGAGTAACCTTAAATGAAACAGTCATATTGAGAAAATCTGTAACGCATGCCTTAAACCCATGAATTTGTTAAGCTTTCTAAGATCTACTTGGTGGAGGGCACATCCCCAACTTCTTCTCAACATCTACAGGAGCCTTATTCGCTCCAGAATATAATGCGTTCGTTTGGCAGGCGGTTCCTCAGTATTTATGGAAGCGCCTTGATAGTATCCAATATCAAGCATTCAGATTGGCAATGGGTTATATGAAGTCTACGCCCATCAACACCATGTTGGCAGAGGCATGTGAGCCTCCATTGGAGGCCAGATTCCGGTATTTGGGATTGAGCTACATTTCTAAGATTCTCTCCTTTCCTAATCATCCGTTGATACCTATCCTATCTAATTTACAAGACCATTTTAACAATCCGACTATTATTCGACGCTCTCCTGAGCCACCGCTTTTAGACGCATACTCCAAATGTGATCAACTATCACATCTGCTGGCCCCCTCCGAAATCCTTACTCTCTGTAGTTATCCCCTCGAACTTTGCTACTTTTCTCCTTCCATATCGTTCAATGAGGGCCAGCTTCTGAAAGGGGAACCCAACCCGAATACTTTATTTAATTCTCTATTTCCTAAAAATCCCAACCAACTTAGAATATTCACAGATGGTTCTAAGTTCCCTAATTCACCGTATGCAGGGTATGCGGTCTTTGACGAAACCAACAATACCTGTCTCAAATTCCGAGCCTCTAGCAAAGCTTCGATCTTCACCTGCGAAGCGATGACAATACTTACCGCATTACGTCAATATCAAAACTCCGGCCATACAGAAATTCTTATTTTTTTCAGACTCCAAAAGCGTGCTCCAAGCGCTACTCCCTAATAAAAGACCAGGATCCAGATCTAGCTTAATCTGGGAAATCATTCTTACTTTATATAATTTTAGACAAAAAGACACATTAGTGTTATTGCACTGGATCTCGTCGCATGAGGGTATTTGTGCCAACGAAATAGTAGACCAAGCTGCTAAAAACGCAATCTACTCAGGTAGAGATACGGACCTTCTTCTTCCATATAATGACCTGATATCAACTTGGAAGGAGGATCTCTTTTCCTCCTTATATCGATGGGCTCAAGAGAGGGGCGCTCAAAAGGGCTTTAAATTCTTCTCGACCTACTACGAACCTAAGAGGAGACCATGGTTCTACAAACTCAAATTAAGCCGCAAGAGTATAGTTTCAATCAATAGACTCAGGGCTGGCCACAAGCGGACTCTCTGGCCGCAGTTCTCTGGTCCAAAAATATCATTCCATCCCCATTATGTGACTGCAAACTTTTCTCGCAAACAGCAAACCATGTTATCTGGCAGTGTCCAATTACTGAGGACTACAGAACAAAGTTACTTCATAGAATCAACGAATCCCACTCCTTTGGTCTATACTCCATCGATGAGCTCTTGTGCCTGCCTAATCATGTGATTATTTATGCCCTAGTCGAGTTCCTATTGGCGATTCCATTCCGCATATGAGATGGTTTAACGATCTCGGTTTAATCCGAGGAATTAGGTATTAGTTCACGATATACTGTACTTCAGATTTGACGTATCCACACATGCGCAGAATATACTTATTTAAATGTATTATACGCAAGGCCTAATTAGATGTACATATACTTATATTTATTTTAAGCCGGCTAACGTAAGCAACACTCGATCTCCGAGTCAAAGTACAAATAGATATATAAGTTACACAATTCACAATAAGTATACATGCTCCTAGTCATTAGTTGCTTATTTATAATGACGTACTAGATTGCTGTAGCATTTAACAAATGTCGACCTTCAGCAATTAATATGTAATTATGGGACCATTGGAAAGGACTCTTATATGTTTCACTAAATACTTCGTTAGAGAACCAATCCTTACCGGTCGGTCTTAATCAAAACTTTAGATTAATCGGCGGCATATCCGTCATGTCAACCGCGTTGACTCTTCTCGCATATTCATAATAAGCCTAGACATAATTATGTAACTATATTTAAGTAACGATAATAATTGTAAGTCTAATATCTTTTATTTACTCTTGAATGAGTAACAATATTTAAGTTGAGCAATACTTGTCCACTTCAATGCATAAGCGGCCCCTTTTGTCTTCATTGTTGATATTAGTATGCGTTAATGCCATATACTTTTATACTGTTTGACTTTTTTATCAAATGCACTTACGAGCGTTTAAACCAGGCCTGTACTGACCCGTCGATATAATGCATAATTTCTACCTCTAGTTTGTACTCAACTGGCCAGATGGCTCTGCCGAGGCCATAATCCATTTACGTTCAATAAAAAAAAATACCAGTATAATATAGGTACGGCGTACGAGTATTGTAATCCGTACTGGGACAGTACGTCGTACGGTTATTATACCAGTATAGTGTACGGGTACTAGGAAAATAGTACAGTATCAGTACGCTGTACGTAAGCAAATTAATAAAATAAAGAAATTATGAATTAATAGTAACTAATATGTGGAAGTTATATTTATTATTCATAACATTGTAATAAATACTAAAATATTGTATTAATTTCTGTTATCTAATTTTTATATAAATCCTAAAAAATATTAATTATTTAATTGATATATATTTGTAATTATTAATTAATTAATCAAAATAAAAATTAATTATATATTATCTAATTTATATATAAATCCTAACAAATATTAATTAATTAATTAATATTTTTCAGGATTTATATATAAATTAGATAATATAGAAATTAATACAATATTTTAGAATTTATTACAATGCTATGAATAATAAATAAATATATGTAATCTGCATATTAGTTACTATTAATTCATAATTTCTTTATTTTATTAATTTATTTGCTTAAGTACGGCGTACTGACACTGTACTATTACTCTCCTAGTACCGCTTAGATCTAATGCACTTAGATCTAATGAAAAACCAAAGGTAAGAGCCAATCATTTTAAAGAATCACTAAGTGCATACTGAGCTATACTTTTTCGCTGCACGTGCCTACTGTGTAGTCTGAGTTTCTTAGTGGAAAGCACCTTAGACCCGGGTTTAAATCAAACGTATGTGTTTTTAATAGTGTCTGCATATTTCAAAGTTCTTTTGGAAGAAACGTTAGTTACGGGTACAGTAATAAACATTTTTGAAGAATTAAATCCGTGAGGAATATTGTGAGGTAAGTATTTTTTAGGTTATGTTCATGCAGGTTTTGCACGTTATTTTTGAGAAAAGAATTCAACATTCTCACAGCGTTCTCTTTGTCAAAGTGATTGTTGTTGACAAATGTATTGTTTTTTTTCAATATTGGTTAGTGTTCTACATTAATTATTGTCTTTTCGTAAAAATTTATATAATCGAATTATTTTCTGATTTTTATATTCAATAATTATTACATACTTGAAAATAAAACTGTAATTATTGTGACTACCCGGAATTCTCTTATTTTTACGTATATCGTGTAGTGGAGCGGTATTTAATTATTAAGGGGATGCTGGATACCGACGGAACAGTTAATTTCGCATTAACAAGAAATCATCGAATTGGCTTTACAGATTAAAAAATCCTTTTACAGGTGTAAAGTATGTACGAAAATTAATCCTGCTCTGCTCAATTAAAGACCGAAAAAGGCATAAAATTATTAATTAACTGTCAACTCATAGAAACATTCACTCATATAAAAGTTATATGAGATTAAGTACATAAATCGAGAGCACAGCAGGACTCGGACAGGAATAATAAACAGTATGGTAGCAATAAAAGTACGAACAAATCTCTAATAAGAGAGATTTTTCGACCAACTCATTTTATTCATTATAGGTTAAATTTAAGGTAAAGAAGAGCCAATATTTTAAATTTTTCTTTGTTTTTGATGTAAAGTCGATACTCGCATGGTTCATTTTTGCGTGTACTTCAATCTTGCAAAAGGATTTTGTATTCTGTAAAGCCAATTTGATAATTTATAATATTATATCTTAGAATTCCACCTACATTATCGATCTCGATTAAGTTCGAGCGTCAGTCCAGCATCCCCTTAATGTCGATAAAAACGCATACGACTATGTGCTGTAAGTTGAAACTAGCATGCACGAAGCTGGCCAAACTCACCATATTGTCCGTGCAGGATCTTCCTATACGAAAGCCATGAAAGTCCGGCAGAAGACATCTAGATTCGACAAACCAGGCAACTCGAAGAGAGATTATCTTCTCAAATATTTTTTGAAAACATGATAGTAAGGAAATGGGCCTCACCCCTTTTCCACCTGATTTGGGAATGAAGATAACGAGCGATTGGCGCCATGAAACCGGAATCTCACCTGAATCGAGTATTTTATTGAAGCAAATTAAAATTACGCTATGTAAAGAAGAGGGGATACTTGCAATGATGTAGGGATCAAACCTGTCCAACCCTGGAGCCGCGCTTATCCTCATGCTGTTGATAGCGTGAGAAATTTCGCAGCTTTCAATTGGATCTCCTAACTCTCTAGAATGTGGCTCGCTGCTCTGGCTCTGGTCGCACACCAGGGGAGACTCATGATCGATGACGTGCAGACACGAGGGGGGACACAATCTGTCAATAGAGTCAGCACACTGCCTTCGCTCCGATTCAAGGTCTAAGATGCGATTGTGAGGATCGAATTTTCTGTTTTTGAAGCTCCTAATTAATGACCATATCTGTGAAGTCGGGGTTTTATAATTAAAGTTGCTACAGTATTCGCGCCAGCTCAGTTTCTTTTGCTTTTTCAGGGTCTTCTCACACTGCCTGCGCGCAGTTCTGTATAGCTCAAAGTTGCGATAGGTAGGCGTATTCCTGTAATTTTTAAGGGCGGTGTGTCTTTCCTTCACTGCTTCTCGCCATTCCGAGTTCCACCACAGAGGCGCAGACTTCTTCGAAGAGTTGCGGCAAGATCTGACAGTTTTATTCTTCTCAGGAATGATCCTATCAATGCAGTCCTTCAGCTCGCCAATAAGAGATTCGTACGCGTCAACTCCCTTGAGGGATTCCCATTTTTGTTGGTCCGAGGGGGAAGGAGGGGCTGGAAAGCTGGTCTCGCACATGTCTTTAAACTGAGCCAATTGGCTGTTGTTAAGATTGTATTTGTAAATAAATCTTGAGCGCGTCACGTGTTCCCCTCCGATGCGCGTAAGGACTGGGAAATGGTCGCTACCATGGCAGTCCGGGTCTGTGACCGAGGTACACAGTGGGACCAGATTGCATGATGCCAGCGAGATGTCAATGACAATGTTTGAGTGAGTATGATGAGGAGATGGTACCAGAGTCGGCGATCCATCGTTAAGAATAACCAAATTGTATGCATCGATAATTCGAGCCAGGCTGATTCCAATTCTATCATCGTATTCGTTATGCCAATAGGAATGATGAGCATTTATATCACCTACGATCAGGAAAGAACCGAACTTAGCACAGAATGACATGATTTGCTCAAGAGTGCTAGAGGGGGTGCTGGATGAAGGGTGTCTGTATAGGTGAATAAGAAGAAGATTACCGTCTACTCGGGTGAATCAGGAAACCTGCAGCTCGATAGTAGGGTGTGGAGCAATATGGCCGGCCAAATCCACCTGGGTAAACATAACGTTGTTCCTTATTAAGACGCAGAAGCCCCTGATATTAGGCGCAATAATATCCTTTCGCAACTCGCGAAAGCCCTTGATCTTAAAGGGAGATGACTCGAAAAGAATGGTTTCCTGAAGACATACAATGTCACAATCAGATGCCATAACTTGCAACTCAGCTAATTTGTTGCGAGCCCCCTGGCAATTCCATTGAAGAACTCTGAGCCCTGCGCCAGTATTACCCTGTTTAGGAAGAGAAATCACTCTGGGATTGAGTCGGATACAGACCAAAGTCTGTATGTTGAAGCTGAGTATTCATAGTAGCATTATCTGAGCTGATTGGGGCGTCCTGAGTAGAGTACGAGCTCATAATTCTGGTTAGGAAAGCGAAAGCGCTGCCGAGTATGGCGTGCAATTCGCCCTTGATTAACAACGGAAGGAGTTCCTTGGTGATGAAATTAAGCAGTTCGCTATGAAAGTTTGATGAGCTAGGGAGGTTACCACAGGATGGGTGGAAGATCGTTCCATTCTTGGAGATCGAGGGCGATCTGCCGTTGGGGCAAAATAAGTGTTCGTTATGTTCGTCCATGGATGAAGATGAACGAGTTCTGCGCGGGCGACCTGAGGAGAGAGGAAGTGAGTCATTTCTTTCACTAAACTCCCTCGTATTAATGAGGTTCGGGCGCTTCTGACGTGAGGAAGAAGGTACGTACTGTGATGAGGGGTTATAAGGCTGTACAGGGGCCGAACGGCCCAACGTTGTATGTGCGTAAGATGTGGGAGCCTCCATCGCATATGCTGCATGCTCTAGCGAGGCAAATCTATTTTCTGCTGCGTAAGTCTCCTGCGGATACGCCTTAGGGCCAGTAGGGATGTTCCTGGTAAATCTGCTACTTGCTGGAAGTTGTTGTGAGTCAGCGAGCGGTATTTGCGATTTGTTACTGTTTAAAGAGCTGTCAGGGCCCGACCTCAAGCGAAGCGACAGAAAACTAATGAAATCGTACCTGGGGTCTGCATGCCAAAAGGGCACCGGGGATTTAGCGATAGACGAGAAATGGGGAGGGTCGTTACTGACCCTTCTTTTGGCTTCCGAAAGAAGAATGTTCTCCGCAGACGCCAGTGCCATCATCTTTTTATGTCTTATTATGAGCGGGCACTCCCTAGAGATTGCCAAATGATCTCCTCTGCAATTAATACAACTGATGGCTCTGTCTTTATTCGGACAAGAATCACCTTCCTCGTGTCTGTTCCCCCCACAGTAAAGGCATCTGGGTTTGCTTCTGCAGGACGAACCAATGTGTCCGATCCTATAACAGTTGAAGCAGGTTTTAGACATGGGAATATACAGGAAAACTTCGTGTCGCACCTTAAAGATATGCACGCTTTTGGGCAGAATTTGTCCTGCAAATTTGACACAAACAGAGGCGGAAGGAACTAATCGCAATTCGCCGTTGACTCTCACACGTCGATTTATGCGTCTAACTTCAAGGATATTGCAGGGAGACGAGATTGCCTTATGCACCGTCTTCTCGTCCCAGTCTATAGGCACATCCCTAATTATTCCCGCTCGCATCATCCTATAAGCCGGAATAAACGCACTATATTTATAACTCCTTAACAATTGAGAATCCACCAAACGGTTGGCTGCCGCATATGAATTTAGTTCAACCATAACCTAGCCCGATCTTTTTGATTTCTATAATTGCATTGCTATCTCTAAACGTATCGGTAACTAACCTGCTTATATGTAACGGGTGAGCTGGTTTGGCGCCTTCGCCATTACCAGAATATATATACACGATAAACGGTGCACAATCCTTCGCAGAATACTTCATGTCACTGATATTTTGAACTTCAACCGTCGATACCGAAGGAGAATTATAATGTTCGACCTTGTTGTTGTTGACCTTGTTGTCGCATTCCTTAGAAGATCGCCCCTTCTCCGTGTTTACAAATCTTGTTGTGCCGGCGCTCGTGTCCAACCCACTAAGCCCGGTGCGGCTTTCGCCCGTTATCGGTGCAGAATCGTATTTCTTATCTTTTTTCTTAGCTGGGTTGTCTGAGTGATTTCCTTCAATCTTATTGGGAGAGATATCGGGCGAAATTGCTTGGCCGCTCGCCGGACGTTTCCTTGCTGATGATCTGCCGTCCACATCCTCCACGTTCATCGGAATGCTTGAATTCAAAGGCTCGCCTTCGCTGCCCGCGAGATCAACATATGTTACAATAGAAGCCTCTGTGCGAAAATCCCTGTCACCTGGAATGTGCGGAATGTCCATGCTGCGAATTGCACCCACCTGCTCGATCGCTCCTGTTACCGATTTTTCAAACGATTCGAACTGCTCGTTGGGGAAAGTTAAGTGGTGACTCTGTTGTTTAGGAAGGATAGTATGCCTACTCGATTCCAATCTTTTCTGAGAGGAGCAAGGAATCACGGGGTTCGACGGAGAAAAGGACGAGGACTCGCCGCCGCCCGGATCATTCCGCGGGGCCGAGGCCATGGCCTCGGCCATGAGTGAGCCCTTACACTCGCGCCCCGACGCTTGTACTTTACTCAAAGACTCGCGCTTCAATCAGCCACCCAGTCAACTCGAAAGGCCCGTGACGCAAATCAAAAGAAAGCTCTATGTTAAACTCAGACACTCTGCTGCTATGCTCGGCGCGACGCACTAGAGATCCCAAACGCGACCGTGTCGCGCGACGGTACAAGCGCGAATTCCCATAAGCAGAATGCCTACAATGAATTGTGCTTGTGGCTATGCTTATGTATTTTTGTGTAGATTAGAAATTCAGATACCATACGCATGGGCTATGGTATCTGCATTCTGCTTATGGCTTCTGCAATTTTATGTGCTTCCACCTTGAGTCTCAATCCGGCCAAATTATGATACACGAATGCTTAGGGTGCAGTCCCATTAAGCACGGATCGGACACGGATCGGAATGACGGATCGGATTTCTCACTAGAATTGAGCGATCCGTTCCGGTTCCGTTCCGTAAAAACTTCCTCTACGGGTGCAGTCCCATTAAGCACAGATCGGACACGGATCGGAATGACGGATCGGATTTCTCATTAGAATTGAGCGATCCGTTCCTGTTCCGTTCCATAAAAATTTCCTCTACAAGTCCCATGTAGCAAAAACGGAACGGAAATCCTGGTAATCTTGGTTATAAAATATATTTCACTCTTACAATTCAGTACTTCAGAGTACTTATAACTATGTTATTAGCAAAATAATTGCCCAAATTATGTATATTATTACTTTAGTCGCATCAAAATAACGAAATATCAACAAATTAAGCACATTAACTTGTGACCGATGCGACATTCCGTTCCGTTTTTGCTACATGGGACTCGTAGAGGAAGTTTTTACGGAACGGAACCGGAATGGATCGCTCAATTCTAGTGAGAAATCCGATCCGTCATTCCGATCCGTGTTTGATCCGTGCTTAATGGGACTGCACCCGTAGAGAAAGTTTTTACGGAACGGAACCGGAACGGATCGCTCAATTCTAGTGAGAAATCCGATTCGTCATTCCGATCCGTGTCCGATCCGTGCTTAAGGGTGCAGTCCCATTAAGCACGGATCGGACACGGATCGGAATGATGGATCGGATTTCTCACTAGAATTGAGCGATCCGTTCCGGTTCCGTTCCGTAAAAACTTCCTCTACGAGTCCCATGTAGCAAAAACGGAACGGAATGTCGCATCGGTCACAAGTTAATGTGCTTAATTTGTTGATATTTCGTTATTTTGATGCGACTAAAGTAATAATATACATAATTTGTGCAATTATTTTGCTAATAACACAGTTATAAGTACTCTGAAGTACTGAATTGTAAGAGTGAAATATATTTTGTAACCAAGATTACCAGGATTTCCGTTCCGTTTTTGCTACATGGGACTCGTAGCGGAAATTTTTACGGAACGGAACAGGAACGGATCGCTCAATTCTAGTCAGAAATCCGATCCGTCATTCCGATCCGTGCTTAATGGGACTGCACCCTAATGGGACTGCACCCTTATATTGCGTGCTTTCTGTCACGACGCATTCACGGCGCATGCTCACTTCGTTATGTAGCGTCGATATGACAGGTATCCTAACCCTAAAACACGTCAACTTTAACAATTAATATCTCGTTTCACAGGCGAAAGCGACACTTTTTATTGCCGAATTCGTATTTTACGAAAATACATTAAATAAAAAAGATTTTAATGAAATCGGTGAGGAGGATCACTCTCTTTCAGTATTACCATCAGATTTTTAACTACTCGACGTGGTCGCCTCTGATATCATTTCCTTCCATGTTAAACAACCTAACCTAACGGAAAATTAATTTTATTTATAACGAAATATTACATGCTTGATGAATTCGCGCTAATTAAATTAATTAGTTCGGTTTGAGAGGTAGTTTACTAGCTTCAAGCTTTCATTCTCAAAGAATTGTCTAAGATGAATGCGATACTATGGGTGCGTTCGGGGAGCTCGCTATCACGCTATCAACGCTAACACTACAAACTCCGTTCGCAGAGCAAAGATAGCGTTAGTGAATGCAAGCTCCATGAACAGCAATAGCGTCGCGTTTGATCTAACTTAAATTGATGTCATAATCGAATTTTATAAATGTTATTATTAAAACATTAAGATCAAATTAAATCATTAAAATCAAATTAAAAACGATCATTAACGAAAAATTTGGAACAAGCTATGAAGCAAAGAGAGCAAGTGAATCGTGAAATATTAACGATTGCTGTTATTGTGATTCGTGACATAATTTAATGTTAAATTGTTCTTCAGATTCTGGATCATACAAATTTATTTCTGTATAATTCATATTAACAATATTATAAATTATTAGCAATAGTATAAATAGGATTCAACAGTATTCGCTCAGTTCGCAACAGTATTCAACCTATATTTCGCTTCACTTGGCTTCACTATTGCAGTGTTCACAGAGCTCGCAAACGCTATTCAACGCTATCGCTACCCATGCACTACCTCGGAGTGAGTAGCATGGGTAGTGCGCGATTATGACGTCAAACACTATCGACAGTGACGTCATCATAGCTTTGGCTAGCGCTACCCAGCGTCTCCGCGAACAGCGGTAGTGCTACATAGTGCTAGTAGCGAGCTCCCCGAACGCACCCCATCTCGCAAACGTAACATTTTAGTCCCCAAAATTATTAACGAATTGAGATATATCAAATGCGTGTGCTATGCAATTGTCACCAGCCAACTGCAAAATAAATTCAACTGACGGTGCCATGAATATATTCTTATGTTCCCCTTGTCTCGCGAGAGGGGTCTAGGAACGAATTATTGTCGGACAGTGTACAGACGGGGTCATAATACCTGGACATCGGGGTTTTGGAACACATCCGAAACGCGTGCAATTTCTAAGCATTCCGTGTATCATGACTTGGCCGGATTGAATTTTATAAGACAGGAGCCAATAAATTAAAGAAGAAAAAAGTGTATCATGATTCATGATACACGAATGCTTAGGAATCGCATGCGTTTCGGATGTGTTCCAAAACCCCGATGTCCAGGCATTAATGACCCCGTCTGTACATACACATAAAGTACATATGCATATTATGTACGAAAAGATATCGGCCCGGAAATTCGCTTATTACCGTTCTATATCTTCATGATTTATGACAAAGGATGATAATTCTCAATACGTGCACGTTGACCTTCATTAAAGCCTTGTGTCCACGATCCGAGAACTGTGTCCAAGTTCTAGTTCCGACAAAAAGTTACTAAAACTTGTATCGTGGACACACCGAACTTGGATGCAAAACTCGGATAGAAAGCTCGGACGAAAAAATGCAACGCGTCTCATTTTTTTGTAATAGTAACTAGTTCAGACTCGGTAAAATTAGACGTTGTCTAATTTTACCAAGTCTGTCAACTTTTTAAGAATCATTGAGGTTATAAGACGGTAAGTTAAAAAGGTTAATAAATAACCTTTAAAAATATATTCTACTGAATAATTAAAAGATTGTTTTTGTTAATTAACAAGGAACTTCTTAATTCAATATCAAATATAATTTATTTGATTAAAAATATTTAAAGTTATATGATCTTACAGACTACTTTTAATCCTTTAATCCTTTTAATCTATTTTTCTAACTTTTTCAGTTTCCGTTTCTTATCGGTCATTTTAATAAAAATGTTAATTATTTTAATTAAATGTTTGGATGACACCAAGGCTCAAGAAATTTAAAAATTTGACACTGAAATAATTATTATATTATACAATGAAAAAATAATAAATAGAAATTAATAGAATAAAAACTTACAATTATAATATAATTCAATATTTGGTAATTATTCAGTTTAGCTCCCTCACCTCAGAAATCGATGAAATTAGGCTCATTCGACGCGTTTTTGCTCAAAATGAACGAATCTGGCAGTAAAAAGTGTCGCTCTCGCCTGCGAAGCGAGATATTAATTGTTAAAGTTGCCCTGTTTTAGGGTTAGAATACCTGTCTTATCGACGCTATGTAGCGAACTGAGCATGCGCCGTGAATGCTTGTAGCGACGTGAGCATGTGCCGTGACAGAAAGCGCGCAAAATTGAAGTTGTAAACCTATGTGGAAGTAGTGAGATTGAATAATAACAAACCTATGTGGAAGTAGTGATATTAAATAATGACGCGTAGGCAGGGCGAAGCCCTCCCCCTGCATCCCTGCGTAATATTTATAACATAACTAGAGAGCTCCGCACTAACAACGTGGAAACGAACAGCTTGGATGTAGGTTTTCTTTTAAAAAGGAAACCTACGTCCATGCTATTCGTTTCCACGTTGTTAGTGCGGAGCTCTCTAGTTATGTTATAAATCTTACATGGGGATGCAGGGGGAGGGCGAAGCCCTCCCCCTGCACCCCGCCCACGCGTCATTATTCAATATCACTACTTCCACATAGGTTTGTTATTATTCAATCTCACTACTTCCACATAGGTTTGCAACTTACGTTGCGCGCTTTCTGTCACGACGCATTCACGGCGCATGCTCACTTTGTTACATAGCGTCGATATGACAGGTATCCTAACCCTAAAACAGGGCAACTTTAACAATTAATATCTCGCTTCGCAGGCGAGAGCGACACTTTTTACTGCCAGATTCGTTCGTTTTGAGCAAAAACGCATCGAATGAGCCTAATTTCATCGATTTCTGAGGTGAGGGAGCTAAACTGAATAATTACCCAATATTTTAATTTTTCTTCTTAAATAGCATTTATTATAGTGCACAATATTAAATAAAAATATGATAGTATATAGCACAATATTAATAGTTGGAGGTTATGCTTTCATTTGTACACTCCTGTAACTTACGACAACACCATCTGCAGTCATCACAGGACAAACATTTGGTAACAAAAATTCTATCCCAGAACTCGGACACAGTTCTCGGATCGTGGACACAGGCCTTTAGAAACGCAAATGTCAGAAACACATTTTTTCTAAAGAGAAAGCACGTATTACATACGCAGTATGTAGTCTATACTAGTCCGAAATGAAATTCTAGTAGATCTAATAATTTCTAGGAGGTCACGAATCAGAATTTCTCCTTTTCCTTCTCTAGGAGCAAATTGAAAAAAAAAAAAAGATAGGTACACACGGCGTTATGAATGCCTACACCTCTGGGATGCGTTCCAAAACTCTACTCTGTCAACTCTATGGAACCTAGAGTAGTGGGGGAGAGAGTAAGCCAGAGTTAGTTACTCAAATTGAATGAATTTGGAACGCGAAAGAGTAAGAAAAACCGAACGATGGAAAAGATGGAACGAGCTATTTTATTAAATATTATTTCTTCCAATGAAATGCTATTAAAAACTGTTTTAATTTGTTTTAAAATCTAGATAGTAGTGAAAGTGACTTATTATAACTATATCGAATCGTAATTTCTGCTTACTTCTCGTGTCCATTATCTATAATGAATTATTTTCTTGAAGCGGTATTCCATTTTTGTTCGTAACAAGTACGTGCACATTCTTTATTAAATTTAGGGTCATTATTCAATATATTTTAGATTATAACTTACGCTTACACGAAAACATACGTATACGTTACTCGTTCAGTTTACTCTTCTAACCCACCTCAGAAGCAGGGTTTATAGAGTTAACTCTGAGGGTACTTTACTCTTACTTTTGGAACGAATAGGCTCCGCCCATATAGTCAGTTACTTCGTGTTTTGGAACGGCGTAGAGTTAACTCCGTTACTCAGAGCCCTAGTTTACACCGAACGTGTTTAGTTCGCATCAAATAGATTTTTCCTATGAAATGAATTTAGTCATTGGTTAATTATCTAGAACTTACTACTTGATGCGTACTAAACTCATATGGTGTAAACTAGGTCAGAGTAAAGTTTTGGAACGCAGCCCTGAAGTTGGCTGCATTCAGAGTTTATCTTTTTCTTTTCAATATGGAAGGCAGTAGAAGGAAAAGGATAAACTCTGATTACGACCAACTTCAGAGGTGTAGGCATTCATGACGCCGTGTGTACATACACAAGAATCGCGCGTGGCATTGCTTATTCTGAATATAATTGTTTAATATACATCGATCGTGATCATGACGGAACAGTACTTAAAATCTGTCAAGGTCGGATTTATCGGAGGCGGAAATATGGCTAGTGCCATAGGTGCTGGTTTAATTCGCAAAGGTAAACATACTTGCCTGTTATCTTGTAAAACAACTACGTCAGATCAAGACAGAAACCATAAACGACCGACATCTTTTTTTTACTCTTGCAATAGATATATTAAATCCAGATAACGTCTGGGTTTCTGGCCGTACGGACAGAACGCATGGATTTTGGAGGGATCTAGGAGCTCATCCGACGTTGAAAAACAACGAAGTTGTGTGCACGTGTGACATTGTATTTCTATCAGTGAAGCCGCATATGCTGGACGACGCGCTTGATACTGTTGTTGGGAGAGAAGCGGGTGAGAAGTTCGAGAGCAAGCTCTTTATTTCGGTACTTGCTGGAGTACCCCTCGCGGTCTTGCATAGAGTATGTAAGGCAAATCTTGTATAACGTGCCGAGCATT
Organism: Tetramorium bicarinatum; assembly: GCA_928718305.1. Taxonomy (NCBI): domain Eukaryota; kingdom Metazoa; phylum Arthropoda; class Insecta; order Hymenoptera; family Formicidae; genus Tetramorium; species Tetramorium bicarinatum. The sequence continues at coordinate 17,477,845 of OV788322.1, forward strand.
TCAATTTCCATTATAATTTGTATGAAATGTTTTTAGAAACTCTCGACAATCGTGACTTCACCAAGGATAGTTAGAACCATGCCAAATACACCTATGATGGTTGGAGAAGGAATTACAGGTATGTATGATATGTTAGAAAGCCGCAGTATAGCATAGATTAATTTATGTATTAATGTATAATTTTTAGTTTATTGCAGCAACAACGCGCAGTCAAAAGACCTAGAATTGGTGGATACATTGTTTTCTTATATCGGCATGAGTCAACATGTTCCGGAAAGTCTTATGAATGGCATTGGTGGCTTGTCAGGTAGCGGGCCGGCGTTTGTAAGTAATAATATAATTATCACGAAAGATTAGAGGAACACAAATAGTTGCATGTTATTTTTATTCATTTTTACTTAGGGATATCTCATCATAGAAGCATTAGCGGATGGAGCTGTAAGAATGGGTGTGCCAAGGCCAATAGCGACTAAATTTGCAGCACAAGTGCTGGTAGGAGCTGGAAAAATGGTACTCGAAACTGGGCGACATCCTGGCCAGTTGAAGGACGAAGTCTGTTCACCTGGAGGTACTACTATTACCGGCATTCATGCTATGGAAGTAGGAGGAATCAGGTACTCAATAAGTTAATTTATACATTAAATTATTATACGTGTGTGTGTGTGTGTGTGTGTGTGTGTGTGTGTGTGTGTGTGTGCGCGCGCGCGCGCGCGCTCTCTCTCTCTCTCTCTCTCCCCCTCTCTCTCCCCCACTCTTTCTCACTCATAAAATAGTTCCTTTAGCTAAGTGATTTTGAAATGTGTAAATTTCTTTGATAAGCGACGAAACATTCGATGTTATCTTATTGCTATGCCTCATTTTATAATCATTAAAATTTGAAGAAAATATTTAAGTCATATAACGTAATCATGTTTATAGTAAAATTGTGTAATTTTCGAAATCCATTTTTTAAATCATTATCTTTGTAAATCTCGGTGTGTATTCGTCATCACAAAGATTTAGAGATAAATAAAAACAGGTCTAAATAAACTATCATATGATTCACGTAATACAATAGTGTGCAGTCTCATTTTTGGTTGATATACACATATACAGGGTAATTGTATCATCTCTCGTGGACAGAAAATGGATTAAACTGAATAAAATATGTATCTCTTTACTGTTTTAAAACCCTACTACTTTTTTCTCTTTAATCATTGAGAAAATCAGTAATAAAACTTTTTATTAGGTTTAACTTATCTCCACGAGAAATGATATGATTATTTTATATTACTAGATTACTACTAGATGATGTAAGTATGCATTTAATAATTTAATTGTTAAATAATTTTGATATTTTGATCTTGATAATTACAGGGGATCCATGATGAATGCAGTCGAGGCTGCTGTGAATAAAACAAATGAACTAACATCTCTCTCTCTCTCATAAAATAGTTCCTTTAGCTAAGTGATTTTGAAATGTGTAAATTTCTTTGATAAGCGACGAAACATTCGATGTTATCTTATTGTTATGCCTCATTTTATAATCATTATAATTTGAAGAAAATATTTAAGTCATATAACGTAATCATATGTTTATAGTAAAATCATGTAATTTTCGAAATCCATTTTTTAAATCATTATCTTTGTAAATCTCGGTGTGTATTCGTCATCACAAAGTATATGTGTACAATAAATACATATTTATGTATAGTAAATCATTCTGTTAAGTAAAAAAAAACAACGAACTAGTACGAAATTTCATTTGTAAAAGAGTGATAAGATGAGATTTTCTAATGATACGGCGATATCCATTTGAACTTATGATTATATACTTTGTACATTTTATCATAGAAATCTAATTTTTTGAATATTCTACACACCGTGATGGGTCAGTAGGATAATATTCTTGACATTTAGTCATCAATCTTTTTAGTGCTTGAATGTATTTTCTCTGAGTTTCATCATTCATGACATGAGCAACATTTTTAGAGAAGATCTTTTCTCTACCAGTACGGGCATGAATACCGACCATAGTAACACCAATGGGCCACGGAGAGTTGCCTATTGCCATTTGCAAATAAGCGTCGCTAGCCTGAAATAAGAATTTGTGGTCACAGCGATAGATTGTATATTTATATTACGAGACTATTTTATAATTACATAATTAGATATGTACCAAAATGTAGTTACGCTGTAGCAAATGTTTAACAATTTCTGTTAAACTATCTGTTATATCCTCTGGAAGAGATTTTGTCTTCAATTTTCTTAGAAGAGGTTTTAAATATTCTCTTGTTTGAGCGTACGTGGCGCTATTCATTTTTCCCTTTGTGCTCATTTTTTCGACAGTCGATCGACTGTTTAATTGATTGCCCCACCGTTGTACTAGGTATTGCACAAACAGGGTGATTACATTCATATCGAAATCCTTGTCTCCCTTGTTTAGTTTAGTTGACATCTTTTCTATGTCTTCATAAGTGACACCCTCATCAGGCACGTTCACATCTCCCTTTCCGTCAAGCGTTTGGGATTTGGAAGATGTCAAGATCTCATTGAGATATGCTTGATCCACTTGCTCCATGGCCTCTTGAAAATCGTTTCTGAAGCCCTACAATGAAATTCGTGCAATCAAAATTCCCTGTCCCAAGCCCTTAACAAGTCGCTTTTCACGTAATGGAAGTAACGTATCAAAACAGAAAATTACTTTACCTTGTTTACTTCTGGCTCAAGGATTTCACATTTCCTTAATCTCTTAAACGCTTCTATCTCAGATTCGCCAAATAACAATATGGGCTCTCCACGCTCGCGCAATCGCCTACGTACTTCTTGTCTCGATAGCAAATGTTCGGAGCTACTATCTGTTACATGTTCTTCCACGTGTTGACTGACATTTGAAGGGACAGCTTCCATATTCCCCTTGTCAGTTTCATGCACTTGTTGTTGCTTTGATATTAATTGACTTCTCTTAAAATACTTTTTATCATTTTCCTGAGATATTTTAACATAATAAAAAATATTAATACACCGTCATGCACGGCAAACTCACAAAAATAGATAACATGTGCGACATACCAAGACCTGACTTTCTTCTAGCTCTTTGCGTTTTTTCATTATTTCCGCTTTTAAAATATCCATTTTGTCAACAAATACGGTAAAAAATACGAACGTATAAAAAAGTTCATGCGTATGGAGATATAAGAGGTTTAGGGCCACTTTCACCTAGAGTCCTATAATCAGAGAAGCGACATTAGCGAACTCCTTTTGATTGGTCAATTGAGTCACGTGGTTTAGTCGCCATTTTGTGTACCACTGTCGAGTTTCATATACAACAAAATAGCGTGCTCCGTACTATTCAGTGCTACATAAAGAGACAATGCAATTAGAAATTATAAGGTAAAATCTTATTTGGTAATTATTCAGTTTAGCTCCCTCACCTCAGAAATCGATGAAATTAGGCTCATTCGATGCATTTTTGCTCAAAACGAACGAATCTGGCAGTAAAAAGTGTCGCTCTCGCCTGCGAAGCGAGATATTAATTGTTAAAGTTGCCCTGTTTTAGGGTTAGGATACCTGTCATATCGACGCTATGTAACAAAGTGAGCATGCGCCGTGAATGCGTCGTGACAGAAAGCGCGCAACGTAAGTTGCAAACCTATGTGGAAGTAGTGAGATTGAATAATAACAAACCTATGTGGAAGTAGTGATATTGAATAATGACGCGTGGGCGGGGTGCAGGGGGAGGGCTTCGCCCTCCCCCTGCATCCCCATGTAAGATTTATAACATAACTAGAGAGCTCCGCACTAACAACGTGGAAACGAATAGCATGGACGTAGGTTTCCTTTTTAAAAGAAAACCTACATCCAAGCTGTTCGTTTCCACGTTGTTAGTGCGGAGCTCTCTAGTTATGTTATAAATATTACGCAGGGATGCAGGGGGAGGGCTTCGCCCTGCCTACGCGTCATTATTTAATATCACTACTTCCACATAGGTTTGTTATTATTCAATCTCACTACTTCCACATAGGTTTACAACTTCAATTTTGCGCGCTTTCTGTCACGGCACATGCTCACGTCGCTACAAGCATTCACGGCGCATGCTCAGTTCGCTACATAGCGTCGATAAGACAGGTATATTAACCCTAAAACAGGGCAACTTTAACAATTAATATCTTGCTTCGCAGGCGAGAGCGACACTTTTTACTGCTAGATTCGTTCGTTTTGAGCAAAAACGCGTCGAATGAGCCTAATTTCATCAATTTCTGAGGTGAGGGAGCTAAACTGAATAATTACCTCTTATTTTATATAATATGTAATATTATTATATTATTATGAGTCTGTTTCTCTAATGTCAGTTAAGGGGATGCTGGAGTGACGCTCGAACTTGATCGAGATCGATAATGTAGGCCGGAATTCTAAGCTATAATATTATAAACTATCAAATTGGCTTTACAGAAAACAAAATCCTTTTGCAGGATTAAAGTACACGCAAAAATAAACCATGAAGACAGCTTCTTTAACAGAATATTGTGGAAAAATAACTAATGTAAGGTTATAATGTACACAAATTTTCGTCACAAGATTTCGTATCGAATTAGGTATCAAAGTTAAGTTTTAGGAGCTTGATAGTGTTTGTTTGTGTCATCTATATGTCTGTAAACTAGAATTTCATGAGTATACATGGTACAGATTTTATATCAAGCAAATATTGTTACAACGTGACAGCTCCAGACGCCATTATTGGACTAATAAATGGTAAAGAAAATGTGAATTAAAAATTTGTTTCGTTTTAGACATAAATTCCACCTTGCAGACTGGTATTAATACAAATACTTTAATTTTGGAAAAGGATTTCCTAATCTATAAAAGTAATATGTACGAAATCTTGTGACAAAAATTATAGCGTTCAATCGATAAAACAGACCTATCTCCAGCATCCCCTTAACCAGTTTAACCTATATGATTGTTATGTGACAGTGTGCTCCAAACCCTCTTTGTTGACGTCACCAGCTGTTACAAGCTCATGGACACTCACTCATACACTCACGGATCAGCTCCTAAGGTACACAAGATGGCGAACAAAAGTCATGGTGGGGGTAAATGTCGCTTCTCTGACTATAGGACTCTACTTTCACCAAGTTCCGGTTAATCTAATTGTCCTAGTAACTCTGCAGGATGCCGACTGAAATAACATGATACGGAATAGAGCTGCGGAATAGAACGTGCGTCATAGACTACGTTTACATGGCACGGTTAATCGGGTCTAGTAACTTCCGTAGTTATTACTACTGGTGTTAGATGTCGTATAAACGCTACCTTATTCCGATGTTGATACACCAGTGTAGTAACGCTACTCCTGCTAAGGAAAAGGAGTAGACTTATAAATCCGGCTTTAAGGCCGGTATTCATAGTCAGTTCTTATTTTAAGACCGTCTTAAGTAACGTCTTAAGATGCTAATACGGCTCTGTGATTGGTTTAGAACCATATAAGACTTTACTTAAGATGATCTTAAATGTAAGAATTGACTGTGAATACGGGCCTAAGAAGACATGTAAACGCTACGAGTGTTATTAAAATCGTATTGCCAACCTAAATGGAAGTGGTGTGAACAAGTGTCTTCGAGAGAGAGAGAGAGAGAGAGACAGAGGTTAGGTTACGGAAGGTGACAATCGCCTGATAAAGTTCGCAAAAGCCCAGAGTAGGTTTATTCTGTAATTCTTAACGACAGTTCGTTATCGTTATAATGTCGTTGCGCAGCTTCTTTATGTAGTAAAAATATTACGCAACGATATTATAACGATAAGGAAGTGTCATTAAAAATTACAGAATAGACTTACTGGCTAGGCGAGATCACGGTGAACGTGTTTCGTCGTGAAGAAACACGCTCTCATTATCCACCGATTAACGTATCGAGTTTTGGATTCGGATGACAATTCCAAAATTAAGAAGTCTTGGTATAAAAAAAAGACAGTTGACGAAGGGTAAGTTACATTTCATTAATAATTTTATTGATTTAATAATAATAATAAGTGGTGATTATTTTCACGTAGTAAAAATATTGCGCAACAATATTATAACGATAACGAAGTGTCATTAAAATTACAGAATAGATCTACTGACTAGACGAGATCACGGTGAACGTGTTTCGTCGTGAAGAAAACCTTTTGAAAGTTGCCGAGGCAATCGACGGCCTATTTTTGTTCTCTCGCGTATTCGTTTTAAAATTTGCTCACTATAAGTATCTTGGTTTACTTATTACTCTTTGAGACTTTATACGCTCTCATTATCCATCGATTATTGTATCGAGTCAGCATTTTGGATTCGGGTGCCAATTTAAAAATTAAGAAAACTTGTTAGTAAAGAAAAGACAATTGACGAAGGGTACGTTACATTTCATTAATAATTTTATTGATTTAATAATAATAAGTGATGATTATTTTTAATTGATTAATTGTCATGAATCTATTGTAAGATTATGTTATCAGCCGGCAAAACATAAATTTAATGTGTCCATAATTGTGTGCTTGGATTATTAATACGAAATCAAACTACAATAGTTTATGCTTGAATTAAATTTATGTTCTATCTGCTGATAACATAATCTCACAACAGGTTTGATAATAATAAAAAAAGCTATTGTACATCTAAATAAAAGAAATTGCGATAACTATGAAATAGTTAATCTTTTACTACCATAATTGCTATCATAAATTTGCAAATAAGCTCTGTTTAGTTTTTTATGACACTACGAAAAAATTTTGTAAACTTTACAGACTCTGTTTCGACAAACATTCTCGGAAAATGGAAGTAAAAAAGAGAGAGAGTTGGGAAACGGAGGAAACGAAATATTTTTTGCACTTAATACGAGAGAGACAAGTAATGAAATGCTTAGATAGTAAAAAATTTCGTGCAGACGAAATATTTAAATACCTTGAGAAAAGTATGCATGAAAAAGGATACAAAAAGAATTGGAAACAGATGCAAACACGTTTTAAAACGTTAAGACGTAAGTTATATGTAATTACTATTGTTATAATCTTATTGATGTGTAATTTTATATTTTTTATCGATAATGTATTGATTAATTTGTTTAGTAATGATTTTATTACTTTACAGAACGATATAACGATATTAAAAGAAAAATGGGGAAAAGCGGATCGGGCAATTATTTATCTTCATTTCCCTATGCAACAGAGATGTCAGAGTTATTGGATTCAAGACCAATAGCAATAGAAGAAGGTATTGATAGCTGTGACTTGTCAGAAGACTCAACTGATTTAAACAACACAAATTCGTGTGTGCCGGAAGATCCACTTTCTATATTCTTAAATGAAAAGAATGGTATGAAATTCTATATTACATTTTACATTTCTTCCAATAAATAATATAATTAATTAAACTGTTATATATATATTGTCTTTTTTCAGACTCTAATGATTTCGTCTATGAAGATACTTCGGACCCAAAGGACAGAGTTATTTCTGATTGCTCAAAACATATCCACGAGACTACTATAATACAAATTATAAAGACTTGCATTGCAACACATTTAGTAAACACAAAACATATGTTAATGCAATCTATTGCACAACTTCTACGTATATTTGACAAGCGACACAAACATTTAATAGAGATTATATTGATGCATTTATTAAACAAAACTTCACCTAATCAATTACTCGATATTGGTCCTATTTTACGATTATCGCAAGAAAGAACGTTATGGATGAAGGAAAGAAGTAAAGATTGGTGAGAACGAATTATAAACAATTATTTTAAAGAGGAGGATTGGTTGGAGTCATTTCGTATGAGAAGAAATACTTTCATGTGATTATGTGATCAATTAAGGAATGAACTTGCACCATCTGTACATCAAATAGGTTTTAGGGAGCCAGTGTCGGTAGAAAAACAAGTTGCTGTTTGTCTATTTTTTTTGTCAAGTTGCTGTGAATATCGCGTAGTGGGAAATGTTTTTGGAATACACAAGTCCACTGTTTGGAAATGCGTACACAAAGTTGTTGACGCAATTAATACAAAACTAATGCATCAATGGATATTTATGCCAGATAATGATGAATGTCAACAAATATCTATGTTATTTGAACAAAAGATTCATATACCACAATTAATTGGTGCTATTGATGGAACTCATATTCCAATTTTACCTCCTAGTGATGGATATCGTGATTACATTAATCGTAAAGGATGGCTTTCGGTGATACTACAAGCAGTTGTTGATAATACTTACAAGTATGTATTTTATACAAAAATTATATTCATTATAATTTTTATAACAATTGTCTACATAAATATGTAATTAATAGAGATTACTTTTCAGATTTCGTAATATTTTTTGTGGAGCCCCAGGAGCCTGTCACGATGCTGCGGTATTCAAAAATTCGAAGTTATATAAAAATAATAATTCTTTGATACCTCATGTATGTATAAATTTTTTATTACTTTATTACTATTTTTTCTAGCACTTTTAAATAATATGTATGTATATGAATTAATATATACAAATATGAATATGCGGAAAAAAATATATGATTTAATTACGTTACATTATATGGTATTGCAGTATACATATATGTATACATGCGCACGCAACACACACACACACACACGCACGCACGCACGCACGAGCGCACGCACGCACGCACACATTGCAGCACCATAATGTAGTATAATAATACATATATATTTTAAAAATAGTATGTAATGTATATATTTATAAAACTATATAACTCTATATAACTCTAACATATATTACAGCAAACTAAAATGGTTTTAAATACGTCAATACCATACCTAATAATCGGTGATCCTGCATATCCGTTACTCGAATGGCTTATTAAAGGATATACAAAGAATACTCGACTAACATCCATGGAAGAATCCTTTAATGTATATCTCAATTCTGGGCGTGTATGTGTAGAAATAGCCTTCGGAAGATTAAAAGCAAGATGGAGAAGACTTCTTAAACGTAATGATGTTCATTATTCTTATGTGCCAAATATAGTATCAGCTTGCTGTATTCTACATAATATTTTGGAAACTCATAATGAAAGATATATTTCTGCCTGGGAAAATTTAGTACACGAAGTAGATTTACAATTTCAGCAACCGCAATCAATAAGAACACGTGCTTTAAATAATTTCAATGGAAGTTTGATTAGAGATGTATTAAAGGATTATTTGGCTGAAAACTTTGAATTGAGATCAACATTTTTGCATTAAATAACAAAATAAAATATAAATTAGAAAATTACGTCGGGATTTAATTACAGAATACAAAATGTAAAGATCACAATTGAACATTTATATGTCCGAAATTTTTTGTTAGATAACAGTTTTTTATATTTTCCTTATAATCTTACTTTCTAATACTTCGATGAATACTTACTTGTTACGTAATCAACTTTTAAATCACATATAGTATGATAAAAGTTGTGTACATATGTAATTAAATAAAATACAAAGAATATTTTATATAAATATTTATTCTTTAAAATTTGTACTTATAACATTAAAAAATATATATGTATTCACTCGCAAGTTTTGCAATCAGTCAGTTTTATTTCTAAAGTCATTTAACACAAAATAAAAATTTATGTACGATTTGTATAACTACATAATACATAATTTGTGTAACACAAAATAAAAATAAACATTTCGTATTATTTATAAACTTTTTTACATAACGTATAAAACAAAAAATAAAAATTATTTCTATTCCTCTTAAAGATTACTTTTTTATTTTATATAGTCCACATTTTATTTTTTTTATAATCTTAAATACTCGTTGGAATGATAAGAATTTTTATCCTGTTCAATATTTTTTTTTACGAATGTGATTTGTCGTTTACATGTATGTTTGAACTTGTAATGGTATCTTTTTTTGTTAATACTTCTTTTGCACTATTGTTATCACTGTAACCATTTAACTTTTGTATTTTTACTTTTTGAGTCTCCTCATTTGCACCTACTGGACGTTTTAAATTTATTAAAACTTTAAGTAGATTGGCAGCAGACTGGAATTGTTGTAATTCCCCAGTTGGATATAAATACGATACTGTTTCGTTAAAAGACGGTATAATGAAAGGAATCATTTGAGTATTAATAGTTCGAGCAGTAGTTACACCGAATATATTTTGTAATCCACATAAAGTTGGTTGGTTGTTTCCTTTAATATAGTTTTATGATTATCTAACATTTTATCCATCATTTCTTTTTCGGATTCAATTAATTTTGATACACATTCTTTTGTTTGTACCATAATATTTTCTTGGCTTTTCTCGTAAGTCTCTTTCATTTTATCAGCATATTTCATTACTATATTTTCGTATGATCTACCTTTAGATTTTTGACGTTTCATACGTACATTGCTTGAAGATGAATCGGTTGAAGAAGAATCGTTTTTGATGTAAGTATTAAACGTAAGATTGCTTGGTGAATTTTGTGTTATAATTTCACAGGTATCTTTTGAACAACCAGGAATAGCTCCATCTCTGGGATCCGGAGTATCTTCGTAGACGAAATCATTAGAGTCTGAAAAAAGACAATATATATATAACAGTTTAATTAATTATATTATTTATTGGAAGAAATGTAAAATGTAATATAGAATTTCATACCATTCTTTTCATTTAAGAATATAGAAAGTGGATCTTCCGGCACACACGAATTTGTGTTGTTTAAATCAGTTGAGTCTTCTGACAAGTCACAGCTATCAATACCTTCTTCTATTGCTATTGGTCTTGAATCCAATAACTCTGACATCTCTGTTGCATAGGGAAATGAAGATAAATAATTGCCCGATCCGCTTTTCCCCATTTTTCTTTTAATATCGTTATATCGTTCTGTAAAGTAATAAAATCATTACTAAACAAATTAATCAATACATTATCGATAAAAAATATAAAATTACACATCAATAAGATTATAACAATAGTAATTACATATAACTTACGTCTTAACGTTTTAAAACGTGTTTGCATCTGTTTCCAATTCTTTTTGTATCCTTTTTCATGCATACTTTTCTCAAGGTATTTAAATATTTCGTCTGCACGAAATTTTTTACTATCTAAGCATTTCATTACTTGTCTCTCTCGTATTAAGTGCAAAAAATATTTCGTTTCCTCCGTTTCCCAACTCTCTCTCTTTTTTACTTCCATTTTCCGAGAATGTTTGTCGAAACAGAGTCTGTAAAGTTTACAAAATTTTTTCGTAGTGTCATAAAAAACTAAACAGAGCTTATTTGCAAATTTATGATAGCAATTATGGTAGTAAAAGATTAACTATTTCATAGTTATCGCAATTTCTTTTATTTAGATGTACAATAGCTTTTTTTATTATTATCAAACCTGTTGTGAGATTATGTTATCAGCAGATAGAACATAAATTTAATTCAAGCATAAACTATTGTAGTTTGATTTCGTATTAATAATCCAAGCACACAATTATGGACACATTAAATTTATGTTTTGCCGGCTGATAACATAATCTTACAATAGATTCATGACAATTAATCAATTAAAAATAATCATCACTTATTATTATTAAATCAATAAAATTATTAATGAAATGTAACGTACCCTTCGTCAATTGTCTTTTCTTTACTAACAAGTTTTCTTAATTTTTAAATTGGCACCCGAATCCAAAATGCTGACTCGATACAATAATCGATGGATAATGAGAGCGTATAAAGTCTCAAAGAGTAATAAGTAAACCAAGATACTTATAGTGAGCAAATTTTAAAACGAATACGCGAGAGAACAAAAATAGGCCGTCGATTGCCTCGGCAACTTTCAAAAGGTTTTCTTCACGACGAAACACGTTCACCGTGATCTCGTCTAGTCAGTAGATCTATTCTGTAATTTTAATGACACTTCGTTATCGTTATAATATTGTTGCGCAATATTTTTACTACGTGAAAATAATCACCACTTATTATTATTATTAAATCAATAAAATTATTAATGAAATGTAACTTACCCTTCGTCAACTGTCTTTTTTTTATACCAAGACTTCTTAATTTTGGAATTGTCATCCGAATCCAAAACTCGATACGTTAATCGGTGGATAATGAGAGCGTGTTTCTTCACGACGAAACACGTTCACCGTGATCTCGCCTAGCCAGTAAGTCTATTCTGTAATTTTTAATGACACTTCCTTATCGTTATAATATCGTTGCGTAATATTTTTACTACATAAAGAAGCTGCGCAACGACATTATAACGATAACGAACTGTCGTTAAGAATTACAGAATAAACCTACTCTGGGCTTTTGCGAACTTTATCAGGCGATTGTCACCTTCCGTAACCTAACCTCTGTCTCTCTCTCTCTCTCTCTCTCTCTCTCGAAGACACTTGTTCACACCACTTCCATTTAGGTTGGCAATACGATTTTAATAACACTCGTAGCGTTTACATGTCTTCTTAAAGCCGGATTTATAAGTCTACTCCTTTTCCTTAGCAGGAGTAGCGTTACTACACTGGTGTATCAACATCGGAATAAGGTAGCGTTTATACGACATCTAACACCAGTAGTAATAACTACGGAAGTTACTAGACCCGATTAACCGTGCCGTGTAAACGTAGTCATAGAATCAACTAATCAGAGCCAATGGAAAATCTGCAGAATAGCTTTGATTGGTTGGTTCTATGACGCACGTTCTATTCCGCAGCTCTATCAATAAAAGCTCTATTCCGTACCATGTGATTTCAGCCTAAGGCTGAAATCACATGGTACGGAATAGAGCTGCGGAATAGAACGTGCGTCATAGAATCAACCAATCAAAGCTATTCTGCAGATTTTTCATTGGCTCTGATTGGTTGATCTCCCATCATGTCTCTTTTCTGTTACTGTTCCGTTCCGCTATTTCTGGTTAGGCAACAGTTTCCCGAAAATCTCTATCCATCGGGATGCACCCTTAGATCCAGCAAGGAATTAAAAGAACCAATCATATTAAAGAATCACTAAGCGCTATTGCTTTTTTTACTGAACGCAGCCAATGATGCATTATGTGCATCATGCGGGGATTCGCAATCTGGCGGCGAACGTGTTCGGACGTGTTTGAGCGTGTTTCGTCTCGAAAAATATTTTTTGAGGATAATGATAAAAATATTGCTAATGCAATCAACCACTTTAGTTTCCTTGCATTAAAAGCATTAATATTTTTGTGTTATCCACTACTATTTCTGTAATCCTCTGTTGCCTGTGGGCGCGTTCAGCGGACACAACGGTTGCACAACAGTTGAATAATTCGTCAATGTAATTGGTCTAGATTTAGGGATCTAATAGTAACAACCAATTATTACTAACTGCTCACTGATCACTTGTGTCCGCTGAACGCGCCCGGTGTCATCTCGTGTGCTCGGGTGGACCCACGCGATTATTATATACGAGAGTGTCTCATCTTTACATATTTGATTCTTTCACCCGCTCTGAAAAAAGCATCGAATTTCTGATATTTGGCCGTATTGTATCTCGCAAGAGATCAGGTGCCAACTTGAAACGAAGAAGAAGAAGAAGATGCGCATCATGCATGAAACGGAACATACCTATAGTAGGTTTGTTCGTTTTCGTTGCACTAAAACTAGAACACACACTGAACCCCCCAATGAACTGAACTGAACTTGCACTCTCTACAAGAGCTACACACTACATATATACATATATGCATACATATATTACACACCGACGTGCGCCGCGCGTATACGGAGACTTGAATGACACAAGCAGACACAAGTCCATCGGAGTGCAATTAGTGAGCCACTGTCGTGTACAGACGTGCCTTTCCCTCGTGTGCGTGTTCGTGCTTGCTTGGTGTGTTGACTGGCGGTTTTCGTGGCGGGGAATTCCGGCCGCGATAAATAGTATAGCCTTGAGGCTGATTATTAAAGTTAATACAACGGCGTTAATAAATTCTCTATTTCGATCGCTTCTTTGTCGCGATGCAGGGGGACCCTCTCCCCTGCAATGAAAGCCTGCTCGAGAGGCCTCCTCTTCCTCCCGGGCAATCTATATATACTGTAATCGGCATACAGGACCCGAGCGCGTGTTCGGAACCTGCCTTGGTGCATGTTAGTGCTACTGAGTCGTTATCTGAAGATGTGTCAAGATTTTTTGTGAAGCTCTCTCAAGCTCTCGCTGAGACATCTAAACATCCATGTCCCCTACCCACTTCCATCGTAGAACAGTTCACGAAGGATAAGTCGCAGGGAACGAAGGTAACGACAATGGATCCCACATTGTCGAATAGCATAAAAAGTAAAGGTAAGACTAAGAAGTCTAGGAGAAAGAACAAAGATCCTGCTTCCCGCGCGAATTCTTGCACCCCCCCTTCAATTATCGCGTGATTCTTCGAGTTCGCGTGCGTGTTCCCGGTTCCGTTCCCGCACGCGACGAAATTCCTCGCGAGCCAATTCGCGGGAATTGGTGATGCAACCGTTCGTAATCATTCTCGCACCCCTTCATCTTTATCGGCAGATAATGACTCGGAATACGAAGCGGCGAAAGACACTGAGCGCGGTGCCTCGTCCCTTTCCTCCCCCACGGAATATGAATGCTCTCGAGATAATCCCTCAAGTCCCTCGCCTCTACAAGAACATACTTCCCGCCCAGGGGATACATCCTCTTCGGGGAAAGTAGCTGTTCCCCCCTCTCTCCCTCACACGGTGCGAAAGATTGCGAGGAGAATAATAAGAAAGCCAAAAAACGTAGTGCCTCCCCCCCTCTGAAAGCTCGAGAAATGTGCCGGATTCAAACGGTGCTAGCGCAAAAAAGTTTCGAAACCTTGTGTTAACAAGAATAGCTTCCCTGATGGGCCAACCACAATTGGTCTAACCTCTATTTCTAAAAATAATCTTACCGGAAACAGGTACAGAGAAAACGATTATCCACCTTACATAGTGCACGTAAGTGCGGCTGATACTTCCTCAACCGCCTCTCTCCACCCAATGGTTATAAATAAAATTATTAATAAAGTTTTTTGTAAAGATATAAAAGTTATTAAGAAAATTGGCAGATCGAAACTGTCAGTAGAATTTTTTAAACCCGAAGCTGCAAATTCCATAGTGGACAATAAGATACTTAAAGAGAAAAATCTCACAGCTAATATTCCCTCTTTCAGGGTATTAAGAACCGGTATAATCAAAGACATAGCTCACGATATCGATAATGAAGAGCTTTTAAAAAGCATCGAATCACTTTCTAAAGTAATTTCGGTCACTCGTTTTAACAGAAGAATTAGAGGGGATGATGGCCTTCGACTTCTGCCGTCAAAATCCATTCTAATTAAATTTGAAGGACAAGTCCTTCCCAATGCTGTTTCAATTTATAAGATCTGGCATTCGGTACTACCCTATGTACCTAGGGTGCAAATATGTTACTCTTGTTTTAAATACGGGCATATTAGCAGCAACTGCAAAGGAAAGTCTCGATGCAATCGCTGCGGAAATCTCAAACACACTGGGGACGACCAGTGCCCGCGCGCGGCACTTCCGCCCCAATGCATTAACTGTCACGGAAGCCACCTCCCTACTCACACATCCTGCCCAGAATTCATTCGCCAGAGGCAAATACAAACACTCGCTTCAGAAGAAAACATTCCAATTATTGAGGCGCGTACTAGATTTATGACCGGGTCTCCCCCACCTCCGACATACAACGGAACAATTGGATTTAAAGAATATCCCCTCCTCAAAGGAGCTAAAGCTGACCATTCGTATTCGCGTCCGACTCCCCCTCCTTTGTACAAAGCACCTTACACCCAATATGTAGACTACAATCCATATTCTTTTCTTACAGAAATGAACGGAATGGAGACAGACGACCGTACTCTTTTAGGCCCTTCATCCTTTGCGTCGGTTGCACGCGTACCCTCAAAGAGTCGGGGCAGCGGACCTGCTCGTCGCAATGACGCTCCCCTCCCACCGGCCGAACGAGGTGCTCTCCCCCATCTTCGCCCTTTGATGCATAATCAGCAGCCGCAACCTTCCTCCTCTCCCTTAAACGGTGAACGTCGGCGCCCGGGAGAAAATTTCAATTCCCAGCCCTCACCCCAATCTCGGTCCTCACCCCCCTCACTGAATTCTTGTAACCAATGCGTGCATAATCATGTTCGACAAGATTTTGACTCGACGAGCTGGAATGGCAGCGGCAACTATCGTCGGCCAGCAGAACGAGACCACCCTCGTTATTATTCTAATAATTCAACCGAAACAGATGAAGTATTTAATGATCATTCATATAATAGACCTGAATTTCGATCCGGGCAGAGTGAACACCCTTCGGATCCTGATCCGAATCGAAACCTTTATAACAGTTCATTGCCTTCCTCTTCGCATTGCCTCGCCCCCCTCCCATTTTCGGAAAATGAATTACATACGGGAGAAGCTCTTTTCATACAAAATTTATTTCGACTCCTCAACACACTAATTAGCTCCATTCCCTCGACACTCGCTAATTCTCAACTCGGCAATGGACTTAGGAATTTTTACGCTTTCATTCGCCAGATGCATCCTTAATTCCCCCTCCTCCTCCTCGCGGTAAAAGCACGTTATATATATATATTCTCGAGCAATTTTATTTACATATCTTACTTTAGTAAGTGGCTCCCATATCCATTCTCACTAATATAATTACTTTATCAATGGCCACTCAAGGTTCCATTTCTTCCCCCAATAATAATTTTTCATCGCAGTTGAAAGTATCATATTGGAACTGCAGGGGAGCTATTTCTAAAAAAGCTGACATAGAGGTAATGTTTAAAGAACTTGACATACTTATCCTTGCAGAGTCATGTATTAAATCTAGTCACGACTTTCGTGTCCGGGGCGCTAATGTGCTTAGACTCAATGTTGATGACAATGGTGTTCGGGGCATTGCAATACTTATAAAAGATAATATCCGCTGCACTTAGTGTGAGACTTCCTCGATTTTCCTTGACCCAGCATTTGAGATTATTATATTCAAGGTGTTCGACACTTCTTCCAGAGAAATAATTGTAGTAGTATCTTACAGGCACCCTAATGCGAATATTGACCCGGATACCTTTAATAAAATCTTCTCCTATTTGAACTCTTTTCAATATTATATCCTAATTGGAGATCACAATGCTCACCACGAACAATGGGGGTCTTCTAATAACAATCGAGCTGGCAATTTACTTGTTGCCTCTATAGATACTCATCAGGCTATTCTCTTGAACCCCTCCTCCTCTCCCCTCCACACATATTACCCCCCTCCTCCTTATCAACCTTCGGTTTTAGATATCGCGATCGTCTCTCCCGCGCTCGCTCCCTTTTGTACCTTTGAATTTGCACAGGACTTTGTTGGTAGTGATCATCTCCCTATCATCATAAAAGCGGGAATAGAAATTTCACGGGTTTCTTTTTTCTCGCATAAATTGAAGCTTACGCCCCCACAATGGAAATATCTTCTAATTAGTATTCAAAATTCGTCCGAATCAATTATTGAACGCGTTACGAGTGAACAAATTCTTGAACCCCTCGAACGATATAACACTAATAAATTCAATTTACGAGATTATTAACTCTGTTCTTCCCCCCTCACGGCGTTATCCCGTGAAAGACCGACCCGGAGATGAGCGCCGGGGATCCGGGTCTCGACTCGCTGCGGCGCCACCGGCTCCTTGGTGGAGTGAGGAGTGCACGGAGGCCGTCCGCAGCAGGAAGGCCGCTGCTAAAGAATATAGATTTTTACCTACTCGAGAAAACTATGAAAATTATTTATGTGCCGCGAATAATTGCAGACGTACCCTCAAGAAATACAAAAGGAAGGGATGGCGTGGATTCTGTGAGAACCTAGGGCCGTTCACCCACTCGCCATCCGTCTGGAAGACAATTAAAAGATACAAAAATCGCAAAATGACCATCTTCAATCAATCCTCCACCGCATTGAGAAGTTCTTTAGAAAATGACTCTATAATCTCTGAAGTTATTAATAAAATATGCAGACCGTCTTGCCCCCCTGAACCATTTGTGTCACCGCCTCCGCCAGCGGGGGATCCCCATGGAACACTATGGCTTGATGATCCCTTCGAGTGGAAAGAGATGTACTCTGCACTCAAATCTGTCAGAGTATCGTCTAGCCCGGGTCTAGACGGCCTCGATTATCGCCTAATTTGTTCCTTACCAGAACAGCTTCATCGGTTGCTTTTGAGTCATTAATGACCTCTTTCAAGCAGGAATCTTCCCAGATGAATGGAAACATTCGCTTGTGTTTCTGATCCCTAAACCGCATAATACAGGAGTAAGGCCAATTGCTCTTACTTCCTCAATCCTGAAAATTGTGGAAAAAATGATACTCGGCAGAATGCAATGGTACATTGAAACGAAGTGCGTTATTCCGGAATTTTAATTTGGCTTTCGTTCTCTCGATCTCGTTCTCTAGATCTCGTTCTTATCTGGATAATTTGATGATACTTATCTCAGACGTGTATAGCGGCTTTCTTCAGAAACAAAGTACTCTGGCACTTTTTATTGACATCAAGGGAGCATTCGACAATGTTTTCCTGACATACTGCTTAAAGAGTTGTGCTCACTTCATTTCCCGCCTAACATTCTTCGATTTGTGTACAATCTCATATCGTGTAGATATGTGCAATTTGTAGTAGGGGGTCAATTGACAGAGGTCAAGATCTCTCGTCAGGATACCCCACAAGGCTTTGTCCTTAGTCCTACTTTATTTAATATCTATCTTCGTGAAATTCGCACTGCGCTCCCATTGAATGTTAATATACTACAGTTTGCAGATGATATAGTGATATACTCCACCTCTGCTGATATCACACACTGCACTGCTCTTCTGCAAACTGCTTTGGAAAATCTCTCTGCTTATCTTGGCGATAGAGGATTGGAAATCTCTCCTCCAAAGTCTCAACTCATGCTTTTCTCTAGAAAAATTTTTCCGCTGGATACCGTTTCTCCACGCCTTGCTTTAGATGGCTCCCTAATACGCCTGTCGGAAACGGTACGATTTCTTACTCGATATCAAGCTCACAGGAGCTAAACATATACATTATCTTACATGCAAAGCACGAAGTGTTACGCAAATGCTTTCTACGTTGAGGGGTGTTTGGTGGGGATTCCACCCCCAAGTATTGTTAAAGATCTATCAGGCTATGATCCGCGGCTCGATTGAATACGCAGCGATTATTTTTTCACTCAAGAATTCATCCCGTTTCGCAAAATTAAAAAGAATCCAGAACAGAGCCATCAGGCTCTGTCTTTGCATGCGTATCTTCACCCCGATTAACATCTTGCACGCGGAGTCATGTGAACCTCCTTTTCTTTTCCGTTTTAATTACCTTGCCACTAAGCAGGGTTGGGAAGTAACGCGTTACTTGTAACGCCGTTACCGTTACAGTTACTTTTTTTGGTAACTGTAACGGTAACGGCGTTACAAATTTTGTTTGTAACGGAAAAAGTAACTTCGTTACATTTTTTGGTAACGAGTAACGAATTTTACAGTTACTTTTATCGTTACTTTTTTCGAATTTACGGTATCTTTTTTAATTGGCCCGCTGCGCCCTCTTATTATTGATTCGATTATTATTGATGGCGATTCTGGCCATCACCAGAATTTAATAATTATTTATTTACTATAATTTGTCATATTCTGACGTGATCTTTAGTCGCATACACAGACATACAAACACGTATGTATGTATATACATGTATTGCGCAGCACATGCATACGTTCAACGCTAAAACATGCGTTCCATAGACTACGTTTACACGGCTTCTAACTTCGACTTAGTAACGCTAATGTTATAACTCCTACTTAAAGTGAATAGTGTTTACACGTATCTTATTCCCACCGTTGAAATGGCTTAACAACTTTCGAGTAAAGTGCGATTAGAACCAATATAAAAGTACGAAAAATGAAATGCTTCAGTGCCATCTTAGGTTCATATATATACTATGGTGCAATAATTTTCGCCGGTCTTTTCTGTCACATGCGGCTGTTCTGTTGCGTATCCTCTCTATTACTATTTTATCAGGTAAACCTTTTATTCCATCAAAAATTATATATACTATAGTAAGCATTAAAACAGGTTTCACTTTTACCTGTTGGTATTATTGTTAACATTAGTAGTGCGTCCGTTTACACGTCCTTTTTACGTCGATGTTATTATTCTAAGCCTCTTCATCAAACGACTTTCAGTTACTACCTCGATGTAGTAACTTCGTTGTAAAGGAGCGTTTACACGACATCTAACGTCAGTAGTTATAACATCGATGTTATAACTTCGGCGTAAATCAGACCGTGTAAACGTAGTCAATGATGCACTGCTAGGAAGTGGTGTATTATATTTAATAAAAAGTTTCTTGATCTTTGGATAGTTATTTAGCATATCGATATTACATCTAAAAATTGTAATATCGATATGCTAAATGACTATCCAAAGATCAAAAAACTTTTTATTAAATATAATACACCACTTCCTAGCAGTGCATCCGTGGAATGTTTAGCGTTGGAGGATTAGTATTAATTAATGCCACAACGAGGTTATTTAAAATGATGATACCATTGAGCAACAACTTCTTCTAAAAATTAATAAAGATTTCCAATGAAATTTAATAGTTTTATGTTAAAATAAACCTTGTAATATTTAATAAATTTATTATATATTTTTATAATTATAAAAGTAACGGAAATTGTAACGATTCGTTACTTATTAACGGTAACTGTAATGAGTTACTTTTTGAAACTAGTAACGAGTAACGGTAACGAGTTACTTTTTAAAAAAAAGAACGGTAACGGTAACGAGTTACTTTTATGATGTAACTTTCCCAACCTTGCCACTAAGTATGTACTCTCTACTTTAGCTGTCACTAATCATCCTGTTTCTAATAGACTAGAACTTTTAATGTACCATAGCCGTTCCCGGCGCAAAAGATAATTTCTAGATTTAAATTTCCCTGCGTTATCTGTCTTTCGCCGCTATTTTGCGCAAAAGAAACTAGTGTATAATTCAACTGTGCCTCCCGAATTTATGTACCCATATATGGCCAATCGCGTTATTTTTGAGATTGCTATTTCCGATAAGCAGTTTTTACGAATGATTGAAGGTCAATCTGAGGAGTTCGCAACCAATTACTTTAAATTGTGCTATGAGAATCTCCTTAGGGACGCTCTTGTCATATATACTGACGGCTCCAAAAGCGAGCGGGCACCCTACGTCGGGTCTGCCTGCTACTCTGAGGAGCAGAACATACAACTTCAAAACCGCCTCCCCCCCCCAGACCTCGGTCTTCACGGCTAAAGCCTGGGCTATTTACAATGCTCTGTTCCTTGCTCTGGATTTACACGTCACTAAGGTGGTGATAGTTACGGACTCGCGAAGTGTCCTGGAAGCTATAAAGAACACAATAGGTAGGCAAAGTAACTATATTATTATGCGCATCAGAAATGTAGTTTATAGATTGGAACAGAGCGCGACTGATGTAAATTTCATTTGGATACCGTCTCACAAGGGCATTCTCGATAATGAGAGAGCCGACGCTCTCGCCAGAAACGCTACTCGCTCTGGTGCCCTCCCTACTGATATTAAATTACCGCACTCCGAATTAGCAATCATAGCACGCGAAAGGCTTCAAACCTGTTTTAACAAATATTTGGAACACTGGTCTACTGTTAAAGGAATATATTATTTCCAAAAGATTTATTGCAAATTGAAAAAACCTTAGTTTGCTAAATTCAGCTTATAAAGGCAAGCCATTACTACAATTAGTAGAATTCGCGCTGATCACTACGGCCTTAACGTAAGCTTACATCGAAAGAGTCTAATAGACGACCCTTCTTGTCCCTGCGGTTACTTCTCACAAGACATTAATCATGTCGTTTTTTCCTGCTATATCTACCATTTACTTCCCGTCTCAGAAGGCACATCTCAGATGACTTCGGCATTGATAATAGGAATATACTTGAAATATTAAGCAAGCCAACAATGACGATATGTAGGCTTTTTTAGCTTTCTCCAAAGCAAGCAAATTACACATTTAATCTCGAATTCCCCGCTGATGGGAACGTGCTGGCTCACATGCCCGCATGCTCGAGACAGCGCGCACCTCCCATCCCCCACTACCTCCCATACAGCAAGGCTTCGCCTTGTTCCCTTCCAGATTCCTCTTCCGTCCGAGTCCCTGCATGTGAAATATATGTGCATACTCGTGCGGATCCGCCTTGATCAATTCCTTCAGTGGCTCGAATGCGCGTCAAGTGGATTTGCCCCCCCTTGCTCCAAGCGGAGCATAAATATTTGCTCTGGTCGTATTGGTCAATGAATTGACCAGGAGCCAATAAAGAAAGAAGAAGAAGAAGGAGTGCAATTAGGTCCGCGGGAAGCATGGGATCACAATTTTCTCTCTCTCTTTCCGCGATGGGTATGTGCATCAGAAGCATCCTGAGGAGGCTACGAAGGAACCGCATCGCGGATAAGTACGCATTATTAATGCGTATTATTAAACGGCATGTCGCGGGATATGAGGGGAGAGATGACGTTCTTTTGTTTACATTCGCCTTTCATAATTTCAGGATTATCGTTCTACTGATTGTGGGACTCGACAATGCCGGAAAATCCATGATACTGAATCACATCAGTGGCGGTATATTTTTTTGAGAATTAAAAATAGATATAATACTAGGTGGAACGTCTTGGATAGTTTGCGCTGTATGGCATTTAATTTTTTCATACACGACAGCACTATTCTTTTTCTGTAGATTCAGATCAGACGGTACTGCCCACGATAGGATTCCGGACAGTTGCCCTAAAGCACAAATCATATTCCATCAAGATATATGACGTCGGAGGCAGCTCCCAGATCAGAGCATTGTGGCCTAAATATTACACGGATGTAAGTGACTTGTGTAGATTTTCTAAATGATTGCACGTAAATGCTACGAGGTGAATCTTAGACACGCCGCTACTATATTTGTGCTAACAACAAACAAAAGCTTTAACATTCTATGTCTCAACGTGACATCTTTTAGATACATGGTCTTATATATGTGGTGGACGCAAGTGATATTTCCCGTCTTGCCGAGAATAAAATTGTATTTAACGAATTAATCACACATGAGCATATCTCGACGAAACCAATATTGTTGTAAGGGATCTCTGAAGTTATGTCTCTGCACTTTTGCTTACGCACATCAAAATTACGAAAATCAAATTAGATCATTTGTGTGCATCAAATGATCACGGCGGTTGCGAAGCTGCGAGACATCCGGTATAGATCTCATCCAGATTTTTGTTATGTATGCATAGACTCGCCAACAAACAAGATCTGAATGGAGCTATCGATGAGCTGGATGTGGTTGAAAACCTGGACATAGAGCGTGCGGCCAATGCCATGAGATGTCCGACAAGGGTAGAAACGTGCTCCTGCATTTATGACAAGGAGCACGCCAACAGTAGTACTGTGGGTATTAAGGATGGATATAGGTAAGCCTTTATAGAATTTACGTGCACGAATGAAGAGTTTAACGCCATTACTTTCATATTGATAATTACAGAATTTACTCTCTTGCAGATGGTTACTGGATATTATAACAAAGAATTATGCTGATCTAAACAGCAGAGTCAAACAATCGCAGAATTCGCAACATAAAAGCATTCAACGTACACAGTCTGTTGCGTCAAATACATCATCGAGACGGTCTATACACTCCAATCCCTTTAAACCCATTAAAGATCTTTTAGCGGCAAAGGTGCGACAATGAATATTAATTATATACAATCGCTTTATGTTTGTTAATTTTTAGAAATGTGATCATACAGATCTCAGAATATACATTTTTTATTGTCTATCACTGATATTTTCTTCTAAAATTTCAGGATCAAGTTTTACAAAGTGAAACGTGCAATGGTACGTACCTACATTAATCAAACAAATGTAACATCCTAAATTAATATGAAATGTTTTTATAGGTACCAATGAAAGGAGAAGTGTTATAAAAGTTTTTGCAAAGAGAAATAAGACTGCTCCTCTTCCAATTGAGCAATCAACTATTGAATGTGAAAATTTTTCACGAAATCTTACACCTAATGCAGAAATTTCTGCTGAAGAGAACGGTACACAAACTGTGACTACAATATTAGATCCGTTGAATCTAAATATCAGTCATAATGAAAGTTACGTAAATATAAAACTAATCCGTCCGTATACAGCTCCAGAAAGATCGCAGCGATTATCAAATAATATGACGATAATTAACATTCCTGGTCAAGTGCTTCAATAGCAGTATCTGTAACTTTTGTATTTAACTTAAAAAAAAAAAAACCATAACTTCGTATTATGATTACGAAAAACTAAATGGCTTAAATACGAATTATATCAAGATAAAAACTGTAATTATAGTTTTTAGATAAATAATATCTGAAATATATTATTAGTTTTAATAAATCAGCTTTGCCTGGAGCTCTGTACATTTTTAATTAATATCTTTTGTAAAAAAATATTTTATATTATTAGATATTTATTTTCAAATTTAGGAAAAACGCGAAAATAATTTTAATTTTTCAAATTTGTAAATTTATAATATATATGTAATATAATAAATGGATTATCCAATTAAATGTGTTCATAAAGAAAAGTATCAGGTATCCTTGTTGCATGTACCTAGTGTGTTAAAATTATTAATGTATTACTACACACGTTACATCTTATTAATTTATTGTGTAAATTTGTATACAAGTTCGTGTATAGAAAGATATTACAAATATATACGATACAAAGCACACGAAATATCACTAAAGCTATATGTATAAAGATGCTGCAAAATTGCTTCAATACTCCGGTAACATTGTTTCTGAAAAATGCAATTTCCAAGTGGATTCATGTGGCATATGTAGAGTGGCTACTTTTAGCACACATTTATCACAACGCACAATGCAAGACATTGTACAATCTTGCAACGATATCTTATATCTTTGAGCAATTACTTTGTAACGTCATTTAGACAAAATCGCATTGCGAAATACATTTGTATGATAAACTGCATCTTACTATACGAGGAACACGAAATGAGAACACAATTCACAAAACTACCGTTGAATATAAAGATGTCTAAATATATGTCATGCATGTTGTATATGCGTACGCTAATATAGTCTTACATAGTTTAATCATAGTTATCAAATAATTGTGTAAGGCATACAAATTCCATTCTCACTATGAAAGACTTTGTATCACGTTTCGCAAAATTTCGTTACCGTTTCTCTTGCGAATACAGCAATCTCCGCCGTAACATTAATTAATCTCCGCCATATATCTGAAATCCTTATCTTGTACATATGCTTATTAATTTAGCGACACAATATCCGATGATCTTGGTATCTGTAGGCAAGGTAACGCATCTTAACAGTCTAATTACAATGCGACCTATCTCATATTTCTTTTTTCCTAATGTTTTCATAACATTTGAATATTCATTGCAATTATAATTTATGATTAAATTACAACTACTTTATCTCAGGCAGATTATAGTTATGCATTGTAAAATAAATGTTAAATATGATTTTATATGTCAGGCTATTACTTAGTGCAGAGAATATATGCACATTGCTTTTACTAATTGGTATAAAATATATGTGTGCGTGCGCGTGTATACAAATCAGTTTTTGAAAACTGATTTTATTTGCCCTCCTCTAGGTCATATAACTTTTATCTAAAACATATATGCTATGTATATGGTCGCGTACTCTTTTAGGAATGATCACTTTTAACACTTTAAATACTTCATCCTATACACACACACACACATAATTGTACAAAAACAGTCACATAATATATATCATATATATATACAGGGTGTCCCATTTTAAAGGACCCACTCAAATATCTCAGAAATACTGCGTTATATCGAAAAATGTTTCATACAAAAGTTTTTTTACTTCGACATGAGATAGTACTATCAATTTGACCTTGGATAATCATTTGATGATCACGTGAAGGTCACCTTCAATTTCTTAAATGGAACTCTCCATTTTTCATTACATATTCTTGTATTTTATCTTGAGAGCTTTCCAAAACACTATAATAAAATATGTTTTTGTCAAGTACTTTTCGAGATAATTTAAATTTTGTCATTTTTTAATACAAAATATGAAATGTCTCATAAAGTATTCACTTTTGGATGATTTTACCTTAATACTTTTGGACGTAGAATAATAAAAGGAATCGATTAATGTAAAAAAGCACGAAGAATTAGGTTTACAAATTTTATTGAATTTTTAATTGCATTGGTAAATTTTGCAAAATTCCACATCTAAAAATTAATACTATTAATCGATTCCTTTTATTATTCTACGTCCAAAAGTATTAAGGTAAAATCATTCAAAAATGAATACTTTATGAGATATTTCATATTTTGTATTAAAAAATGACAAAATTTAAATTATCTCGAAAAGTACTTGACAAAAACATATTTTATTATAGTGTTTTGGAAAGCTCTTAAGATAAGCTACAAGAATATGTAATGAAAAATGGGGAATTCCATTTAAGAAATTAAAGGTGACCTTCACGTAATCATCAAATGATTATCCAAGGTCAAATTGATAGTACTATCTTATGTCCCCCTCGAAGTAAAAAAACTTTTGTATGAAACATTTTTCAATTTAACGCAGAATTTCTGAGAGATATTTAAGTGGGTCCTTTAAAATGGGACACCCTGTATGTACACACACACACACACGCACACGCACACGCACACGCACACGCACACGCACACGCACACGCACACGCACACACACACACACACACACACACACACACACACATATCATTCATGTGTGTTGCAGACACACAGACACACAGACACACAGACACACAGACACACAGACACACAGACACACTATGACATAATAGAACATACGAATTAATTAATCTTTTTTCATATGTATCTTATATGAATTACTGATGAAAAATATGATTAAGAATTATATATATATATATATAACGTATTCTTTTGTAGTTGCTAACTCTTTTGTTTGTACTTATTATATACTTTAATTGTATGAAGAGAATGTCACAAGCACGTTGCTTTTCAAGTTTCTTTTGAATAAATTTGTTCAGATATTTTATACTTTGCTGCTTATCGTAACTATGTTAAATTGAAAAAAAAAATTGAAATGCTATTTTTTATCACAACACAAGATAATGTTGTCATATAGAAAAATATGAAAGATTCTGGCAGTTTAACGATCTTTTCCTGGTAGAGATCGGAGGAACGATAATATGAGAGCAAAAGAAGAAATAAAAAATAGTATAAAATCATTAAAAAATGCATAAAAAAAGAATTATATATATTACATATAATTATTATTATAATTATTAAATATATAATTTTATATATAATTATTATAATTATATATAATATGTTATATATAATAATTATACTGTTATAGTAATAGCGTTTTCCACTGAGAAAACTAGTGCAGAACTTGTGTCATGTTAGGTTATCTCGCATGTGGTTTCGGAGTTGATGTGTTGGTTTTCTCTTTTGGGATTTCCCTTTTCTAAGATTTTATAAGGACCAGAATACTCATCTGTAAATTTGTTAGTTTTTCTTTCTAAATATGTGAACTGACTTTTATAGTAAGATTGCATTAGTGTTGCACTAGTTTTTCCAGTGGAAAACGCTATAAGTTTTGATGCAATATGCGGTAATCATATTAGTACATTACGATGCAGAAATAAACGTGATACTTGCACCATTTGCAGCCTTGCTAAACGATATGGCCTGTAATATCGTAAATAGGTACATGAATGTGATATAATAATTTCTTTTACCCTACAAACTATACAACTCCATTTCTTGGAGATGTAAATTTTACTAAGCGTGTCAGCATAGTAGTAATGCATGGAATTTGCTTCTGTTGATGCATAGCCATGTTGTCGGGTGTATTGGACTCGAAATCCAGGGCAACGCGTTGGCATACAAATGTTAACAGAGTCAGTAAGTCATAACGAGTGCCGTTATCGCGTAATTCCATACACAATGCTTGCATAAACCACGATCCGCGACTGGTGTTTCTCCAGGAATAATAACCTATCAATTTTTTAAAATTATTTTATAAGTAATATATTTAGATCAAGCACGTTGCCTGTCCCTCAAAATATTAATTTATTATAGTTATTGGTAATTATTAAGTTTAGCTACCTCACCTCGAAAATTGATGAAATTAGGCTCATTCGACGCGTTTTTGCACAAAACGAAAGAATCTGCAAGAAAAAATTGTCGCTCTCGTCTGCGAAGCGAAATATTAATTGTTAAAATTGACGTATTTTAGGGTTAGGATACCTGTCATATCGACGCTATGTAACGAAGTGAGCATGCGCCGTGAATGCGTCGTCACAGAAAGCGCGCAACATAAGTTGCAAACCTATGTGGAAGTAGTGAGATTGAATAATAACAAACCTATGTGGAAGTAGTGATATTGAATAAAAACGCGTGGGCGAGGTGCAAGGGGAGGGCTTCTTTTTTAAAAGAAAACCTACATTCAAGCTGTTCGTTTCTACATTGTTAGTGCGGAGTTCTCTAATTATGTTATAAAATTTACGCGGGGATGCAGGGGGAGGGCGAAGCGCGTTATTATTCAATATCACTACTTCCACATAGGTTTGTTATTATTCAATCTCACTACTTCCACATAGGTTTACAACTTCAATTTTGCGCGCTTTCTGTCACGGCACATGCTCGCTACATGCATTCACGGCGCATGCTCAGTTCGCTACATAGCGTCGATAAGACAGGTATCATAACCTTAAAACAGAGCAACTTTAAGAATTAATATCTCGCTTCGCAAGCGAGAGTGACAATTTTTTCTGGCAGATTCTTTCGTTTTGGGCGAAAACGCGTCGAATGAGCTTAATTTCATCAATTTTCGAGGTGAGGTAGCTAAACTTAATAATTACCTAGTGATTTAATATTCAGATAGAGCAAATAACAATACCTGGAATGGTTGAGTAGGCAATGAGAAAGTCTGCTTGAGTGGGAATACGGAATGTTGGGACAAGTCCATCTGTTTCAGTACGCTCTTTAAGATTAATGCCCGGATCCAGTTTATCACCTTGGCAAGCTTGTATGAAGAATAGCTTAGGCTTGCCGGCGAGAGTCTGGCACTTGTCAGCAGTGAAGTAATGCCACAGAGAATCCGCTTTATAGGCAGTGTCATGAGCATAGAGTAATCCAAGTTCACCGTGACTTAATACAGCTATCACTAAGCAATCGTGCTCAGAATGATCCATTTCTGCAGCTGTGAATATAACACGTTGCTTGTTATTACATTTTCGTTGTATCCTATATGACATTTTTATATAAAATTTTGACATCTTCCTTTATGCCTTTTTGACGAACATTTCCTAAATATAAAAAGTTTCTTAAAATTCCTGCTACTCATTCATTACAAACATCTTGGATTAACGATGTCAGAAGCGAGAAACGAAATGTCTTGAAAATTATTACAACGTACACACATTAAAATAAAAATTTTTCCATAAATTAGCGTTTTGTAATCGATAGAATAAACTTGTCGAATATGCTAAAAACTCTTTTGATTTGAGTAATTAATAAATAATAAGAGTTACAGAATGCTTTTCAGTAGAGTCCTAGATATCAGAGAGGCGCCAACTCTACCCCCACCTTGCCATTTGTCGCCATCTTGAGCTGTCGCGTACTACACTAAGTGTAGTGCAGTACACTTAGTTTTAGTGGTGTATATACATACATCCATAAAAAGTGTACAGAAAAAGAATTCGTCGTAGTTAGAGTTCTAGAGAGCTTAATAGTCGCAACATGACAAAAAATAATAAATATAATTATTAATATTTAAAGGCTAGAGTCTTAAATAAAACAAGATATTTCTGGAGAGGATATTACATGCCTGTCATGGCAACCGACCAATCAGGAGGTGGAAACAAGTTGGCGCCTCTCTGATATCTAGGACTCTACTTTTCAGCAACGACCCTGTGTAACACACAGTGAGTCATTTCATCTCTCTTTAGCCCGATTCCTGTAAACGTTTTTCTCGGCAATAAGCAAATTATTTTCATATAGTTGTTGTTACGTTTTGATAATTTGGCTTGGATAGCTTAATAGAGGTGTCGAAAAGACCCAACGCATAGTAAAAATAGTAAATATTGTTGAAAAAATCTGAAAAAATTTATATATTATCTTTAAACCTTCTACTTTACGATCAAATTGTGAGAAATAGTAATAAGTAAATTAAATAAAAAAATTTTTTACAATAAACAGATAGGATTCGCCCTCTTCCTTGGTTTCAAAGTAATTAACAATTGGAATTTTTGCCTAGGTCGAATCGATCCAGGTTTACAGGAATTGGATTAACATTCAGTAAACAACAAGAACGAAATGCGGCACTGTATTACACAGTGTCGTCTGTGTACATTGCTGTAAAGCACCCACAGAATATCGCAGCACTGGGGCCATAGGGCCTGAGCAGAAGAATAGTCGTAATTTTTTTCGACAGTGTCGTGAACGTATGTCGTAGTCGTAGGTCAATGTACAAAGCGTTGGCGTAATTATAGACGGTGATGATCTACGATTCACGTCTGTTGTGATGGGATTTACGATTACGCCAACGCTTTGTACGTTGACCTACGACTACGACATACTTACATTCATGACAGAGTCAAAAAAAATTACGACTATTCTTCTGCTCAAGGCCCATTCTGTACCTAAGCGGTACAGAATTCCACAAATTACTTTAACCGAAGTTTAACTAACAATATCCAATAGGGAAATTTGTTTTATATAAAACAAACACTCTTATTGAGTATCGTTAGTTAAACTCCGGTTAAAATAATTTGTGGAATTGGCCCTTAGGGAGGGTTCTACAATAAGTTGCCAAAGTATCTGTAACATCAAATGGACGGCAATCTTAAAGAAATGATAAATGTCGTGTGGTTTGCAGCTTACCTCTTTCCAATTGTCTTACTACATCTTTGTGAGGCAAATTGTGAAAGTCGTTCACTTCAAAACCGAGATTTTTCAAGGTAAGAGTTAAATTTTCACAATCGACATTTGTACCACAGCGAGGTTTAAGATGTGGGACGGTGAAAAATTCGTGATTGAAAATGAGAGCTACACCACGCTTGGAATGATTCATGTTATAGTATGTGGCATAACGCTGGGTAGGTGCCGCTTGTATCACGTGTGCTACACTGGAAGCAGGACCTGTGCTCCTGTAAAAAAATTTCGTCTTGTTGTTCCACCAATGGTCCAATTTGAACTTTTTCATATTAAATTAATCCCTGGGGGACCCCAGGATCTGTTTGACCCGGCATGCACATTTCGTAATACTTCGATTTATATGAAGAAAAAGAGATATAACAATGAATTTTAATGAATAATTTTGTTTAAATCTTCCGAAGAAAGGTAAACAAATTTCATCATTAGTTTTTTCTTAACAGATGTTTTATAAATATGTAAAATGAAAGAGTTTGGTCTATTTGATCAGTATTTCTTATTTTCAAATAATTATACTTTTTAAAGAAATTGTGATATAAGCGCAACCAATACCATCTCAAAGTAGATGGACTTTAAGGTTTAAAATAACGTTAAAATTTTTACGATATATCACGTAGAATCTAAGATATTCAATTTTGAAGAAAAAGTTGAAAAAACACGTTTCTTTTATTTAAATTAGATATAACTTATTCTTGAAAATATTATTTTTCTTAACAAATCGAACGGTGTTATAAAAAGGAATGTTCACTTTATATTAAAAAAAAAAAAGGAAATCGTCATGTTAATTAGAAGCCAAGATATTTGGAAAGAAAACCTTGACTGGGTCAAACGGACCCACGGTGCCCTCCAGGGATTAAGAGACTACGAGAGCGAGAAAGATACATACTGATTACGTTAAGCAGAGAAAGTTGTTTTGCAACTGTTGTAAAAATCATAAATCTGATTGGCGTATGCTCTTGAGCTTGGTACAATCTAAGAGTATATACTAATGAAATTCGCGAATTTTACAACAGTTGCAAAGCAGCTTTTTCTGTTGAACGCAGCCATTGTCTGCTACTTGCTTAAAATTCATGCTTATTTGCTATATACATTTACATTATTGCATTTAATGATTATGGATGCCTGAATTTTATATTCTGTATATCCTTCCTAAAACGGCTCATTTTTTATCTAAAGCAAGCTGAGAATTACACATGATTCATGAATCGATGAAAGATAATCCGTTCAATGTGAATTATGTATGTGTAATATATAATAGCTTGCTTCAAGTAATCATCGAATCGTCGCATATGAACCGTATCAATCGAGTTTACTCCAGATTTCACATATAATAGAAATAATCTGCTTTAACAATATACAGGGTGAATTTTAATGGATGAACCAGCTTTTTACCATGAGAGCTGCGTTACCGATTCTATTATACACACATTTATATCACACTTAGGCATTTAGCACATAAACGGTCATTATAAATATGTGTATATAGTAGAGTCATCGGTAATCTTAGCTCTCATGGTAAAAAGCTGATTCATCTATTAAAACTCACCCTGTATTCCTTTGTTACATATTAATATAGAATTTAATTATCGGATACAGAGATATCCCATCTCTCTGTTTAGTTAATAGTTAATTATTGTGAAATTTTGGAGTATATAGATATACACGGACATTTGCGACGCGTCGCAATTTGTGTGGTAACGCGAACATATGCGCGTGCCTGACGACGCAAGTTGAAGAAAATAAATATGAGTGGCGGTGGGAGACGAAACACGAAAGCCTGTATACCTGCCAAATGATCCGAATGCATCGCCAACATCGTTGCATTGCATCCCATTGTTCATGCTGCTGCTATTATCAGTGGAACACATGGTGTTGAATTTCGCGTATAATGGCCCTCAAGAAAAAGTCTTCTTCTTCTTTCTATTAATGGCACCCGGTTTCTAGTCGGAACACGATACGGCTATATACAAAATCAAATTGGTTAAACAAAATTGGTTAGTTGCATCAGCAATCTTTAAAAATTTTCCTTCGCAGCGAAACACGTCCGAACACGTTCGCTACCAGTGCTGGGCTGCCTGGACTTTCCAGTTTCCAGTGTTTCCACAAGAAAGAGTCTACTTCTCTCACTGCGCAGTTTCTGCAATCGTCGTGTCTAAAGCATAGCGTTGGGGCCATAGACCATGAAGTAGTATAAGGAGATGTAACTCCGTAGATTAAAAATGGTCACGAAAAATGTTCCGCGTAGGGGTAAGTTCGCTGAACGGAATAGCTTGCAACATTTCGTCGCCATCTTGAAATTGTAAATGACAGCTGTTGAGACCATGAAGTAGTATAAGGAGACTTAACTAGATAGTGCAGAGAGGAAGAAAATGGTCACGAAAAATGTTCCGCGTAGGAGTAGGTCCGCTGAATGGAATAGCTTGCAACATTTCGTCGCCATCTTTTCAACAATAAGTTAGACCGAGAGAAAGAGTATATTTGTTTCATTCTAACTTATTGCACTTGCACTTGCTTGCACTAGTTCAAAAGTGCAACGAAAACGAACTGGCTGCTTAGGTTTTATATATGCAGTGTGTTAATCCTTTGATTTGTAAGTATTTCTAAGAAAAGTAAAGTATTTAAAGTATTTTTAAAATTTAAAGTATTTAAAAAATTTTTAAATGTTTATAAAATATTAAGTGCATGTGCAATAAGTTAGAATGAAACAAATATACTCTTTCTCTCGTTCTAACTTATTGCTGAAAAGATGGCGACGAAATGTTACAAGCTATTCCATTCAGCGGACCTACTCCTACGCGGAACATTTTTCGTGACCATCTTCTTCCTCTCTGCACTATCTAGTTAAGTCTCCTTATACTACTTCATGCCATAGACATATGAATAGATAGACAGAGCTTTCTGAGAGGGGCATCTGAAATTTGCGGTAAGGGGAGAGTACATGAACTTCGGCTTATTCCGTCAGTGTTCGATTATGTTCGCCAACAATCTTACAACATATATGTCTAGACCTGTTCTTTTTCGCTGCACTAGTGCAATAAGTTGAAATGAAACAAACATATTTTCTCTCGTTCTAACTTAAAGGTACCTTTTCACGCTGACGCTCGACGCTCGTTTTCAGCGTCAAAAGACGTCACGTGACAAAAAATAAATATACCGATTCGTCATTTTTGGTCACGTGACGTTTTTTGACGCTGAAAATGAGCGTCGAGCGTCAGCGTGAAAAGTATTTTAAGGTACGTTAACGTTCAGCGTCAAAAGACGTCACGTGACAAAAAATAAATATACCGATTCGTCATTTTTGGTCACGTGACGTTTTTTGACGCTGAAAATGAGCGTCGAGCGTCAGCGTGAAAAGGTACCTTTATAGTCATACTATACGAGCAAAACCGAACATTATCGAGCGTAGTCGAATTCGACCGAAGTTCATAGACTATCCCTTCACTGCGAATCTCAAGCCCCCTCTCGCCCTAATCGGTAGTTAATGCTCTGTCCACGGTCTAGATATCAGGTCTGGAAAGAACCCTCAATTTTAGTGGTGGGGGGAGACCCGCTTACGGACACAGCTTTTCAATCTTGGCTTCGCCACTAGGTGGCGCAGTTGTTGAGGGATGTTGCGAAACATTCTCATAACACATAACATAATCAAAGTTAAATTAAAATTACAAAAAAAATTAGAGTGATTGTTATTCGAAAAAAGTCCAGTGTTTCGTGTGCACGAGGTCGTCATGGGATCGCGTAGCGGGTATACGCGTGTCGCCGCGGATTCGCACGCTCGACGGATACGTTGTTGAGACGCGCTGCCTTCTTAATGTAGCTGGCACCTGATCTCTGTCGAGATTCAAGTCGAGCCAAAAGAGACGCGCTGTCGAGTGCGAACAAGACGCGGATCATCAACGAAGCCCCGGCACGTGCCGGTGCTGTTTTCTCGAACCTACGAGCCGGTGAAAACCTAACCTTCAAAGGCAATTGCGAACGGACGGCTCTCTGGTTGTAAACCATGACTAAGCCGTGTGCGGTACCTACGTGTAAAACGGGATATAAATCCATTAAAAAAAGGTACTCTGTTTTTAGAGTGCCAAAAAATATTGAACATTTTAAAAAATGGCTAGAAGTGATTCCTGGTTTAAAACAGTCACAATATGTGTGTGAGAAACACTTTGAGGAACAATATATTCAACGGCAATTGATAAAACGTGATCCTAATGGTCAAATAATCTATAAAGTAAGTATTCATTTCCTTAATTTATGCAGAATGTATGCTTAATATATGAAATAACTTTTTTGTTTTATTTTATTTTGTATTTTGCATCGTCTATTCCTGTATTTAAGTGAAATATCTCTTTGATCTTTGATTTCAGAGTTCCTATGTTCATCCAAGATTATGTGACACTGCCATTCCAATAATATTTAATAACAATGAAGGGGAATGTTCTATTAGCAAATATGTAAATCAACCGATAAATAATAATTTGCTGGAGTTGAACAAAAATGAGAATTTTTCATCGCCAAAATTTATTGGACAAGATATTTCATCCAATGATTCCATCGAATGTGAAGTGCTCCCACCAACAGGAACGACCAACTCTGTTTCAACTTGTGAAGTTATCACGTCAACTTTCAAGGATTATACAGAGGAACACTCCATTTCTGCAGTGAGCGAAAATAAATTTGATGTTTTGGATATTTTAATGAAAGATCATGTCAGTAATGTATCCACAAATATAAATAATAATATAATGAATACGATCAGTGTTCCAAAATTGTGGAGTATCACAGAGTTAACTATACAAGAACAACAGAGAATACTCTTATCACACTTTGTGATTAGACAAGTAGATGGCATAGAAATTCCTGTCGTACAAAAAAGTGTTATGATTGATACTGACAGCAAGCTTAGTTATTTTGTCTATGGACGTATTGTTGATCCACAAAGTTGCAATCTCACTCCTATTTTACAAAATTATGTCCAACTTCCGCAGATATTAGAAATGTTTAAAAATATGAACATTTGTAGTGGTTTAGATGCTATAAACATTTATTATTTGATAATTAATAATGTATATAAAGACAATATTGAACAGTGGCGGGACAACAAGTGTACGATGATTTCAAAACGGAAAAAGTGCAACTACTGTACAAAAATGCGATTACAAATAATGCAGAAAGAAAGAAAATCAAAAAAGAAATTATTACTTCATCGCATATACATCCAATTCTTAATCCTCTAGATCAAAAGAAACTTATAGCTCTGCAAAAAAAAACTACGTGAAAGACACGCAAAAAATAAAGCCAAAAATCGTGTACAATTATTATTAAAATCTTTGAAATCAAAAACAAATGAAGTCGCTGCTATTCGTGCTGAAACGCTTGAGCAGAAATGCTCGGAATTGAACATTCCAGCTGCTCAACATATCGTGCTGAAAGAAATTATCTCGTCTGCATCGACAACTAAAAAACATCGTTATTCAGATGAATGGATTATGCTATCTTATGATAAACATAAGATCACCAGGATACTACGAATTCCTTCGAAAGAACAATGTTTTGCCATTACTTTGTAGGAAAACGATTCGTAATTACCTTTCTCTTATCGATATAAAATGCGGCTTTGACGAGAATTATCGCCAATTACTTAAGAAATACTTCGATACTAAAACTTCTTTGCAACGATATGGCGTAATTTTACTGGATGAAATAAATTTGAGGAAATCCGTTACAGTTTGTTCCAAGAATTTGACTTACATTGGTTTAACGGATTTTGGTGAAGACGGACCGCAATCTATAGACATTAAAGATCTAGCAACACATGGTCTGGTTTTCATGTTTCAGCCCCTTACAAGCTCATTTACTCAAGCAATTGCTGTATTTGCATCAAGAAATCCAGTAAAGGGCGAAGAATTAGCAAAGTTGGTGATTAAAGCTATTGCTTACTTAGAATCAAGTGGGGCGATGATTCATGGCATAATAGCTGACGGTGCGACAACAAATGCAAAAATGCATTCTCTGCTGGGTGTTTCAGGAGCAATGGAGAACACGAAAACGTGGTTCATCCATTCTACGGATGATAACCGAAAAATATTTATTTTTTCTGATACACCCCACGTCATAAAAAATATTCGCAACAGACTCCATAATAAAGGAAAATTGCGGGTGAGTTAGTTAAAGAATATGAACTACTTTCACGCTACGAAAAATAGTAAGTAAAAATAAATTGATATTCAAGCAGATAAAAGCATCCGATGAATTTATATCTTGGAAATATTTTAAAATACTATTTGAACTCGACAACACACATCCAGGAAATTTGAAGGTTTGCCCTAAAATTACGAAAAGACATATAATATTGGATAACCCTTCAAAAATGCGTGTTTGACTCGCAACCCAGGTATTTTCTTTAACTCGAAAAGCTGGTTATATCATGTTTTATTTTTCTTTACAAGTTCTCACACTCTTTATTTTTAATGTTCAGATTTTTAGCAATTCTGTTGCACAAGGTTTATCATTTTATTTGTCTAAAAGTGAAGCTCTTGCTGGATGTGAACAAACCATTTATTTTTGCACTCGAGTAAATGCAATGTTTGATGCGTTGAACCGCAATTCTCCCAATGAAGGACTCACCCCAGAGTCAAAAGACTTTCAGATAAACAATTGAGAATTATATTAGTTAATTATGAATAGTTTCCAGTAAAGATTAATGTTTTTAACGATATAATTTTCTGTTTCCTTTTATTTAATTCTTATTTTCAATCTTTATTTTCAGATATTGGAAGAATCTCTCCAATGGTTAAATGAGTGGGAATCTGCACTGAAAAAAGGTGAAATAACAGCAGATGAATTTTTGACCACTGAGACATCACGAGCATTAAGGATATCTCTACAATCAACAATGGATTTGTGTCGCTATCTTATTGAAAAATTTGGTTTCCAATATTTACTGACGAGAAAAGTAAACCAAGACAATTTGGAGGTAAACCAAAATAATTAATTTCAGATTTGCTACTTATGTTGATATACATACATTGTTTGTTTCAGAAATTTTTTGGCACTATTCGTCAAGCTGCGGGATGCAACGATCATCCTAATTGTCCTACATTCTTACAGCTATACAAATTATTATCGATATATAATATAATTAAACCTCCAAAGTATGGAAACTGTTGCGTTACTGAACAGCAATCTCCACAGATTTTGATTTCAATAAAAAATCTACGGTCAAAAGTCTGAAGCAAAAAGTGCTAAATATCGACGAGAAATTCAGCAGAAATTAGATGACGCTTTACAGAAGCATGATTGGGAAGCGGATGAAATAATTGAATATCATTCTGAGCATGATAATACCCTTACACCGGCGCTTGATTGTATCATTTATTATGTGACAGGTTTAGCTTCTTTTTAATTTTTCTTTAAAAATGCTTCACTGCTTAACAATATGTAAGTAGCAGCTTATTACACTAACAATTATTTTAAACTATTTGCAACATTGTATTCACTTCTTTTTTCAGAATAGTTGTATAGAATCAGTTGTATAGAAAATATGGTAACATGAAAATCT
The DNA here is from genome assembly GCA_928718305.1 of Tetramorium bicarinatum. NCBI lineage: Eukaryota > Metazoa > Arthropoda > Insecta > Hymenoptera > Formicidae > Tetramorium > Tetramorium bicarinatum. The sequence goes on from OV788322.1 coordinate 17,516,401, forward strand.
CTCTCTCTCTCTCTCTCTCTCTCTCTCTCTCTCTCTCTCTCATGCACGCACGCATGTATGCATCCTTGCAGTGACTTACTTGGTATATCATTGTGTCTTGAATGTATTGATAGCATGCATTATTTCTTACGCATTGACAAACAATTGGGCTTAAAGAGTGATATTATGGCTTTTGCAATTATAATTGTAGCATTTTCAAAATTGAATTGTGAAACACATGTACATGATTTTCCAGGTTACTTGTGCAAGCAAATTCTAAAACGATATAACTCATGCATGATTTGCATATAAGCTTTGAAGTCTCATTCATCTTCAACGGTTTCAATTTCGTACTTAGTCTCATTAAAATCACGTGGTGGTTTAATCCATGCAAACTTAAGATTTTTTCATCTTATTCAGCACGTTGAAGGATGCTTTACAAAATACGCTTCTCGTAAAGATGTTTTCGATTGCACGTTAGAAGAAGTGTTTTCATCATATGATTTTACTTTTCCCTGCACAGAACATGCTTCCGATATTTTATCATATTCAATAATATATTATATTCGTTTAAGAATGAGGCAATATACTCATTGTGAAAATTTAAAAATGACGAAAAAGTTCGTTGTACAAAAAAAATTGTCAAAATTGACAAATCAATAAATTTATAAGTTTTAAATAAAAATTATTTTATTTTACTTGTTTCTACCTCTATTGCTCCTCTCCCGTTCAGTTGTTAATCATTGAGATTGAGATTAAGATTAAAATTGCAATATTAATTTTTGGACAATTGTTTTTTAAGAAAACAAGCATTAAAGATAAATTCGAATAGCATGCATTTCTAATTTTTAATTCCTTAAATGATTTTTTAATAACTTAAAAGAACCTGCACAAGGATTGATCCTAACATATTACAGGTATGAACCTCTAAAAAATTTACTCAAATTTATTCCTTTTTTTCATTACATTCTGACTAAGAAATAATTAATTTAATTCTGTTTCTTAAACCAGACAACGGTCCAAAAATATGATTTTTTATTTACTTTTTTCTAAATTTTAATGTAAAAAAAATTATTTCAAGGATTATTATGACGTATGCGCTACGTGTAATAAAAGAATACGAAAGTAAGTCAAATGAAAGAGTTATATATATTGTCATCTCTGTCTCACACAACTATTGTCATCTCTGTCTCACGGTACATCCCTCTACTGTTGCGCAACCTGGTGGTTGAACATCAGAGTTAAAAGCGGAATAGGGAATTGTAAAATAAGAATGTTTAACGGTATTTATTGATTGAAATGCTTGTATTCAATAAATAAACTGAAAAGATAAGCAACCTAATATAAATTGTCATAAATTAAGTCCACACACGTTTAATAAAGGAATATAAATATCTAGTTATCACCATATTGTCCCGCTTTTCCGCCCAAATTGTGCTTCATGTAATATAAGGAGAAATAAACTTGCGGAACGAGTGCGTCAAATGTTCTGTTCTTTTTTTCTGTACTGTTGCACTCAGATACGTTATGCATTTTTATAATATATTCTATCGATTTCAAATCTCGATGCCAATTGAAGAAAAAGTTATTTTATACACTTACTGTATTTTATTATTTTAGAAGTAGCAGTATATCATGGATCCAAATATTATATTAATGGTTATTATGAAGTTTCTCATGGAAGCAAGAGATGAACTGATGAGGTATGCAGAGATATTGAAAAATTATTTTAATGTATTATTTGTACTTGCGTTACAAGAAGTTGTAACACAAAATGAATCGTAGAATATAGATACGACCCATTTTTATTGAAAAAAGAAGACTAAGGCTGCGTTCCTATTATACGCGTCGCACGTCCCGTCACGACGCCGCGTCATGGGTTATCCAATCAAACGTCTAGCAAACAGACTGTCGCGTCGTGCAAGATTTCGCGTCGGAAATGACGTCATAAAATGAAACGTTTTGATTGGATAACCCATAACGCGGCGTCGCGTCATGGGTCGGGGCGATACGGGTTTTGGAACACGTCCAAAACGCGTGCAATTTCTAAGCATTCCGTGTATCATGACTTGGCCGGATTGAGTCTTATGAGATCAGGAGCCATTAAATTAAAGAAGAAAAAAGTGTATCATGACTCACGATACACGAATGCTTAGAAATCGCATGCGTTTCGGATGTGTTCCAAAACCTGTCAATTTTACGATGTCCAGGCATTAATGACCTCGTCTGTACCTTGGCACACACACACAAAACACGCACAAAGTCTGCTGTTCCGCTCAAATGGGACGGAAAGAAATGACGGAAAGGCAAAATCTAGTTACTTCTTTCCGCGTTTCCGCGCTCCATGTAATAGCACCCTGTATTTTTTGAAAAAATGAAAATGTGAAAAGTGAGCAGATTTACTAGGATATTTGTAATTTCATTGGTCAACATCTAGTAAATTTGCTCACTTTTCACATTTTCACTGTTTCAAAAGATACAGAATCGATCACCAGATCTACAATAGGGCTGCATATGGAAACGTCACTCGAGTGCCTCCGTGTATCATGTTATCTTTGTGTTCACCAAGGGTGCGTTCCATTTAACGCTCGCAACGCTCGTGGAATCATTTCATCCTTGTTGTTCAACAAAAATTAAACAAGGACCAACGATGTTCGCGAGCATTGCGTGCGTTAAGCCTCTCCAGGTAGCAAAATGTTATCAAAAAGATGTCAAAAAGACAACCAAAAAAAGATTCGGATGACTTTTTTGTTGGCTAAAAAGTTGCTTTTTTGTATTACAAATCGTATCACTAATGTCCGCCTGATTGATAACTTATTAGTGTCTAAATGCTATAAGATAACTTATACGATTACCAAATTGTCGACATATGATTAACTTTTATCAGCTGTCAATACGTTAACGTAAATAGTTATCTAATGGCTACAGCAGAAGATATCCTTTTTAAAACCAAAAACAGTAACAATCATTAAACAGATGTCTTATAGATATCCAAAAAAGACAACTAAACGACAACAATCAATAATATCTAAAAGATGCCTTATTTATAGGATATATAGGATAGGATATAGGCAAATGATGAAAGAGCAGTTTTATCTGAAATACGGATGTACATAATATAGAATTAATTGTTATCTAAAATTGTCAGTACTAACAATCAATTATATTAAATTATAAAATTACAACTATTAAATTATTATATATACATATATATATATATATAATCTTTATATATATATATATATATATATATATATATATATACCCAGATAACCAAATGTTTGCATGATGGCCGCATAATGCATGCATGCGTGAAATGGTATGCTGTCATGTGATGTCCATGTACAGCCGCACCTAACGAGCACAGTACCGACATATTGTGCTTAACAGATGATGCAGGCAGCATGTCAGCATTTTGCATGTCAAAATGTTGGCATTGTGCATGCATATAAATTTTTGCAAATTTGAAAATTTGCACTTTTATTTATAATAAAATATTGTAAATAAAAACATCATCTTAATTTTATAAAAAATATTTTTATTTGCTAATTATAAGTTTCATCATATTTTTATTTAACAAAGTCCATAAAATATCAAACAAAAGTAACATTATATCTTCATTAATCTCAAAATTATACATTAATTAATTTAAAAATATTCCATTATTTATATTAAATTTATTATATATTTATATATAATATATATTATAAATTCATTATATTTTTAGAAAATAAAAATGGAAATATACTATTTAAATTTAAAAAATTATTTTGAGAGATAAAGAAAAGATGTACGTAAATTATCATCGTATAAACAATATGCGCGTGTTCGAAATATCGATGATTCGCAGACGCAACTACATACTAAACTACATATACTAAATTTTAAAGATATATAATAATTTTAGAAAGTTATCTTTGTGTTAGAAATAAAGAGATAAAATATTTAATTTAAATAATTAATATAATCTTCATTATAAACCTCTGGATTATAATCCAGTGACTGTTCAATTATATCCGACTGTTCAGTCATATCTGATAAATTTGTACAGTCACCTTGATCATCATCTTCCTGTCTTCGAGCATCGTCGAAATTAATAAACTGTCCATCGTTTTGTTTTCTATTTGAGCTTCTTACTCTTTTCATAAGAGGTTCTCTAGGTTTATTATTTTCTGAAGATTCTGGTTCTGAAGATCTTGGTTGTTTCTGTTGTCGGCGAAAACGCTCTTTCGTACTTTTCAAAGCTTTTATCATCGCATCCTCAAATTCATCACGTCGTGGCTTAGGAAAATTTAAATTATTGCTAATAGTGTCTAAAAATAACATTCGTTTGTTATTAATATTGTGAAATGTTTTTCTGTAAATTATATACATTTTATTTTTTTTTTTACCTTCACAAGCGTGTGCAAAGCGCGTTGTTTTTAAAGCTTTCAAATCTTTTGTACCATGCCAAGTCACTTCCAATGAAGTTTTTTCAACATTATCAAAAGCACATTTGAAATATAATGCAGCACAATCTATAGGATTTAATCCACTTAAATAAATGAAGTAATCAACCTGAAATAAAATTTAAAAAATATAAAGATATTTTTTGTTTAACGGCAAATATAATTTGACATGCGCAAAGACATAAGAAATTTTACATTTTAAAAAGAAAACCCATGTTCAAGCTTTTGATACATGCACTGAAATAATAAATTTTATAAATTCTTTTATTGATACAAAACCATGACTATAAAAACATTAATTTGTTTTTATTTGCTGTTTTAAAAAAGTAAAGTACAAGTATAAATCTTGAAATTGATATATTTATAAATAAAAAGCACATGATATAAATATCTGCTTTACGTGGATATTTTGTTCCGTTCAGAACATATTATAGTAATGTAATTTTTTTATAAAACAATAATAAAGAACTAACTGATATTAACCTTTTGAAAATCACTGAAAAGATTTAAATAAAAAATGTAAATATTAAAAATTAAAACATAGAAAATTAATGTGACAAAATCCAGTTTTTGCTTTAGATTATTTTAGAATCAAAGACCATTAATAATCAAGTAGACATGCAGTAATTAGTTTAGAAAGTTTAGAAAGTAATTAGTTTTATGAAAAAAATTGATCAGGATGATATAGTGCAAAGCTATACAGATATAGTGCATAGTGCCTAGTGAAAGCTATACACATTAAATAACGCAACATTAATCAGTATCTTACGAATATACAGGGGAGAGCCATGTGAAGTTTTATAAATAAAAATTCCTTTATGTTGACAATTTTTGAGATCTTTGAATTTTCTGGAACAAAGTCTTATGCACCAACATTATTATAAAAAACAACATAAAATTATATTAAGTAATACAAATTCCTTTTTTATAGAAAAAACTTATTCTTAACTTATTCTTAACGTAAATAACTTATTCTTAACATAAATAAAATTAATCATTAACTTAAATACTTACAACTTCGTCATAGATTTCATCACTTGCGTTATCAAATTGCATTAAACTTTCTATAGATTTGAAAGGAAAACATTTTGGTATTGATTGAACACGTCTACTTTTTATTTTTGTTAACCGCACCAACATCGAGTGGTTTTCACTAAAAATATAAGTAAATGTAATATAGAAAGTAATTTTTGAAACATACTTAAGAGCTTAAGAGAAAAACTCTTCATAAAATAATACCTTTCTGTCTTTTCGATTTTCTCCAAACGTTTATTTAATTCTCTATAAAAATTTACGCATTTAGTTAAAAAAATTTATCTTTTAAGAATTGTTTTAAATTTGAACTATATTTATATTGAATTATTTATAAATAAATAATATTATTATATAGCAGTAAAATAAAAATAATAATCGCGATAAGAAAATAAAATAATAGAAAAAAATATTAATTTCATAATATTTTCTAAAATATCAATATATATTCATATGCTGATCAATGTATATTCAGATGCTGATTATCTAAAATTTCTGTTTGTAGCTTACAAATATTTAAAATTATATATTTGTCAAAATCAAGCTTGTTACATACTTATTATACTCATATCTCTTATATGTTATAAATGTATTATACACCATACGCGTGTGCGCACGCACACACATTTTTTTATACTATACTTACTGAAATACTTCTTGAAAAACATTTAGAATATCTTCGGTCACGTTGCTTGTATTCAAAGGATATTCACAGTCATTGGTTTTGGTAATTGATTTGTTGCTTGTCTTCTTGTTTGTTTCTAAAGGTTTTATTTGAAAACCTTTATTTTTCGGGATCAAAATTTGATTTTTATTTGAAGTATATTCTTTCAGTTGAAAAGTTCTGTTACTTGCCTTCTCGCCTTGCTCATATTGAGATGTTAGTGTCACACATTCCTACAATAAAATTATATTAATAAAGCATATTATTAACATATAAGCATAATGTTATGAAATATTTATTATTGTTGAATAAAATAATTATGTATATATAATAAATATATAAATAATTATATACAATAAATTTAAAACTTTTTTACCTGTGATGACTGGTTTCTTAAATCTTTAGCTAGTGACGTAGTTGATGATTGATGACGGAGTTCGTCAGAATTTGTCGCAATGAGATCATCTGTATATTTTGATTTGTTTATTTTACTTAAAGTTCGTTTTGGATTATTATTCGTATAATTTCTTTTACTTTCCGTTAATGGTTTTTTAATATGAGATGAAATTAAAGGTTGTGACAATGTAACAGTGCTCTGACATGATGATGCATTTTCTAAATCGGCAATCAAATTTTGCATACTCTCTTTAGCACTAAGAGTACCTATAAGACGGTGATTTTTTTTATTCATCTTGAACAATCTGTAAAAACCAAATTAAAGAAAAAAATTATAGCCTGTGAAAAACAAATTAAAGAAAAAGAATAATTATATTAATATTAATTAAAAGAAGATAAAATTTTGATAACAACATAATCATTAGAATTAGTAGTATTTATTATATCACAAAGCGGAATTTTGAAACATTTCCCAGCAATTTGATTGAAACTAATTATTATTAACTCATCAGAAAGTGAGGAACAATGAAAAATTCCTACATCAGAAGATTCCACCAGAGTATAAAAGAAATTTTCAATTTTATGAAAACATTTTACTACAAGATAATATTTATTATCATAACCAATAATATTTTGAAGAATGCAAACACTAGAATCTTTAAGAAGTATCGTATCATCCCTTCCATTCAATGATAAAATAAACTGTCTACAAAGTAAATTTCGATATTGAGAATAATGACAGAAATCAATTTCAGGTATAGGTCCATGTTTATGTAAACCTGAAACTTGAATGAAATCTTCAGTTGAAACAACAAATTTTTCCTGTACATTTTTTTGCTCTTGACGTCTATTTGCTATTTGCTGCAAATGTTGATTTGGCTTTCTGCAAATTTTTCTGAAATAATTCATATTATTTTCGAATGGGAAAGCTGAAAACGAATCCAAGGAACCAAAATTTCTTACGTCATTAGCTAAGTGTAGAAGACCATGAACATTATATGAAAGAAATTCTATACCGTAATGATCAGGAACTCTTTGAACAAAAATTTTTAACATTAATTCTGCTTTATTAACAGCTACCGTATTTCTACAAGAAACGACGTCTATTAAAATACGAATCGCAGAATGTAACAATAAAAAGTGTAAATACATAGCTTCATTAATAAGCCCACAAAAAATTACAGGACCAGTATATAGTAAAATCTGACGATGTTCCGTAGCCTTAAAAGTACGATGCTTTGCTGCATTAATTGGCTTTCTAGCAAATTCTTTTGGACAAAATTTCTTGACAATCTCTAATCGAGCAGAAAGAGTTTTTATCGAAGTAGATGATAGTTTTGCAGAAGAAGCATATTTCCCATCAACGATAGCTAAGAATATTTTTTCCACAACACCGAGGCAAACTAAATGCATATAATCGAAAACGGTTTGATTAACTAAATCTATAGAAAGACGTGCAATACTACATGTGCCTTCAGTATGATGTTCTCCGTCTAAACATGTTACGTATTCTTCATTTGTTTGTAATTTATGATCAACACCGCTAAACATCATAACCCCTGGACGAATATATGTTCCTGTAAGCCAACATTTAGAACATGGAGCTTGAGACTTATGACCCTGATGTCCTAATACAAAAGCACGAGCTACTGCATCTGCAATAAAGCAACGGAGTTTAAAAGTTAATTTTTTCCCATTGAAAATAATACCACCATTTTTAACTTGGAGTACGTCATTGATAAATGGTTTTAAAAATTCTGTAGCACTTGTTGGCTTCGAAGATCCTTTCCAAACCCCTACGATTTCCGGTTTGCTCTGAAAGATATTGGCAATTCTAATCTGTATAGGATATAACTGAATATTACTTGCACTATCTAAAGAAGCACCATCTATATGAAAATCTATTTCTAAACTATTGGGGATCATATTTAAAGAAGTAGTTTGAAGAATAGATTTAACACCTTCTTCGAAACCTAAATGAAGATATTGTCCTCCAGCAATAACATCAATATGACACAACGTACGAGGAGTATTCATAATCGTTCTTGGATCGCTGGGAAGCGATCCAAGCTTTGAGAAACAAGAATGAGTCCATAGCAATTTTAAAATCTCTTTAGCTTGGACATGATTAATGTCTGTTTTCACAAATACTGACGCAAGCTGTTTTTCAAAATTTTCCTTTCTACATACTAAACCATTTTCAATCTCTTCAGATTTATTATTATTATTATTTTTGATTGCCAAATCAACAGTGTTACTCAAATTATCGCACTCTATACCGTTAATTATATTATTCGAAGAAGGAGTATGAAAACATTCTACGTTTTGAGTATCTTGCATAGTACACGAACTGGTTGAATCATTTATTTCAAGAACATGCTCTCTTTCATTAGATTCTGAAGGCATTTCAGCTACATTTATCATTTCTTTACGTGAAATGAGAACAGTACGAGTTATCTTTCGTCTATATGCATTTGATGCATTATGAATAATTTTACGAGAGCGTATTTTCTGTAATTTATACATTATTGCAAATTAAAAAACACTACAAAATTAAAAAGCTATAAAAGAATATTATAAATAAAATGATAATCAAATTTCTGTGTTGAGGTTATGTGAAATTTATATGCTTATAATATGATATAAATAGTCATTATAAAAATATATAATAAGTATAATACAAGTTTGACTGTATTAATTTTATAAAAACAGATAAAATATATACTGCCCTTTTTAGTTAAAATTGGAGAAAAAAGAGAACCTTATTGAAAAGTCTCCTCGATGCTGAAATTCGTTGGACTGCACGTATCATTCGCATGATAGCCTGTACTTGCATTGTGCTTTCAGAACACTTATCATTTACCGTGATACTACTGTGTTAACATTGCCTGCTTTATCGATATAAAGTAGTACAGTGACAGCATCGTGTCTGCATAACATGCAGCGCACAACATGCGCTATCGTGCTTACGGAAGCGCCTATGCGCCACATCGTTGGTACCCCGTGCTATAGGACATGCGCATGGTTTTTCATGCCAAGAACGGCACTGTGTATTCCATTCCTTGAAGAACGGAACCCTGGGTGCCGTTTCTCTCCGTCGATAACACGTGGTTATAACAATAAGGTAAAAATTGTTTGATTGTATTTTGAGCAGATCTTTACATTTTTTGATGGTTAAATTTGTTAATCTAACGAAGATCTGGAAATTTTTAAGGTCAATAATTGAATGAAATACAAAGTTTTTAAGGTTAAGGTTAACTTATCAAAACGAAATTGTACACAATATAGTCCTTTCTTTTTTGTATTTTAACGTATTAGAAAAAGTTATATAGAAAATTCTGTAATTTAAATATCAACTTGATTATAATTTGCTTATTTTTCTTTGTATAGATGGATTCTGTGCAATCAAGGAAAATTAAAATCAGATACGGAGAGCGCAGCATGAATGTTTTCGTAACAAATAATACGTTGAAAAAAAGCGTTTTGAAAGACTATTTTCCCGAGGGTGGTACTTTGACGTACCAAATAGATGGAGAAACATATTTATTAGATACGGATGCTCAATTATTTTATTCATCTATAAAAACACAAAAGAAAATAGACAATTAGCTTTCTTGTACAAATGTACAACTAAAATATATAAAATATATAACTAAAATATTAAATTACAGAATTTTCTATATAACTTTTTCTAATACGTTAAAATACAAAAAAGAAAGGACTATATTGTGTACAATTTCGTTTTGATAAGTTAACCTTAACCTTAAAAACTTTGTATTTCATTCAATTATTGACCTTAAAAATTTCCAGATCTTCGTTAGATTAACAAATTTAACCATCAAAAAATGTAAAGATCTGCTCAAAATACAATCAAACAATTTTTACCTTATTGTTATAACCACGTGTTATCGACGGAGAGGAACGGCACCCAGGGTTCCGTTCTTCAAGGAATGGAATACACAGTGCCGTTCTTGGCATGAAAAACCATGCGCATGTCCTATAGCACGGGGTACCAACGATGTGGCGCATAGGCGCTTCCGTACGTGCTAGCACTTTTGGCTATCGGGGTATATATAAAGATTATAATACTCAACTATATGTATATATACAGGGTGTCCGAAAAATCGCCTAGTCCACTTTGGGAGGTGATTCGAGACCCAAAAACAAGCAAAAAAGTTCATACAAATACATATGTATACGGTAAATATGCAGTATAACGCTCTCCCCTCCGATTTTCATAAATCTTTGTTAATTTATATATTTTCATGCGTAGAATCTTTCCTGAGAAGGAAAATCGTCGCTCAAGTCCTACTTTTTTTCTATTTAATTTTAAAGTTTTTCGATGTCGGTAAGTAAGAACCTGATAAATTTATGGCTGTAAGGATACTACGCATACGCTGCGGCTCATTAACAGAGAAAACTAAAAGATTATCTTCACAGAATTGCCGTGAAATATAAAGTTACAATATATAAATTGCAATCTGACAATATATAAGAGTTTGCGCAGTAAATATGACAACATTAAAGATCATCCACAGTAAAGGTACCTTTTCATGTATCGCTCATCGCTCATTTTCGGCGATGTAATGACGTCACGTAATCGCTAGCGACATGATTTTGTAGTTGGATTTTTCTAACTACAAGCGATATTAACAAGTGTGAAAGACAACTTTGAAATTTATAACTGAAATGGATAATCAAAGTGTAAGTAATTTTATAATATTAAACAAATATGATAATAATATTTTATAATTATTTTATATGTAATGAAAATGTAAATATAAATCTATTGATATAGGTTATGTCAAAAATATAACAATCTTTTGTATATCAGCAAGAAAGTATTGAATTAAATTAAATATTTTTTGTAGACTGAGTATGTTTACACATACGAAATGTGTGAAATTATATGTGATAAAGATGAAGTATCAACACATCAATGTCTTGAAGGATATTCCAATTATACTATAACGGATTAGAATTTGTATTTTTATCCTGTTTTAGGTAGAATGTTAATATTCATAAATTTTATTTAAGTTAATTATAAAATAAAAATATTTTTTTAAATTAGTTAATTACAAAAATATAAAATTTGCCTTGTATTTTTAGATGATGGAGTAACTATTATAAGAAAAAGTTTAATACAAGGAACTGAAGCAATAGCATCTGTATCTTTCCACAATAATATAGGTAAGATTAATATTATATAAAAATGTTAAAACACTAAAAATCATTTATTATATTTATATTGCATAATATATATGTTATTTTTTATTTCAGAAAATATTCAGCCCATTAATAATAGTTTATCGCATCAGAAGAACGCAAAAGAAAAATTATCATCTGAAGAAGAGGAAATATTATTATTAGAAGTTCAGTGCAGAGAACCATTATGGAACTTTAAATTACCGCTTGTTCAAAGAAATAGCAAGATTACAAAAGCTTTGTGAGAAGAGGTTTCTAAGGCTTTGAATGGTAATGTACATGTCTATTTTTATAGTAAAAAAATATTAAAACAGGATATTTTTAAGGCAAATTAAGCGCAGCTGGATGTAAAAGTAAATTTAAGAATCTTCATGACACTTATAGAAGACTTATAAATGCTGAAAAATTACCAAGTGGCTCTGCTTCAAAAGGAAACGTAAACAAATGGAAACATTACAATTCTATGGCTTTTCTTCGAGATTCTTATTTACAAAAAAAGTATATAATATTATTATATAATACTGGAAAATTATTTTTGCATTGATTTTTTGGTGTATATGTATATTTTTTTATAGTACTATTTCTAATATTAATGACGGAGAGAATAGCAATAGCAAGATTTGCGAGAATAATGAAGATAGTCAAGATACGAGTACATCAGGAGGTACTAAATAATTATATTATTTGGCAATTAAATATATTTTTTAAATAAAAATTTTTTATTATTTTTTTCATATGATCATATAAGAAAGAAAAGGCGCACGTCAGAACACAACCAATTTGAACGTATTGTAGATGCG